>OW445482.1:14978309-15114712 GCA_918226075.1 Microctonus brassicae
AAAGTAATGAAAAACTCAAATTTTTTAATATTATCGAAAATTTTTTTCTTTATTTTTGAAAATATTATTTGTCATTGAATATTTATGATTACAATTTATTATTTTTTTCTTATTCTTATTCTCCATACAGGAAGCTACAAATTCTATGATGTTGTTTGTCCGATTTAACCTTCAGAAAAGTATTGCATGCGCATAATTTACTGATGGTTATGACTCATGTGTGTTATCAATAGGGGGTGGTTTCAGATTACCACGCTTCGGGTTTTCCACGAAAAAATAGCGGCTACAAGTTCTTTGATGATATTTGACCTTCAACTCCCCACTCTTTGCATTTTGCTCACGGTGAGGAGTGGGGGTCATCCTATAAGAACTCATGATTTTTCAATTTGACCTTCAATTCCCCACTCTTTACATTTTGCTCTCGACGAGGAGTGGGGGACATCCTATAAGAACTCATGATTTTTCATATAAACTATTCAGTTGGCTTTCATATTTTTATGTGTACGACTTGCATCTTCCTGTGCTGCACGTAAACTTTGCCGCGAAGACCAAGCAAGTTGTTCTCGTTCACTCAACATTGCTGATGCATCTTTACGATTACCCCTGAGTGAACGAGAACAACTTGCTTGGGCTTCGCGGTAAAGTCTACGTGCAAAAAGGAGGAAAGATGTTGGCGTGCAGCATAGGAATATGCCGATAATGCACTTGAAGCATCACATTATCAGTAAATACAACAGTTGAATGAAAACCCCCCATTGGTCAACTACGTGAGGAGGATGTACAAAAACATGTTGATGATGTCATCGATAGAAGAGGGGATAATATTATAAATATCAAAGTCTTCATAGATATTCAGTCATTTTCTTTGTTGAAGTATATAGTGGGTGACAGTGAAAAATGGAAATTATATTGGATGTGCAGGGATTCAAATGCCCAATTAATCGATTCATCGTGAAAGAGCTGGCAATGATTTTGATTGATGATAAAGCTGAAAATATACATGGAGTAACAAGAATGCTATTTAAATCACCATTCAATTGGGATGAATTACCAAAACACTACAAAACAATGAATTTATGGGTAATGCGTAATTATCATGGGATTTTGTGGGATGCTGGAGATATTCCATACAACAAACTCAACGATGTTCTCGATATCATTCTGAAAGATGTGGCTTTCATCTATGTTAAAGGATCGGAGAAGAAACAATGGCTCTCTGACATTATTAGAGGGTCAAAAACAATCATAAACTTGGAAAATTTGGGTTGCCCATCAATGAAGAATGTTGAAATAATTAGCTGTCATTATCATGAATATAGAAAATCCAATCTCATATATCATTGTGCTCTTGAAAATGTTAAACAATTTAAATTTTGGATGGAAAAAAAGTCACAACTGCAGAATCCATCGATTGGCAGATCATTGGAGCTATATTATCAATTGGAGGAGAGAATTGAAGATATGAGACCACAAGACATCGCTTATTTCACGAAAGAGTTCATTCTAAAATTTGCATCAACGAAAATTGATAAAATTTGGAATAAATTACCAGAAAATTTACAAAAGGATGGAGATATCATTGCTCATCGAAGATGCCGTGAACATTATAATCCCATCGCCATTGATTACGATGAATTTGAAGGAATTATTCCATTAATGAAAGATTGTTCTATGTGTAAAGAAGAAGAAAATAACTGATCATTTATGCTTTGAAAAATAAAAAAATTCAATATTATTCACATGTATTATTTATTTACCCTATATACTAATATATCTATAGCGTGGTATGGGACTAAGGAAACAAATGATTTGACTTTACTTGTTTGATAAAAATTCATATGTTTTTTACCTGTATATATCTATAGGACTAGTATATAGCGCGCCTGAGAATTTTTTAAGCTATGCATGGGATAAAATTTTTAAAGCAATGACAAAATCAGATCGATATAAAATACAACGGAGTGAAGGGATGAATCCAAGAATAAAAAAAAATTGGGATGGAAATTTTCTTCTTATTGTATATTATATATAATTAAAGTAAATGAATCCAAGAACAAAAAAAACATTGGGATGGGAATTTTCTTCTTATTTATCTAATTAAATGAAAAAACACACAGTTTTATTGGAAATTTGTTTTTTTATTTTGAAAAGAACATTTTTACAATTTGTTTCTTATTCCTCATACTGGAATTCACATTGATGGTATTTACCACCGATATAATGGAGAGTAAGTTTTGAATTAGTCGATGCTTCTGATATTTGGTTATACAAATTATCATCCTTCAATAAAAATTCAGTTATCCTCTTCGGTAGGAACACATTGAATTCATCATTTATAGTCATAATGATGCTTTGTCCAAATTTAGTTTTGACACGTTTCACAGATGTTACTGGATGTAATGATTCATCCGTCAGTTCATTCCATGATTTTGTTGGTAAAAAATTTTCCAAACGACTAACTTCATTTAATTTGGAAAAATCCATTTTTGCTCACAAATTATCTTGATATTTCTCCTCTGAATATGCAACGAAGTGATTTCACTGTTTGAGAATCAAAAAACTTAATGCAGTCGTATAATATTTTCTCTCCTTTATATATAATGCTCATTATCCCTACCACTCCTAGTTACATGCAAGAAGATGACTCATATTATAAACAGGAAATGATTCCAGGACAAAAAGCGGTGACAAGTCCTTTGATAATGTTTATATTTAATGACTCATATCAATAAGGGTGTCGTTTTACTAAGGATTGCGATTATTTCCAAGAAAAAAAGCGGTTAAACGTTATTTTGCTGATGTTTAAACTTGATTGGTTTGTACGCGTTTTAGCTGCTTTATGATTGGTTAAAACAAGTTTGGACACGTTTAGAGATTGATATCACTGCTTTATGATTGAACACGTTAGAGATGACGTCATCAATAGTTACATGCATGAAGATGACTCATATTATAAACAGGAAATGATTCCAGGAAGTCCACTGATGTTTGTTTTTAAATAACTCATATCTTAATATTAGAAAACGATTTCCAGGAAAAAAAGCGGTGACAAGTCCTTTGATGTTGTTTATATTTAATGACTCATATCAATAAGGGTATCGCGTTACTAAAGGTTTTTCCAGGAAAAAAAGCGGCAACAAGTCCTTTGATGTTGTTTATATTTAATGACTCATATCAATAAGGATATCGTGTTACTTTTTCCAAGAAAAAGCGACTAAACGTTTTTCGCTTTAACCTTGAATTACGATTGGTTTGAACATGCTCAGAGATGGATATCGCTGCTTTATGATTAGTTTGAACACGTTTAGAGATGACGTCATCAAATGTTGTTGTATGAGGATATCAATGCTTCATGATTGGTTTTTAGAAATGATAAGATCAAATGTTACAAATATATATATACTTTTTTTATTTCATTACAATCCCTTATTTGTTCATATTTATTACATCAACTGAATAATTTAACTAAATCACTCAATTCTCAGTTGAAATCGTTCACGATGGCGAACCATGGGCCACGACGAGCATTTCTGTATGCATTCCACACAAACATTGCATGAATTTGTTTTTTCATGTTATTTTTCGTACAGTGCCACTAATAGGTTTATATTCAACTATGCGATCATGCAAGATTAAACAGTAAGCGGAAGTATTGGCGGGGAATTGAATGGAAGATTCAAACTCGATTCTCACATCTACTGGTCCAGATTTAATATTTTCATTCTGCTTCGAGCAGTCGATAACAATGAGAGGCGCTATGGTTGCAAATTCACTTTTAGTTAACATCGAATCGGTATATTTTCCATAGTACGACGGTTGAAAATTCGTGTACATGTCATACAACATAGCGTATTGATTGCGATCAAAATCAATGTTGAGATTTCCATATGGATATGATTGTGAATTGAGAAACACTTTGATGTCACGTATGTTGCAATGATTAAAACGACTGTTATTTCTTCGCGCTGAATTTCTTTCTCCTGTTTGAAATCCTAGAATAATGTAACGAGGTTTCTCCAGTTGTGTCGTAGTCTTGACAGCCCAAACATTTTTCATTGATAATGGAAGCAGTGGATACTCGTACAATTCCCAAGTACGAAAGCTCATAGGAATGGTTGGATCTCTTGCAATATAATTCAAAAGTTGAACTTTTTGTGTATCTGAGACTTTGATGTATGGTATTAACCACTCAATTTTCTGGAGTGTAAGTTTAACATCTTCCACTGCAGTTTGAATGTAAGCATTCACATCTGTACTTGTTCGTGTGAGAACCAATTCATGCTTAGCATTTACAATCACTTTTCCATAATCTTCAGCAAATCCCAACAGTAAATTCAATGGAATGCTGATATCAAAGTAGCCATTAGCATTGATCAATTTAGTGTCATCCGTAGACAACCATCCTGCATTTTCCAAAGTATAACTTTGCTCTGAACGCAATGAAACATATCCTTTCATGAGTGATGTTATACCAACTTTTTTGCATCGATCAATTTCAACGGCATTCAATTCATAGCGTATTTCCTCGAATAGATGACAAACAGCTAGATTGACGAGTGCTGTAGTCGCGACGGCAGATGAATCATCTTTAGTTAATCTTCCGCAGATATGTAATGAGCTCTTGCTCGGCAATAAGCACAAGTCCTGATGTTGTACTGCGATGCGAATTTCATCGTTGTTATTGAAGGACGATGATGCATATGGCTGATGTGCATGAATCTCATAATGTGCAATGGATTCATCAAAAATGATTGGTTTTTGTATAGTTAAAATTTTTTCCATGGTAGCAAACAGAACAAACAGCAGCAAAATTTTATTGTTTTCCACGCAGCTTTAGGCCGAGATTCTTCAAAAGTTGAATGTTCTGATGTGTGAGACGTGCACCTTGTCTTCGATGACTGATGAGTTTTCGGCATGTTCCTCCACTTTTATAGCTTCCACCATGAATTATCGATGGTACTTGTGTAATTGTTTCTCCTGTATCGTATACTATCCCCATTACTTCATCGATTTCAAATGTAATCTTATGGTGATAACTTCACCGCGAAAATTCACTAGATGATTGTCTTGATCAACTATTCTCAACTGTAAATGTTGTATTGCTTGCACGGCGACTGGCATGTAAATGACGTGTGTTGGAACTTCAACAATCTTATATCCTGGTGGGACACTAGGGAAAAATTCATGAATCGTGTGCACTCGATGTTCATTGATATAAGCACCCGTTGTAATGTTACACTCAACACGAAGTGCATTAACTTTCAAAATTGTCACAGGTAAATCTGATTTGTAGGTTATGTTGGGTGGGTAGATATGTGGTTTGAATCCAAGTAATTGTCCAATTGAGTTCTTCGCTGTAAAATCTATAAATCGATCACACTTGATTTCACAACATAATTCATTGTTATTAGGTTTGAGGGTTATAGATATATCTGGTAAGGCTTTTTGCAGATAACTTTCAATATCTTCAATTTCATAGCTGCCTGTAGGTATGAAGATTGTGCGATATCCCATCGGAAGATCGGTCTTAGTATCAGCTAAATTTTTTTCATCAATCAAGCGAAATTGATTGTTTGTCACATCAATATTGGGAATTGAATTGAATGTCAACAATTCAATGAGCCCCAATACATAATTTTTTTCCGGCGACAGTTCAATTGGTGGAAAATATTGGGCCTCGAGTATGGAGGATCGTCCAGATACTGTCAATGTCAATGAATCATCCATGACTGATAGCCAGTTGTCCATGAGCATTTATTTTATAGTTGTTTAGTCAAAAATTTCAAACATAGATGTCCACATATCAAGGTGTCGTAGTCTTGATATTTTTCATAATTATATTTTACCCTACCAACATCGAGATACTCCATTAAATCTTGTGGAGGTCGTAAATTGCCAAAACTATCAAAATATGTTACGTCATTGTTTTTCTTTTCATATGCTACCCAATGTGTGCCTGGACCATCCTTATCATCAAGATTGATAATGGCAGATTCATATTTTCGTGGACCAGTTGTCGGTAAATTATTTCGCATGAATACACCGCGAAAATGTGGGATACGCATAAGTTTCGCATATTTGATAAGATCAGCATCAGTTAACGCTCGATGTGGTAGGTTTACAAGTTTTTTGGTTTCAAATAAAGACCCATTCCCCTCTTATATGGTGTCAAATACAATCCCTTTCCCAGCGCCAACTCCTCCATTTTCATATTGTGACGTTTATTCTCCTCAAGTTGTTGTTTTGCTGCACTTGCATCATTCACAGCTTTAGCTATACCAGCAGCACCGCCAGCTAGAGCACCAGCAGCACTTAAACCAGCAAAAATTGGTATGAGAAATGGTAAAACACCTCCGGTTTTCAATGGTACAGGTAAAATCCTTGGCGGAGAGCCCACTTTACTCTTTCCACCGGCTTTTTTTACAGCAGCACGTGCACCATTCAACGCAGACTTGAGAACATCTCCATTGGAATTTAGCATGGAATTTTTCGCTTCTTTCACAATTTGCTTGAATGTCGTCATTGGTATCTTCTTACTCCTCTTTCTCTGCTTTGCTTTCCTCATCTTTCTTCTCTCCATACCCGCACCAAGTTTTGATTTCAACTTCATGATATTAGTTACACCCAAAGCCGCGACCCTCTCACCAATACTCGCGTTTTTATTGAGAACACGTTCCGTAGCTCTTTCAGCTAGCACTTCATCAGCCTTATTTCTTTCAGAAATATTATCACGATACTTTGAGTATGCAATATCGTGATCCTTGCATGCAGCATCGAGGGGATTGATTCCTGGATCACCGCGTGCCAATCTCTTTGATAATTTGGTGCCAGGACCACAATATTGATAGCCCGGAATATGAACTTCAAAAGGAAGCTTATTGATAATACTGTTCACGAGTCCTTTACCGCGAATATTGCGCCTCCGCAGTGAAGACATGTATCCACAATGACAGTCACTGGACAAATGAAGTAAAATCATTGTATCTCCAACCTATATAAGTAGACATCTTTTATGTTCACCAGTTAGTTATGATGATGGCGATGCGTAAGAAACAACCGGCAAAGTTGAAATTTGACAAACAGACCACAACATTACCTATTATGAACTTTGATAATCAAATACCAAAACAAAATATAATAAAACGTCATGGGGAATTGTTGCCGCATAGTATACGTGCAATTTTTTGTGGTCCATCGAATTGTGGCAAGACTAATGCACTTTTATCACTCATTACACATCCGAACGGTTTGAGATTTGAAAATGTCTATATCTATTCAAAATCACTCAATCAACCGAAATACAAGTATCTGGAGAATATATTGAAACAAGTGAAGGATATTGGTTATTTTCCATTCAATGAGCATGAAGAAGTTGTAAAACCTGAAGATACCCAACCAAATTCCATAATGATTTTTGACGATGTCGCATGCGAGAAGCAAAATAATATTAGAGCTTTCTTTTGTATGGGGCGACATAGAGATGTTGACTCGTTCTATCTTTGTCAAACGTATACACGTATTCCTAAACATCTAGTACGAGACAATGCCAATTTGATGATACTATTCCAACAAGATGAAATGAATCTTAAGCATATCTATGATGATCATATCAACACAGACATGACATATACGCAATTCCGAGATTTATGTTCAACATGTTGGAAAGATAAATATGGCTTCATAGTAATTGACAAAGACAGTGATATCAATTCAGGAAGATATAGAAAGGGATTTGATTGTTACATAAGTATAAATTGAATTGTACAGGCAATACTACCCACAGTTCTGATTTGAACTTGAATACATCAACATGGCGAACAGAAATCTTAAAGAAAGAGAAGATATATTGAAGCAAATAGTGAAAACAAGTGATATTATTCGACAAAAGCACAAAATGATTAAGTTGGGTAGAGACAAAACAGAACAAGCAATGAAAGAAGTTTTCAAACCAGTAGTGACACCTTTGGAAAAATTGGTAACTACATCTAATCAGATGAAACGTGAAATTAAAGATGAGCCTGCAGATATAATTCCGAAAGATGAGATAGATCAAACATATGCAACAGCTCTAAGTGAGAATGATGATGGAATTCATGACCCATACAATAACAGTGAATTTAATGGAACAATCGATAAATTTGAGAGTGATGATATTCCATTTGAGAGTTCGCCATTGAAACCACAACAATATGAAACAAATAATCAAGTTGAGAGTTCACCATTAAAACAACAAGAAAATAATTCGACATTTTATTTGAAGAAGTTGTTCAGCAATAAGAAAGGATTGGATACGAGATTTGGTGTTCGTAAATTGAAAGATAATCGTTTGATGATTGGTGATTCACCTATTGAATTCAAAGATAATATGATTTATGTTGCTAATGAACAATATCCTGAAACACATGGATTGATTGAGTTATTATTTACCAAAACACCAAATGAATCATTTATAAGTGATATTGATAAACAAAATTATATCAAAATTATTAATTCAACCAACACACTATACAAACGTTATGATCCTGATGCGAGTTTTATATCAGATAGAGGTTTGAAATATCAAAATTACATCGCAAAATCCATTTCATCATCACAAAAGAAAATGAGAACGAGATTTGGGAAATCATTACCCTACTATAAAATTAGTAAAAAGAGTAATGATGCGATAGATTATGTATATTGGGATGATCCAAATGAACTCATCGACCGTCTTCGTTTACTCTTAGCATCTCAAGCAGCAGGCAATTCCAGTCATACGAATGAAATCATCTCTATCATTGAGGAATTACGCGAGGCTGAAATTATTTATTAGTTACCGCTATATACTTTTCCCAGTCATTCATCAATCAACTATTGAACTGTAACAATCGGGGCGTGGAGGGAAAAAAATGAGTGTAGATATATTTGGACGAAAATTTACAAAAGGTGTTAACAAAGACATTAATCGAGGCCCGCCTGGCTATGGATTCAAAGTCACCACTGATAACCAGTATGACATGGAGAATAAAAGATTATGTAATGTGGCTAGTCCTGAAGATGCCAATGATGCAGTGCCATATGCAACTATGATGACTACTATCAATCATGAACTTGAACAAATTAAACAGAGTATAGCATCAATACGTAATGATGTTGATATTCAAAAAAAGAATGTATCAACTATGCGCAATAATTTTGATATTCATAAAAAAAATATTGCATCTATACGTCATGATATTGATGTTCAAAGAGAGGATTTTCAACGATATCATGGAAAAGACTTTCGGAAATAAGATGAAATATTCAAAAATTAATAGCGATATTATGAGAAAAACATTCATCTTCAAGCATCATTTCACATCCAACAGCTGAACAAGTAGGAGCACAATGGTTGACAAAAACT
Organism: Microctonus brassicae; assembly: GCA_918226075.1. Classification (NCBI taxonomy): domain Eukaryota; kingdom Metazoa; phylum Arthropoda; class Insecta; order Hymenoptera; family Braconidae; genus Microctonus; species Microctonus brassicae. The sequence continues at coordinate 14,987,692 of OW445482.1, forward strand.
TGGACACAATAGTGAACAGAAAGGTGGCATTGGTGGAAGAGCTGCATAAACCTGCTCGTGTACATTACGTCCGACGTCATGTTGATATGAGAGGATTGGATGAGACTTGGCAAGCAGATCTCGTTGATATGACAGCCTATGCAACAAAAAATAATGGTCACAAGTACTTGCTAACAGTGATTGATATATTCTCAAAATTTGCTTGGGCCATACCTTTGAAGACTAAAAATGGGAAAGATGTTACAAACGCAATGAAATCCATCTTGAATACTGGACGAACACCGAAAAAATTACATGTTGATCGAGGCAAAGAATTTTACAACAAAGATTTCAAATTACTCATGAAACAATACAATATTGAATTGTATTCAACATTTACAAATTTAAAAGCGTCAATATGTGAACGTTTCAATCGTACCCTAAAAAATAAAATGTGGAAACAATTCAGTCTTCGTGGAACATACAAGTGGATTGACATAGTATCTGATTTAGTTGCTGAATACAATGATACCAAACATCGAACGATCAAAATGAAACCGCGAGAAGTTACAACGATGAATGAAAAATATCTACTTCGAACTGTATACAAGCATCATCATATTGTGGAAAAGCAGAGACATAAATTTAAAATCGGTGATAAAGTTCGAATAAGCAAATATAAACATTTATTCGAGAAAGGGTACACACCAAACTGGACAACTGAAATATTTACCATCACCGATGTGCTGAATACGACTCCTCCAACATATAAACTCACTGATTACCAGGATCAACGAATCGAAGGATGTTTCTATGAAGAAGAGCTCAGCAAAGTAAAATATCCAGATACATATCTTGTGGAGAAAGTTATACGTAAACGTGGAAATAAATATTATGTTAAATGGTTGGGATTTGATAATTCACATAATAGTTGGATAAATAAAGTAGACATGTAAACGGAAAAAGTTTTTTTTATTCTCTCCTCTATACCAATAAATATTACAGCAGTATTCTATAACATTTCCACGTCATCAACATTATCGTGGGGCTCTCGATAGCCCCATGGTAAAGTATCGGTCGTTTGATGTGATACAATTCGTTTGTCATCCATCCAACTGAGTGCCAATTTTCGTTGTTGTATTGTACAAACTTCATGTTTCTTACTCCTAATCAAATATTGATCGACAATAAAATTGTCGTGATTGAAAAGGCATTGTTTATAATCATTGAAAGTTATTTGGCGCAATGATGACCCTTTGATGCCTTTAGCTTTCTTTTTATCACTATCATCACCTAATATTTTGAATGCGTATAATTTTGCACGTAGCCCAACAAACTCAGTCATAATTTTACCGTTATTTTCATCTTTCATTAAACCAATCACTTTTTTATTCATTAATGGTATATCATATTCATTGTCAGGTGGATAATCGCTTGTATCAAATTTGTGGATATCACGTTTTATTATCGCATATACGTCTGGTACAGTTAATTGATACAAGAGACTGTCTGTATCGGTGTACATCAATTTCGATTGATTGTGTGGGAATGTTTTCTTTATATAGTTGTAATGAAAGTCATATATGAATATTTTGGATACATCAAGAATACAGTATCCTATGTATATTGGTTTATTGAATGTAATTTTGACACGATCCATTTCAATTATTACCATATCATCGTCAAAGATAGTGCAACTATGAAAGTTTGGTTTGACAATGAGTGATCTTGCACCCCATCTTCCTCCCCATTGTGTCACCAATTTAACATCTTTATGTTTTCTAACATTCTCCATGGTCTTACCAAATACAGCGTTATTCATTAATTTGTAAAAATTTTTTTCAAACTCATTTTTTGACTTTTTCCGCAAATCTGTATTTAAGTCTATATATTTTTTCAGCCATGGAGATTGCTGAAATTTCAGAACTCTATGGATATTACCAATTTTCATTCCCAAGCTTAAACATTGCTTCAAATTTCTATAGTGAATAATATATTTTTCTTTTGGGAGGAGCGTTGTTACTAATTTTGAATTCTTTCCTGTTGGTGATGTAAAGTGTTGAGGACACAGAGGTAAATCTCGATGTAAATCATGAAGTTCTTCTGGATAATCTAGATCAACTTCAAAAATGTATCCAGTTGATGAGTCATCTGGTATACTGAAAATATCACCAATAGCCATGTTTTTTTCCCACGCAAATCCACCAAATGGTAAATATTCACACATAGCTGCTCCGTATAGATTATTTACATCAAAATACATGAGATAAGATGAATCTATTGTTTGATCATAATTGTCACCCATATATTTATTATTCGCTTTAGCATAGCGATTTGAACATTGAGCCACTCCACCCCTTATACCTTTCTCGATAAACAATAACATTTCTGGATCAGTAAAAAGTTCCAACTGCACATTAGTATACTTGAGCATTGCATCAAAAGCCAATCCTGGAGCGGTGTAATAATGCAAAGGATCTAAATTATATGATGAGAAGCAGTTACGTCTGAAATTCTCAAATATATCTGCCAAAAGTAATACATCAGTCTTCAGATATAGATCTGAGTATTCACCCAATGTATTGATGTTAAATTTTTCCCAAACTTCTTGTGCATGTTCATAATTTTCATTCGTAATATCATCATTATTTAATTTAGAATAGAATTTATCTTTCTCCGGTAATTGTTGTTCATCAAGTTTTGCCCAATTGTCAATGTACTCGTAGGGAAAAACACCCTTTCTTGTGACTAATCTGAATTGCTCATTATCCTTATAAACATTTCGTGTAATTAACTTATCATCATCTCTCAAATATGATGATAATTTATCAATACTGCTAGCCATAAATCGTAAAGAATCGATAAAACGAAGAGTTATTTTTGTATTCGTGACTTGTTTACTGAACGAAATATATTTTTCTTTGTTTATAGGTAAAAGTGATATTGATCCTTCAAAATGTGTTGCTAAAGATTTGAGTATAAAATGTGAATCGTATCCAGATAAATTATGAAACACGATAGGTATATAAAATGGTAATTGATAGCTCAAGTTACAGCTTTCATGTGCAGCACCACGATAATTGCCCGTTAAATGACAATGATCACGATGTTTGTTATCACTTAGACTGAATGGTTTTTCACAAATGTGGCAAACTGTGGCGTTGTTGAATTTATTTTTTTCATCGTCTGTTAATGGCTTCATTGGTATTATTTTTGAGTAAATTTGGTTGATTTGCTGTGCTAAAACATTGAGTTGGTTGACAAACCATTCAATACAATTAGCATCTCGCATCAATTCAAATTTACACAATGAATTGTCATAGGAGCAGTGTAAATAATAAGCTATGCTGTGTGGAATATGTTTTTGCTGTGCGTTTGTGGTTGGCTCCAAGATACACTCAAGATCAGCATAAACGACAAATGGTACATCCTCTTTGAATTTGTAATTGCTGAATGATAATAGGTTGTTTTCCTCATTTGGTAAAATCACTCTTGCCATTTTATTCATATTGATGCAATCTTGTCGATGATTTTCATAAGAATATTCAAATTGAAAGTGGCATAAACAGCGATCACAAATAAATAACTGTGCGTTATGTTTCGATATTTGTGACGATACTAAACGTGACAGATTTCGAATCCACGCAAAGTGATAAAATTTTTCAGTCTTATCATCAATTTCACTGGGGACCATGAGCAAGTTAATTGCTGCATTTCCATTCGTATTGGCATGTTTACTTATATAATATGGAACAATTTCACTTTTATGTTCATTATAATCGCATTCAATACCGTAAACATTTATCGATAAGTCATTCATTGTCTCGAATTTTGTCACATCACGTAATGCGAATGGGAAACATAGTCCCTCGTAGTTTAGGTTCACAGCACTGAAATGTGGGTAAGATGACGTTCTGTCTACATTTCGCGAAGCTGGATAAAGTGCTGCTGTCACTGCCCACAAGAAACAAAATTCATCGCCATTTTTTATATTCACAACGGCTTTCTTCAATTTAATGTCATTTGGTAGATCCACATATGTTGATAATCCACCTTTCAATGGAATGTATTGATTAATATTCACCATTAAATTAATTATCTCTAACATTGTCCATCCTGAGTCACCCTCTTCAAACTCTTCTGTTTTTTTCAAAAGGCGTTCATTAATATTTTCATTGCACCACCTATTCATGTTGGTTGACGGGAAAATTGGTGTATTTTTCGTATTAAAATATTTAATTTCTTCAATTGATTCACCATTTTTAATTCTTTTATAACGACATGCTAATACAACATTCAATTTTACATTTCCATCATTTTGCAATATGGCCTTCACTTTATCGCTTATCATTTGTTTGGTGTCCGATAAAAATGCAGATAAATCTTTGTGCTGCAGATTTGTAATGATGCCAGTTTTAATTCGACTATTGAATGCCGATTCAGCGTCATCCCATTGAATACGATTATCATTAATTCCAATATTACCACCTACGATATTGATGTGGTGGCGGTTTCGTTGGTGTTCGCGGAATTTTACACTTAAAGATTTGAGATGCGCAATAGTTGTCAATATGTGAGATTTCTCAGCCACAGTCAGGTGTGCCGTCATCAAAAGTCTATTTAAACACTGAACATTTTCATTACTGATCCGCTCCCAGGTGGCAATCAACGAATCATTTGTTGTATCAGAATCAATCGAGAGAAGTGCTTCATAGGCACTTTTCATCGATTCGATGAGATTCTCAGAAATCTTCTTGTCATACATTTTTCACTAACACTTTTTTTCGAATGAACTATTATACTTTCACAAAATCTGCAAGTAGAATGATCTTCCGACTTTAACCACCTTCACTATTTATACAAGAGCAAAATGCAAAAGAGTGGGGAGTTGAAGGTCAAATATCATCAAAGAACTTGTAGCCGCTATTTTTTTCGTGGAAAACCCGAAGCGTGGTAATCTGAAACCACCCTATTGATAACACACATGAGTCATAACCATCAGTAAATTATGCGCATGCAATACTTTTCTGAAGGTTAAATCGGACAAACAACATCATAGAATTTGTAGCTTCCTGTATGGAGAATAAGAATAAGAAAAAAATAATAAATTGTAATCATAAATATTCAATGACAAATAATATTTTCAAAAATAAAGAAAAAAATTTTCGATAATATTAAAAAATTTGAGTTTTTCATTACTTTAAATTAGATAATAAACATCGAAAATCTTCATTCGCCACTATATCAGCGGCGAATGTTATCAAATTTTCCCACCATAGTCTCTCATACTCCAATTCTGCGTGCACAACAACCATTGTTTATGCAGAATGAATAAACTACTATACGCATTGCCTATGTCGCGCGCTATAGATATAACATTCTTATGCCACGCGTCACCTAAAAGAAATCTCCGGCACGCTATAGATATAACATTCTTATGCCACGCGTCGCTTAAAGAAATCTCCGGCACGCTATAGATATACTAGCCCTATACCACACATCGATTTAAAACATTTTCTCATGCGCTATAGATATACTGCATAAGCTATGTGGACGATATATTGATATAGGATAAAAACATTAGAATGTGAATAATTTTTAATTTTATTGTAATCAATGATGATTGGGATTATAATGTTCATGACACATACAATGAGCCATGATATCTTCGTTTTTGCGCATACAATAGTTTTTTTCTGAAGGTCAAATCGGACCAACAACATCAAAGTACTTTTAGCCGCTATTTCGTGGAAAAACCGAAGCGTGGTAATCTGAAACCTCACTCTATTGATAACACACATGAGTCATAACCATCAGTAAAAATTATGCGCATACAATAGTTTAATCTGAAGGTCAAACAACATCAAAGAACTTGTTGCCGCTCTTTTTTTCGTTGAAAAACACATGAGTCATCAAAGTGCGCAGTTGAGTGGTTGGTAAGGTAGACAACAACCCCGGGGGTTTACCATCCGCAGGTAAGGTAGGCACCATCATGGGGATGGTAGAGAACCAGTGATGGTAAAGCAGAACTCCCTCCCCCTCTGTCCCTCTCCTCCTCTCACCACCCTTTTACAGTACAGATTCCCCCCGATGGTAAAGCAGATTGGGCCCCTCCCCTCCCCTATTATGTAATAGCTTGGAACAGAACCCCTAGTGGCGCCTCTAGCGGATTAGTTTTGAGCCAGAACCCGCCTTACTTTACTACTTTTCAAAAATGTTTGATGAATAATCAGAATATTTTTCATACAACAATTTCACAATTATATCAATCGATCAAAAGTGGTGGGGATGAATGTATAAAATAAAAAGAATATTCAAATATAATGATCAGTATCGTCAAGAGAACATCAAGGTACGCGCGTGACATTTGAAATGGAAGTAATAGTGGATATGCAAGGATTCAAATCGAGAAACAATGAATATAATGTCAATCAGTTTGCAATGATACAACTCGATAACAAACATGATCATGGAACACGTATACTATTCAAACCAATATGCAAGTGGGATGGTTTACCAAAACGATATGAAGCAACAAATTGTTGGGTTAGACGCAATTTCCATGGAATATATTGGATGAAGGTAATATAGCATGCAACGAATTGCGTGATATACTCGAGATTATCCTGAAGGATGTAAATTATATCTATGTCGAAAGTGTTGAGAAGAAAAAATGGTTGCATAATATTATTGGATATACTCAGAAAAAAATTATAAATATTGAAAAATTCGAATGTCCATCAATGAAAAATGTCTTTGAATCTGATTGAAAATATCATACATCTGAGAATTTTCTGGGCTTTCATTGTGCTCATGAAAATGTTGAACATTCGAAATGTTGGTTTAAAGAAAAAAGAAAAAAATAATTTGATAGAAAAATATTTTTTTCGATTTTGACAAGAAAAATTTATTTCAACTTCAAAAATGATTGAATAACATGAACAGTAACAAAAAAAAATGTATCATATCTACTTTAAACCTCTTTATAATTATCCTAATAACCTCATATTATCCCTTAAATTGCTATTTGCATTATTCGCTAACAGGTGTGAAAAAAAGTTAACAGGTAGCATTGTTATGGCATGAGCCAGTTTATTCAAATATAGATAACAAAGTAATATCAGTAGCACCACTTTAAAATATACCTATATATTGAAGACGTTCACAGGATGAGATGAGCACGCGCATCATCCCTCATAATGCCCAATTCTTATCGGATATGAGTCCTTTGACGACCTCCCCCGATGACATCAATCATTTTCTTGAGACAAAGCATGAAGCTTATTCATCATAATCAACAACATTCAAGTAACATGCAATTATGAAACATTGAGAACAACAAAAGGTGCATAACGTAATTAAAGTGAGAAAAAAATTGAATAATTCAAGTCATAAAAACTATTCACGAACTGTAAAAACTATAAGAACATTGGAAAAAAATTAATTATAAAAGCGTTGGAAATTTCAACAATTGGAAAAAAAAAACGTAAGTATGAAATATTCTTATAAATATGTACTGTATGTAAAAAAATAACTTATACCTTGATGTTGAGGTTCTTCGTACATCAGTTTTACGTGACAGTGAGACTTGTCTCTTACAAATGATTGGATTATTATGTCACTTTTACATCAGAACATTGACTCGTAATTGATGTTATTGTATGATTTACGTATGACATGAATGATACATGAACTTATGTCTTTGAGATGACGTCATAATATGATTAAATTATTATATCAACTCTATGTAATATTAAAGTCATACAAATAACATTATACTTAAGTCAAATTTCATGTCAGCAAGATATCACAGTGATGTTATTTCATATTACATCATATTAAAATCATGAATTGAGTCATCATTATGTCATGTTTACGTGAAAGTTTATGATCTCTATATAACCTATATATGACGTCAAATTAAGGTAATGTGTTAACTGGAATATTATCCCCTATATAAAAATATTCATATGTAGTACTATAGTACATGAGAATCAGCCATATTGTTTCCCATGTAAAAATTGATCGATTATGAATTCCGCCGATAATACGCAGTACTATAGTATGACATGTTGTGACCGATCGGTAACATCACATAAAACCGACTGTGGGAAATATAGAACTCTAACTTACCGACTACGATGAAATATGGCGCGCTATTGTACGAAATTTGAATTTCTATACAGAAGACAACCATATACACTACTCAGAAATTATGATTAATTTATGGGTCCAACTTGAATAAAAATTTTTATTTCCCAATACATATTCAACATGTTAATTCAATAATTTTCCTTAAATTTTTCCTAAATCTACAATAGAATAAAAATAATGGATTTAATAAATCTAATTTCACTATGAATCACATTCATGATTACATGATATGACATAATATTACTTTGATCTTCATTCCGTAAAATCTTTCTGCAATTTGCCTCGAATACACATTAAAATATCATTCTTCTTCTGCTATATAGTCATAGAACGAATTTTAAAACGATGTTCGAATTTTTCCAACTAACCATAACTATAGCCACGAATGCATCTCCCGTGCACTTGATACAATTTTTACAGCTTGAATTTACATTCAATTGAATAATTAGAGTACTAATTATAATTATTACAAATTGATGATCGATAATTAAATAAGTAACATAAAATATGCTGCTACATTTTTTCACATCACATGTTTCTTTCATTTAAAAAGTTATCGACAGATATTCATTCATATTGATATGTTCCTAATAATCCTATAATCCTAATAATCAGGAATGAAAATTATTTATCGTTCATTGAGATGAAACATTATTCATAATAATCATTTTTTCGAATGACGATTCAATGAAATCTGCATAATCGACCGAAATATATCGTTTCATCTATCTGCTCACGATGCCCTATTCTTTAATGAGCGTCATGTGAATTATCGAGTTTCCTATCATGACGAATCAAATGTGATCATTGTTGCATCAATTGTAAATGTATGATATAATAAACCTCGTAAATCGTTCAGTTGCGAAAAAACATTGAAACTCTTGTGTTCAACGTAATTTTTATTACTGTTCATTGTTGAGTTATTGAACATTTTCGGAATTGTGGAATTTCTTCCCGAAATCAATAAAGTGTATTCAAAAATAATATTGAATGAAATATTCATCAATAAAATTTCCATGATTTATTATTGCGTCATTCGCCATCTTCTAATTATTAAATTCGCTTTTGGCGTCATCCAGTGCACGCACTGTACACCACATCAATCATCACTGAATAAAAAAAAAGTGAGTACAAAGAATATTCAATAAAATTTGAAATTCTTTGATGAATTAGTGAATAATGCTGATATGTTTCATTCATTATTGACTTATTATGGTTTATTTTATTGTTATTCCTGATTGACGCCTCCTTTTTCCTGATTAATTCAATGACGGTAATGCCATAACCGACCCTATCTAATTTATAAGTAGGTTTTTCTCTAATACGGGCCCTAATTATTCAAATTTCAGATATTTGATTATATTCTCATTGTCAAAAATAAGATTGAAACATGATATAACAATATTATTTGCACTTTCCTTTTATCAATATATTCAATGAATAATAATTTAAAACGTATTGGCAAGTGAGGAACCCCCTTATCCACTACATAGCGTCATTAATGTTATTTACCGTGGCTAACCCTATACTATGTTGCGAGCTGAAATATGGTGAAATGAAAATAGTAGGCGTGGATCATAATAATGTAGTATCAGAAAGTCTCACATTTATTATTTCACTGTGTAATGTTGTATGTGAAAATATACATATAAATAATCTATACAGGGTGTTATAAAAAGATGGGAACGGAGAAAAATCTCGGAACCCATCTCCCAAATGAAAAAATTGAAAAATACGTGTCTGATATTTAAAAAAAATCTATTTATTGATATCATATTCGATCCCCCTACCTTCACCCAGTGGGTGGGGTGGAAAGCAACTTCGGAATTCCAAATGGAAATCCCCATTTTTTAATTCGGAATCTGATACTCCGGAAAAAAATACATCAATTTTGTTTAAAACATTTTTTCCTGATACCGCAAGATGTCGCTGCAATCACGAAAAAAGTTATGAAACGTGGGAATTTTGAAAATATCGTATTTCCCCGGCCAAAAACATTTTGAGCACATGCGATAATTTAAAAATTGAAAAATAGGTTATTTTCGAAATTTTCAATTTTTTTATTTGAGGGATGGGTTCCGAGATTTTTCTCCGTTCCCATCTTTTTATAACACCCTGTATATTCATATATTTTTATTCAAATTGCAATAATCTTGTTTGTCTAGTTATAATGAGTCAATCAGAAAATATGAATGACAAAGAAAATCCAAAAGATGTCGTGAACCCTCGACAGCTTGAGGCAGCTGTATTGAAAGAAAATTTGAATAATAAATACAGTCAATCGGCACAAATAGTAGCATATTTGAAACAGTTACACGGAATTGATCCTCTTGACGAGCGGGCAATTGAATTCTTATCGCAACCGAACCCATCAACATCTGAAAATGAATCATCCCCTTCAACTTCACATCAGAAACCAGCGCCCTCACCAGCACTGAATCATCAACAACAAATTTTGAATTCAAAGAAGCACGGGCTTATTCCAATTTGCGCACCACAATCTTCTGCATCAACAGTCTCAAATCCACCGCTGCCACCTTCTGCACCAGCTGTGTTAAATCGACCAATAACATTACCTCTACAACTCAATTTTCCATTCACGCATGAAGCATCGATTACTCTACGTAAGTAGTATTATATAATTATGGATAAAAGTAAATAAATACTCAACATAACGTGAATGACGTAAACGTAAATTTATTCTTTCTTTATAGCAAGAAGATGGGCTCGAGCTGGACAAAATCAAGGTGCAGGGCAAAATACAAAAACAACTTACTTTAATAATCGTCAAATGCAACGATATGCACGCGGTGGACAGAATAGTTTCAGAAGACGCGGAGGAAGAAAGACCGACAACAAGAAATAATTTCAATTTTTCTTTCAAATATCGAACATTGACTTTATTATCTAATAATTATCTTTCATGACTTTCATTTCAATGGTAGAAATTATGATTAATTTACAGATTCAAACTAAATCAAAATTTTTCTTTGCCAATAAATACATTTGAAAAATTCAACATGTTAATTCAAAATAATTTTCCTCAAATTTTTCTTGAATTTACAATTCAATCAATTGAATTTCACTATGCATCATCACGTACACGATTACATGATATAACTTCAATCTCCATACATAGTAAAACCTATTCACAATTTGTCTCGAATTAACATTAAAATCTCATTCTTCTTCAGCTATAGTCATAAAACGAATATTAAAACCATTAATGTTTAAATTTTCCAAACTGACTATATTTGGTCATGAATTCATCTTTTTTGCCACCTGATACAATATACAGAGCTCAACCTTGAATATAATTGATTCATTCGAAAACTCAATTATAAATATTTGTATATTCTCAATAATCCTGGGATGAAACTTATCCAATATCCATAAATAAAGATAAACTATTACACGTATTAATAAATGAAAATATACAAGTAATATGTTTTTTTTTTTTGTGGAATTCTTTTTTGTAAAATAACACTGAAATCTGCATTATCGATCGAACTTTTTCCAATTAATCTAGAGCTCACGACGTCCTGTTCTTCATACACCGCCGTATCAATTATCGAGTTTCCCATCATGGTAAATTAAATATGATTATTGTCGCATTGATTGTAAATGTATAATAAAAATGTATCCCCGTGAAATTATAGTTCAATCGCGAAAAAACATATCCTAACTTTCATAATTAATGAAGTTTTTCGTACTCTAGATTATTGAGTTATCGAACATTTTCGAAATTGTGGAATTTCGTTTTGAAATTAATGAAGTGTATATTGGAAAAAATTCAACCAAATCTTCATTAATGAAATTCCCATGACTCATCATTGTTGCGTCGTTCGCCATCTTGATATAATAATGATTATTCACCCTGCTTTCGGTGTCATCCAGTGCACCACAGTACACAACATCAATCATCAAATACAAAAAAAGTGAGTACGAATATTTTATTTTAGATAATACTTGAAATTCTTGTGCGAATTAGTGAATAACGTCGATGTCTTATTTAGAAGGAAAATGAGCCATTCCGAAATCATGAATGACGAAGAATATGAAGCAGTCGACAACCCTCTAGAGTTAGAAATAAGTTCTCGATCTACATCAATAATACGACAAAGCTCTCGATCAGCATCATCAATACGATAGTTCTCTAACTACGACTACATCTAGTGATATATCAGTTCACGAATACCAAGTGCGACTAATAAGTATTTTCTAATCAGGCTCACGAATACAGTCAGTCATAATTTACGTCAGTTATAATTCATAAATCTCGAAGTCCAGTAATCCAAGTAATCCAGAAGCTTTGTGTTCATTGTTCTTGTAAAGGCAATTCGAGTTCAAGTCAGTAACGCTTTCGGAACATTCATAATTTGTTTTCAATTAGAATTATAGTCGTATCGAGAACTGAGTTTATAATTAATAATCATAATTTAAGTGCATCGAAGTCAATCATAATCATTACGAAAACATTGTAATTCATCAGTTTGTGTGTTGAATCAATAAATCAACCGATAAGCGTTTCAAATAGAAACATAACCATCTCTAATTCACTTCATAACATCCTTACGCTTCAGCTACGCATAGTAGTGGTGGGCAACGATCCTCTACCAAAATAAAATGATATTTCTGTTTTTGAAACCACGTCCAACAACACCTACGACGTAACATACTATAACTGTGCTTCGTCGGTAACTCATCATCTTCAAAAACTTTCAAATTAGTATTGAAATTTGACGCTAAAGGTATGAAAAATGATAATAATCATAATATTATGTTTCTTAATAAATAAATTCTGAATAGTGTTGCTCAAATTGACCGCCAGAGTAGAGAAAGAATGAAATCTATCATGAGAGAAAAGGACGAGCTCATGGATATAACGTGTGTTAGAAGGAGATCGCTGTGACCTTGCAATAATGAAAGGCAGAATGATAGGAAGTATTGGAAGTAAGAGAAGGATACCACAGTATGCGGAGCGAAAAAGACAAGTTTACATGTCAAACACGCATTGAATAAGGATGCCCAACAGACGACGACGACGACCAAGACTGTATTTTTTTTATCATGAAAATCACCAGTTTTTAACTTTGACTCAATATATCTTCCGTGATACGGAACGTAGAAAAAAAATAGAATCATTTCTACTATATAATTTGGACACGAGCTTTCAATTGCGCCCATTATCTCTCTGCTAAATTTTGTGCATATATAAGATCTCATCATAGTGGTCTCCTACAACTCCGACTTTCGCGTAAAGACACACGGTACGTAGTGTCTCGCTTCGCAGTGAACTTGGCGCGAGACACTACCGTGTCTCTTGATATTTCATATCATATATAGACTTACTATGTATCATAAATTACGAATTATATTATATATTGTGACGTGGCGTTTTCTAGGCGCCACACACAATATTTAAAAATAATGCTCAATTTATACTTTACGGCAACAACAACCACCACAGCACAGAAGGGATGCCACTCCCGTTCAAATAGTAATAATTGATGAATAAACCGGAAGAATTTATTTATCATATGAAATTTAATATATTTATTCAATTGAAAATGAAAATGAAATAACAAGAATATTATGATTGAGACAATAATAATACTGAGCGTCCACATTCCAATCTCATACGCTTTTCACGCTCACAATGAATAATAATGCGACTCTATATAAATCAAAAATATTCACTCTTACACACGTGGATTCTTCGACCTAGTATACTATAAATTCGAAGCGACAATATGATAAGTATAGAGCCGAGTGAAGAAATGCATGGGAACAATGCATTTGGGCACTCAACTCTATTTACTTCACACACGTGACAGGGGATCTACAGGGGCTCTCACACGCATTCATTTCACCATTCATACCTTGCATACACACTATTTTCATCAGCTCACACCACTCCAGCACTTTCTGCAACTCCAGCAACTCCATCCACCTTAGCAAGACCTTTGACTGACGATCTTTTAGCTCCATGTTAGACGCCCTCAATCGAATTACCGCCACTTTCGGTTACTACGACGTTCTCATCGCCTCACTTACCACGCGCTACGGCCTATTGCACTGGCTTGGCACGTCCTCACACGTTGCTACTCCGATCGACAATCAGTTCTGCAGCTTCTTCAACCTCAGCATCCTCTTTGACTGACGATCATCTGTACTATTGGCTTGACGCCCACTCAGCTATTTCGATGCCGCCACGTCCAGCTCCACAACTCTCCCGTCGTCTGGCCACGCGTTCCAGCGCTCACATGATACACTAACTTCATATGCACGTCCTCACTCAAGGCAGCCAGGGTCGACATTGTCGTTCGCCTGATCATTTGAAATTTGTTCTAGAGATAGGTGCAAATGCACCCCCCCCCCCCCTACTCGCACGCCTAATTGGCGTCGCCCGGACGAATTTCAACACAATATATATAATATAATATGACATAATATAATATAGTATGATATAATATAATGTGACGCCTTTTATTGAAAAGATAACCCTCCTTTATATTTATATTGAGTTACTTGCACCGAGCGGTATGTGCTAGTTTCTCCTCCCTTGTCTAATGACAACCCGCGTGGCTTGTAGGTATAGGGAGTAGAGGGTCAAGGAGCAGGTAGTTTGTTCACCAAGGCCTCGTGAGGCCTCGTTTTCAATTTCTATTACTATCTATGGGAATAGGATGTAAATAATAAAGAATGGTTAAAGACAGTGTTATGTATATTGATGCAACAAGAAAAATTAAAGTACATACATAATAAGATACAATTATTCTTACCAAATACTGGCGCTGTGGGGTAGTGCCACTTCTTAGGATTATACGTGGATTCACGTAGCGAACTGAATTTAAATTAAACAATATTCGATTTCACTTGTCTCAAATACAACAATTTATTTAATAGTTTATTTTATTACTCCCAGCCTTCTTCTTATAGTGCTGGAGGGTTTTATATTTATGTAACGTGACTCTAATTGATGTTCGATCAATGTAGGCACTTCGCGGGTCCACTGCCGTTAACGCGACTATTACTATATTTAACTGAACTACGTTCGGTAGATCAATCTAATTTTCACTATTTGGACTTGGGCTAACTACGTTCGGTAGATGAGACCAAGTTAGTTATTGTTTTACGCGAGGCTGATTGACTTCCGATTCTGGATCAATGCAGACTTTCTCGCGGGTCTGCGAAAGTGTCTATAACAAATTCGTTGCTACTTGTCTGCACTACGGTCGGTGATAATCAGACTGACCGGACTAGATTGAAACTAAGACTGAAACTGAGACAAATGCTGCTATGATCAAGGGGTTTATATATCCCTCAACTAGAGCATTTTTGGGTAGGGAGTATGTGACTTTTTAGGTTGGAATGTAGACAAATAGATTTCGCGTTATCATGAATTTAACGCACATATGCACTTAGCGTTGGCGACGGACCCATCGATTGCCGTTATCGACGCATTCCATTTTCCATGACCTAATGCGTATTAGAAAAATCTATTAGCGCATCCTGTGAGTCATTGAGTTCTTGTGAAAAAGTCATAAAACCTGAAATACGTCCCCATCGAGATCGATATCGACTCTTAAGAGTACAGGCTTTTCCAGTTTGGGGCCTGATTTATGGTGCCTACTAAAAATATGACTTAAAAGAAAAGAAAAATGCGCGTAGTGAAAATTCGTCCACAAATAAAGCCGAAGACGTGACAATAAAATGCAACATCTGTAATAAATATAGATGACTAATATAATAGTGAGGGTGTTCAGGATTGAGAGAAATATGGGTCAGTGGAGCATCACATGCACACACTCATACAATCTTGACCGGCTGCGCGAGGTGTCTCACACACGCGCTAATGCACGCTTGTCGCCTGCGCAAGATCTCGTGCACATGTTATATTCCTAGCGCAGGGATATATATATATATTATTATATATGTTGAGCATAGAATAATTAGATAATAAGAAATTGAATTTTAAGAAATGAATATTAAACTTATATTCGTATAAGATACACATATATACAACAAGTTAAAATATTGAGAACTACCATTGTGTTGCGTAACTGAACGCATAACTCATTTTGAATTGTTGAAGATGTCAGCATTGCACAATGGCAGTCATGGCTGCCATTGAAATGATCAGTGCTGCCATCTTCATATACATATATGTGGTTCCGCTCGCCGGGGTACGGGAGCTACCACGAGGCAACAAGTTGCTACCATTCTATATAAAATTGCAATTGTGTGCGCACGTGTCGAACATTCATTTCACTTAATTCAAAATCATTCTTTATCATTGATTTTTTTGTATGTTGAACTCTCTCACTTAATATTTTGTGGTGCTCAATATAAGACAAAAATCCTATCAAAATTAAATGCACACTCAAGTTGTCTTTAGTTTGTGACTGTTCAACTCATAAAACTGCTCAGCTAATAATTTCGTTACTATTATGTTGTGTGACGCCATATTGGCCACGTGGTGACCCGTAACTTTTTTGCTATTATTGTTCTATAAAAAATTAACTCATTCATTTTTTTTGAAATCACACTCATTGTTCATATATTTCGTCAATTATTTTGTTAGTCTTAAGTTACAACGCACAATCAGTGCACATCAGTATTTTTTGTTATACCCAACAAGATTAAAAGAGTTCACACCTGATGAACAAAATAAATATTATAGTGTGAAATAAATAATCAAAGTAGTTAATTAAATATTGAGTTGTTAATTCACTTGTACTCGCTCATCCATTGTGTGATTCATCCCAGACCAACAACGCCAGAACAATTTTTATGATAATTACACAATACATTGATAAAACAGAACTCTACTATTACTAGGAAATCAATTTACACTATAATTGCAATATAAAAATGAAATAAATTTATAACATTGAAATTGAAAGAAATATAATATCTATAATATAAATATATTTCCAACTTAAAATATAATAAAACAGGTAATGCATGCGTTAGATACGATTCACAAATAGCTCGACAAATTCTTCCACTATCCGATAGCCAAATAAACCTATGTAAATAAAACAATCATTTTCTCACGCAATTCGAAAACCAAAAGAAAACTAGATAAAATCCTCAAACAAAATGATTACACAAGAAAACGGGTCTTATAAAAAAATCGATAAATCGAATTTTCTGAGAAATGAATAAATCCAAAATAAATAGGAAAACACACATGAAGAAAATAGAATTTATAAAATCAATAATGCATTTCCGTAGTTGATAAAAATATATAACACCTGAATAAATAAGATTGAAATATCGTTCGATTCATCATCACATAAAAGAAATTGTATCACGATTCTTAGAAAAGTTAATGCATCAAAATGCTGGGGGTCGTCCCCAACCAATCACAAAGATGAAAATAGCCGTAAGACGGAAGACCAACCTACATGTAAAATGATAGCCAATAGAAACTAATCCATTCGAACCAGAAGGTGAAAAACCCTCCCCTAATGAAAACTTATAAAAACCCAAAAAAATTCTGAAAAGACAGTTCTCCGACAGTTAAGTAAAAGATTAGTTCTCCGGGAGACGCACAGCTAGTTCTCCGACATTTACTAAAAAGAGCAAGTTCTCCGATTTTTATTAAAAAGAGCAAGTTCTCCGACATTTATTAAAAAGAACAAATTCTCCGACCAGATCAATTTCGAACAGATCTATTACAATCTTTAACAGACAGTTCTCTGAATAATTATTTTCTCAAAAATAATTATTCAATACATGTTGTTTAACTAATTGATGAAATCACATAGTGCCGAGTTTAAATCGAGTAGAGTGCAAGTTCCTGCTCACAATACACTCGAGAGTGATAATTATCCGCGACATCTGCGAGAAAATAACTATTAAATAAAAATATAAAAATAAATTAATCAATTGGAGTTCTCACCAAATAAGTTGCAATATTACAGCCATTGCTGAATAAATAATAATAGAGTTATTGATAATTGATTAAACGTTAAATGAAGTAAACATTCAATTTTTATAATTGTGTAATTAAATAAATAAGTAGACTATTTAAATACAAAAAAAGTTCTCAAATACATGAATCATTTGCCGATAATTCTACATCTTCACAATCCACTAGTTTCTGTTTCGAATCTACATCTCTAGAAACGAACAAATCCCTATGAAATAAATTATTATAGTGAGGTTGGCATCAATTACTCCGGAGCATCGCAGAGATTGGCTCTCAACCAATCTGGAGCAGAGGCGGCCGACCACGAACAACGTGATTCAACAAGGTAAGCCTCTTTCAACGAAATCGCCTGTTCCCAGGACGTAACATACACACTACTACAGTCGTGTCGCATGCGCAGTGCAGTAGTGCGTCGACTCACACAGACTTGTCATCTACGCGAGATTCACATGCACATGCATTATTGTCAACGGCACATCGCTAGCCGTCTCTCTCAATCGTCTCATGACAGAGAATCGATAGAAACTTTGCTACCGACTTAAGCTAGTACAACGTGCTTTTTCTTGCTTCACAGTTCTTACTTAAAATTAATCTATGTGCATCACAACGTGATTTAATACTTCTCAATTCCATTACGTGCAATGCACTGAGCTTCAATGCTCAACATTTGAGTGATATCCGTTTGCAACTCGATATATTCATTGTGACGTGGCGTTTTCTAGGCGCCACGCACTTAGATTTATTTTTACTTACGATTACTTCCAGCAGCAACAGCACACAAGGGATGCCACTTTCGTGTACCTATATTTTGTCATAGAATAATATGAATGATAGGATGTATTATTTTCAACCGACCACGAAAGAAATCGTTTGTTCTAAATGTATTATTTCACACAATAATATAGGATTTTAATTTTTTCAAAGCAAATTGAACATCAATGAAAATAATTGAATATAAATGAATATAAAAAAAAATATCAATGAAAAAGATCAAAATAATAATACTTGATGAATATTCAACAACTGGGTTCGGCTGTATCCAGTATACAGTTGATCTGGATTCAATGTTTTCTACACTTAAATCTATGATATTGATGATGTTAACAATATTATTACAAACTTCACAACTTTTCTCATAATTATTATCTAATAGCGTGACCGAGAATTTGGCGCTTAGTAATGAGCAAAATGGGCGCCCGCTGAACAAAGCGAATAGCACATGGTGATAGACACAATATATTAAATGCGTTGATTCACTTACAGATTATCAATTCCAGAGAACAAATTTCCTCTCCACAACACTTTCGGCTCAACAACAACAATTTATTCACTCTTCCAATATACTTTTTATTCAATCACACAAATTATTTCATATGTTCTTTTCGCAAAACAGATCGGCATACGTCTTGTATTCTTGGCAACCAAATTCTGAGTGTCGTCTTGCCTCATTTTATTCTCCTCGTGTTTTTGACCTTGTCTTTTCAAGCTTGTCAACATCGTCGCCCGGGAGGTGCTGCCACCATTGGCTGGTTGGCGCACATATTTTATCGACTGCGTTCCACGCGCATCGATCAGCGGATCACTGGACATTACGTATATTCCATTGGAGTAGTTTGGAATTCTCGTGATACATTTGTTTTATCTCCTGGACAACATTATCTCTTTATTTATGACTAGTGGGCATTGAAGATTCTTTCTCGTTTTCTCCTCGTGTACCCAGGTACTTTCTACATATATTTCTTTTATTTTATAATTACTTTCATACATACATTCCTCATTCAAACTTGGTTTTAGGTTATCAACTACTCGTATTATTATGTCTTTTCATCTGTTCCAGCGAGCGTCTTATATCTACTAAAAAATAATCGTGACTGTTAAAATCATCACATCATATAATTATCGATTGGGCATTGTGTGCAACGCCACGTACTTGCGGCATACCGCCATTAGCATTATCAGCCACGTCGATTCAAATAATCCGGTGACTATACAATAAGTATACATCGCAACTATAATATACATCATCTTAAGCTAAGATTATAAACACGACTGCGATTTTATGTGATGATAACCAAAGTGCATTTTACAATAATTGACAACATTAATTTTACATAGTGTGAACATCCATTCACTTTAAACTCGTGTATAAGATCTCCTGGTAATTTATACAATCTCAAAACGTAATTTCCTTAACAAAGTGTATATACTGTTATGCCGTGATTGAAAACACTTTTAATCTTTTTATGAGATTAAGATATTGATAGTTTATTCAATTATATTTCCAACACAGTTAATTTCAATGTTATTATTATTACACTTAATATTCACAATTCTCAATGAGTAAACTATTCTTATGTTTTATTTCAACGACTGCCAATCCTCAGATTGACATGTGCATTCTTCTGCGTTCTAGCTACAACTGACTTTTTAATTACCGAGATGCATAAAAGTGCATCACCATGAGTATTCCTACGCGCCGGTAACATAATGCATGAGGGGTGCGAAGCGCCTCTTATCTAAAAGAATTTCGCTGACCAAAAGGTGGCATTCGTTGAAGCGCAAGAATACATCGTTTAGATTTATTATAACGTGAAAAATAATAATTTCTCACGATGCATTTATTTAAGTTAATATCTAATCTATATAATATTATCCAGACATAACACCCCTTCCGTTAGATGAAAATCCTGAAACAATATAATTTTTTTTTTTTTTTTTATAATAATACAGTCAGGATTTTCAAAACTCATACCTCATCGTTAAATTCTGATACTCGAATTCTAGACTCATGAATATTTTCTTTTGGTCCTCGAATAGCTTTTCTCTGAGGTGTCGGAGAAGTATTAGGAACAGATGAAGTCGAATCAGACTCACTATAGTGTAAATTTCTCATTCTGATTCCGGTTTCGCATAAATTTTGATTGTTTTACTTCTTTCATGATTACCTATTTCTATTGCTTCTCTTCGAATTCCGTTTAAGCAAGTGCCATACTTAGTCAGATCACCTATTTTGGTATTAGGTGTATTTATGGTATGAATTTCTATCAAACTAAGATTCATTTGTGGATCTTCGAGTACTTCGGAATGTTTACCAAAATTCGTGACGATCACACAGAACAGTCAAAATCCTATAGCGAACCCGTGTCGATGCAAAATATCTGCATGGGGAAAACTAGAGGAACAAAAAAAAAAGATGTAACGTGGGATCAAACCCATTACTACCGGACCCGCTAGCGTCAGCAAGTCGGTCCCACTTCGGCAGCATCCAGCGAGTGGGAGAGCGCGCCTTACTACTCGCCCACCCGAACAAATGGGGACAGACGTCGCGCATTTCAGAGCGTCGAGATGCATCTTGCGTGGGAGATGCGCAAATGTACCACCGCACCGACTCGCTCGGCTATATAATAGCATGTTTGGCAGCAGAAGATCAGTTATCTGGCAGCCAGTCAGCGAACACAGGCTCACCGCCTAGTGACGACCAGCTCCAGCCCGCCAGACTCTTTCTGTGAATACTCGGGGTTATTTTGAACACTTGTATTCTTTCCTACTTCCAGACTCTTCCTGCGAATACTCGGGGTTATTTCAAATACTTGTATTCTTTCCTGCTTCCATACTTTTCCTGTGAATACTTGGGGTTATTTCAAACACTTGTATTCTTTCCTGCTTCCATACTTTTCCTGTGAATACTTGGGGTTATTTCAAACACTTGTATTCTTCCCAAGGAAAACAACGAGACCAGCCAAACACATAATTACCGCTCCAAGTTACAAATTATAAGTTATTAATGGGATGAAGGCATTATTATTATCTATTATTTTGTCAATATATGAATGGAGAATTACATCATTTGATACTACAGTGCATCCAGGTTTCACTTGGTAAATTTTCGTACCTTCAATCACTTCTTCTTCGACAGTATTATTACAAATAATTTTGATAGTTTCTGGTGATGCCGTTGCGTACAACCGTCTGCCATTGCTTTTGTATTATATCCACATTATGTGTGTCATTGATACCATTTTAATATTACAATCATCGCTTTCCAATTCTAATGGTTCGTTTATAGTTTTGCTCATACAAGCATCGTGAGATTTTATATAATATTTTGGAAAGATACTTTTGCAAAAATAGTTATTACTATGTGTTTTACATCCTGTTTGGAAATTTTCTTCTGTAGGTGTGTACAATAATTTTTCATCGTAAGTAATAATATAATCGTCCGGGGTCGAAATATAAGCAAATAAATTTTCTTGTACAAGCTTGGGTGTCGGTATTACTCTATATGCTTTGTAATTCTCCAATCCCAATCTAATTCCAAATTCTCTAATTCCAATACAGGTATTTTAATCATATAAACTAGTCGGTATCCTATTACGTTTATTATTACATTTCTATCTTCCAAATATTTAAAATAATTCCCATCATGAATAGATATTGGCATTCTATCGTTTTTTTTTCAGTTAGAGTAATAGAGCTCATTAACAATTTCAGTGATAACAATTGTGGATTGATTTGACAAATTTTCACAGATTTCATTGATTCCGATAAAATTCTTACACTTCGATCTAATTCCATTGAAGCTAATTCTATTTCTGAACACATTCCTGTTATTAAAGTTTCTTTCTGTGACATTATTTCTTTCTCTTCTAGTTTACGTACATTTCCACCTAATATTTCTATGTTTGCATGCATTCCTTGAAATTTCTTTGAATATTGAACAAAAAAAGTTTCAGTTTTTTGAAGCGTTAATTGTAATATTTGCGTTTGATTTTCAAACAATTCGCCGATTCTTTTGTTATCTGTGTGAATAGCATCTATTTCAGAATTATAATATGTTGCGTCACCTTCGCTTGAAGTTCCGAAAAGTATTTTACTGATCTTACCAAAAAAGTCGAATATACCGCGTCCATTTCTGGAAAGTGTCGGTATACCTATTGCAGAGAATAATTTACTTTTATCCATCCTGATAATGTCCAATTGATTGCGTAGTCTTTTGAGCAAATTTTTTTCAATGGATTTGTTGGAACATGCATTGTCGATAATATTCAAGCCTTTTGAAATTTTAAATTCTTCCAATGTTAATTCATCCAAATTGATACAGGTAACGATGCTATAAGTCTCATGGCAAAACCTTACATCACCCAAATGTTCCATGTAGATACTTGGTAATGTAGGAAATGTAGTTTATCCGACAAAGTTAGCTTCAATCTCAAAAATATTAATTGAAAGGATCGATCTGAAACTGATTAATATTAGCATATTTCAATCCATTGGCATACACGATAATTTCTTCATTATTTTTCCTAATTTTATAATTGAGATCTGAAATTCGTTATATAATTTTATAAAACCCTCCGAATGTTACATTCAAAGCGTTTGTCTTATCATTAGAGTTGCTTTCTTTTTTTAACCATATCAAATCGTTTGGTTGAAATTCTTGGGGGTTTATGAATCTATCATACCGTTTTTTAGTCTTCTGTTCACTTTGTAGTAGCATTTCTTTACTTTCGTTCAATATTTTAATTGATTTTAGTTGTAGTTCATTCAAATATTCAAAATAAGATATATTATTGTTCTTCTTCTCTTGTTGATAAGCCATTTGTACTATTCCCAAATACCAATTCGTGAGGTGTATGATTAGTACTTTCATATTTTGCGGTTTTGTAGTATAGATTCGCGAAATGGATTCTATCATCCCAATCATCAGCATTATTATTAGTAAAATGTCTGAGATAATCTTTCAAGACTTGATGACTCCTCCTTCAAACTACCATTACTTTGTGGATGAAGGCTTGTTGTTGTTATATGACTGATTTCCATTATTTTCTCGAAATTCTTCATGAAGTCGCAAGTAAAATTTGTTCCTTTATCGGTCAATATCTTACGAGGTATGCCAAAATAGCAAACATAATGTTTCAAGAGTTCTTGGATAACTGTATTAGCTGTACGATCTTTTATCGGAATTTCAATAGAGTATTCGTCAGACAATGTTGAATTGTTAGTACATATTTATTTCGATTTTTCGTTATTGGAAATAGACCACATATGTCCTGTAAGGTCCCATGTGACCTTTACCCTCAATTCTGCTGCCACGCGCCAGCACTCTGTCGCAGCGCGCTTATTTCAGATAAATAACCTTGCATCTCGAAACATGTTCTTATTTTAGTAATTAATCGATTCATTCAATTGTATTGAATATTCTTTATATAATATAATATTTCATTTACTCTATGTAATAGTAGCTTTTACCTTAGAAAAATCTATTTTAACTGAGTATGAATACCTATGTCACATGAGAACTTCCCGTCAAAATCGCTTCTCGATGAAACAGAAGAAACTAGAACCACGAATAACTTTCGCACACTGAAATGCTCATTTCACACAACGCATAAAATTCGAAACTCAAACTTCTAATAATTCGATTCCATGATTTTTCCAAGAAACATTGTTAACTAGAATCACCAAATTGTGAAATACCCCCACCTATTGAACTGTTCGACCAATAAGAGTCACCCTTTCGTCACTTCCAACAAATTACTAAATTGTTAACGTAAATCCAACCAATAAAAAATAACATTCCAAACTGCTGACAGAAATATCCAAAGCTAAGTAAAAACTTGTCTATAAAAACTAAAACACAACGAATCTCATCAGTTCACTTTTAACCTCATCAACGATCAGTTCAGTTCACTTCTACCATCTTCAACGATCACGTCAGTTCACCGTCTACATCTTTTACGACGACTACGAGTTCAAGCAAATCATCAACTAAGTCAAGTTAGAAAATGCTAAGTTGACATCCAAATAGCCTGTGTGGCAAATCAAGTAGCCTGGGTGGCATCATTAAGTTTTAAGTGATAACAATAATCGTTAATCAAGTATTCCATGAAATGACATCTTAGAATCAATCGAATTCAGAATCGTCAAGTGAACTCCAAGACGAATTAAATAGACAATAATATTTAAATACAGAAAATGAAGAAAGTAATCAAGTTCCTCACGTTTTTTGGTTTTATACTTCATCAGTGAAACAATAGACAATAAATCTAAAAGTGTAAATTATCTGTAACAGTTTAGGTGAACAAATTAATGAATATCAATTGAAATTATGATTGTTCTCCAAAAATATAACCATCTCTAATTCACTTCATAACATCCTCACGCTTCAGCTACGCAGTGGCGGGCAACGATCCTCTACCAAAATGAAATAATATTTCTGTTTTAAAAACCACGTTCAACAACACCTACGATGTAACAGTCCATTGCAATCTTGTCATTGAACTTATCAGGAATATCCGTTATCATTGGCATTTTTGTTGGGTGTCGATTAACTTTATTTTTCTGGTATACAGGACAATTCTTCACATAATTTTCGACATCCTTTCGAAGTGTTTTCCAGAAATAATTTTTTGGTATTATATAATATGTTTTCTTTACTCCACCATGACCTCCTACTAGACTGTCATGATTCTCTTTCAATATTTTCTGAACGTTTTCTTTTTGAAGTATCGTTCTCTTTTTGTCATGTAAGTATATTTTGGTATTACTGTGAAAAAAATTTCCAAGCCATAATTTTTCTATAAACTTCCTCGGATATCCAGTAAGTTGAATACAAGACTCATAATCAACATGTAGTTCTTCAAATTCTTCTGCAATCGTTAGATACTTCAACTCATTGATTTTTTCTACTACATCTTTTATTGTTGAATCCATACTGTGACGAAATTCGTCCGAGCGACGCCAATTATGCGTGCGAGAAGAGGGGATAGGTGCATTTGTCCTTATCTTCACAATAATTTCGGAGACGAGGCGAACGACACTGTCGATCGTGACTGCAACGTGTGAGGACGTGCGTACGAAGTGCGTGTAACCAGTGTGCGCTAGAACGCCCGGCGAGACGACGGGAGAGTCGTAGAGCTGGACGTAGCGGCATCGACATGACTGAGTGGGCGTCTACCATGAAGCTGAAGATCGTCAATCAAAGAAGCAGATGAGGTTGAAGGAGCTGCAGAAATGAATGTCAAGCAGAGTTGTAACATATAAGGACGTGCCAATAAAGCCAGTGCAATAAGCCGTAGCGCGTAGTAAGTGAGGCGATGAGAGCATCGTAGTAACCGAAAAGTGGCGGTAAAACAATGGAGGGCGTCTAATATGAAGCAAGAGAGACATTCAATGATGGTGCTGAGGATGAGGAAGTTGCTGAGATTGCTGAGGTGCTGAAGTTGCAGAAAGTGCTGAAGTGGTGGAAACTAATGTAAAAAGTGTGTGTGGAATGAAGGTATGAATGAAAAAAGGAATGAATGTGAGAGCCCCTGTAGATTCCCTGTAGAATATAAAGTAAATAGAGTTGAGCGCTGAAAAGCATTGTCCCCATGTATTCCCCCGCTCCGCTCTATACTCATTAGATTGTTGCTGCGAATTTATAGTTTACTAGGTCAAAGAATCCACGTATGGAAGATAATATAATTTTGATTATATAGAGTCGCTTTATTATTATTTTTGTTGAGCGTGAAGAGCGTATGTTATATTGGAATGTAGACGCTTATTATTTTCATTGACATTATTATTTTCACATTATTATTTTCATATTATTATTTTCATAA
Source organism: Microctonus brassicae (assembly GCA_918226075.1). Lineage (NCBI taxonomy): Eukaryota > Metazoa > Arthropoda > Insecta > Hymenoptera > Braconidae > Microctonus > Microctonus brassicae. Next base: position 15,014,371 of record OW445482.1, read on the forward strand.
TATTTTTCTTTCATATTATTAAATAAAGAAACTTATTGGTTTATAATATAAATAACTTCTTCCGGGGTATTTATTAAATTATCATTTGAACGGGAGTGGCATCCCTTGTGTGCTGTAGTTGCTGCTGTTGTCGATTATTATTAATTAATATTATTTTTAAATATTGTGCGTGTCGCCTAGAAAACGCCACGTCACAATACTTATTCCAATTATTGTATGGGATTCATAATGCTCTTCTTCAAAGTAAACCTTGAGAGGTTCTGATTGTTCATCTCTAATGAACGATACGTCCTAACTACCCTCAGGTATTGGAGAGTTTTTCGGAATGATTTGTTTTCCTAGTTTGACGTGTTCTACAGGGTCGTTTATATTTCGACTGTCTTCTTTTCGTGTTTCAATTTCTATTGTATTGTTTTCAGTTTCTGTTCCGTTTTGATTACTCACACCTTCAGTGTTTTCTTCCTATTCGATCAAGTTATCACTATCCATTCGATTAGTGACTAAAACCGGATTCCGAGATAATACATCAGCATTAGTGTTGAAACTACCCTTTTTGTAACTTATTTCATATTCATAGTTTTCAAGTATAATTCTCCATTTTGCTAGTCCTGACTGTGGATCTTGATGATTCATTGACCGAATGAGAGGTCTGTGCTCAGTGATAATTTCAAATTTTCTTCCATATAAATATGAGCGAAAATGTTTGATGCACCTTACAATCGCTAATAATTCTTTTTCTGTTGTAGAGTAATTTTGTTTAGCTCCATCTAAAGTTCTGCTTGTATACGCGATTGGATGCTCTTTTCTATTTTTTGTTTGTAATAAAATACCTCCTAACGCAATACCTGAAGCATCTGTTGTAAGTGTTAATCCTTTTGTGAATTCTTCTTCCAATAAAGTGAAAGCTTTTTCTTGTTCTATACCCCATATGATGTTTTCGTTTTTCTGTAATAATTTGGTTGAAGGTTTGTCCTTCCTACCATAATCTTTAATGAATTTGCGATAGTATTCTGTGAGACCAAGAAACTGTTTGATATTTTTTTTTATTTTTTGGTGGAGGGAATTCCAATACACTTCGACATTTTTCTGGATTTGGCTTAACACCTTCTTCAGTTATGATATGAATCAAATATTGCAGTTCTGGTTCCGAATATTCACATTTATCTGGTTGTAATTCGAATCCAAGATTTCTCATTCTGTTTAGGAACGTCTGTAAATGATTATTGTGTTCTTCTAATGTTTTTCCGTAACTGACAACATCATTTAGATGAACGAAGCAATCTCTACTTATTGAATTTCGTAATGCGTTATCCATCATTCGTTGAGAATATGCAGGAGCATTCTTTAAACCAAGAGGCATTCTTAAAAATTCGAAATGACCTCGTGGGGTGTGTAATGTTCCTTACTCGACCGTCGTGAAGACAGTTACCCTCGATGATTGCCTCTTGCTCAGTTGCCAGGGTTCGTGCAGGATGAGAGTGGATAGGAACGTACAAAAGACTGGTCGGTGTATGTTTCTGGTATTTGAGTCAGGTTTTTATTGGTGTTTCAGCTGTGTGTACAATTTCAAGCCTGAGGTCTCGTTATGACGTACAAAAGTTTATTCGCGAGTTTCGATTGTTCCCGGTACTTCGCGGAAGTTTGTTACGTCGCTCGACCTTCGACGCCTGCGCCTCCGCCCACTCGGTGAAGGGTAGGAGTGGGGCAGGACGTACGGTAGGGTATTTGGAGCGGTGATTTAGCTGGTCTCGTGGTTTTCCTTGGAGAAAATACAAGTGTTGAGTACAACCGCAAGTATTTACAAGCGAAGTCTGGAGCGTAGAGAGAATACAAGTGTTTAAAATAACCCCGAGTATTCACAGGAAAATATAGTCGGGAAGAGGGAAAGAATACAAGTGTTTGAAATAACCCCGAGTATTCACAGGGAAAATAAGAAGTCTGGCGGGCTGGAGCTGGTCGTCTTTTGGGCTGTAGGCCTGTATACGCTGACTGGCTGCCGGCTCACTGCCCTTCTGCTGCCAAACCTGCCCTTATATAGCCGGGCGAGTCGGCGCGATGGTCCATCTGCGCATCTCCCACGCGAGATGCATCTCGATCTTCTGAGATGCGCGACGTCTGTCCCCACTTGTGCGGCTGGCGAGTAGTGGGGCGCGCTCTCCCACGCGCTGGATGCTGCCGGAGTGGGACCGACTTGCCGGTGTTAGCAGGCCTGGCGGTAGTAGGTTCGATCCCACGTTACATCTTTTTTTTTTCTCTTTGTTTCCCCCATGCCGATATTATGCATCGACACGGGTTCGCTAGAGGATATTTTACTGTGTGGTGTGATCGCCACAGGTGCTAAAAGCTGTTTTTTCGCGGTGTTCTTATTCCATTGGAATCTGGTGAAATCCGCTTGCTAAATCGAACGCTGAAAAGTACCTAGCGCAACCTAACTGATCTGAAATTTCTTCAATGTTTCGCAGTGGGTATGCATCTTGACGTGTTTTTTCGTTCAATTTTCTACAGTCAACTACTACTCTCCATTTTTGTTTTCCTGATGCATCCTTTTTCTTTGGGACCACTCATAACGGTGAATTATACGTTGATTCGGATTTTTGAATTATTCTATTTCTTTTCAAATCTTGTATTCGTTGTTCGATTTCTTCATGTTGTGCCGGTGGATAACAATATTGTTTAAATTTAAGCGTTGATTCATCATTAGTTTCAATTTCATGTTCCGTTAAATTAGTGCACGGCAATAGATCGCCTTCCAAATAATGAACATCTTGAAATTAATCTATGATATTCCAGAGTTCATTTTTCTCATTTCCATTCAATATATGATTTAATCGCATATTTTCTTACAATAATCGACTTCTCTCTAAAGAGTATTTGGAATCGAATTCCAATATTTCATAGTTTGGATGAGTTCTTTTGAAAATTATTTTACGTCGTTTTGACAGAATAATTGCATCTTCTTTTTCTAAAAATGGTCGTCCAGCTATTCCGTCTTCTGTCAATGGAAAGTTGTGAGGAACTACTGAAAATATGTGATCAACATTATCTAGTGTAACTTCGCATTCTAACTCGCATATAACTGGCACGTTGTTAATTCCGGTAATTGTAGCAATATTTTTTCTTACAGGTAAACCTCTTGTGCATTTTAATTTGATTTAATTTATTTTAGCTCCTGTATCTGTGAGAAGTGAATGAGATCGTTGTCCGGTTGTAATGTACATATTGATGTTGAAGACTGCACTGTGATTACCTGATTTTCTTGACATTTGGTGAACTTGATTTGATTTGATAATGTGTTTGGATTCTATCGCGATGAAAAATTTCGATTCATTTGTGACTGTGGGCAATTTCTTATGAAATGGTCAATAATACCGCAACCGTGACAAGAGTATTTTTTTCTGTGTTCAATTGGTTCGAGTTTGAAACGCGTTCATCATAATTTCTCGTAGCGTTTTGTGTATTTCTTGGGTGTTGAGAGATTCTTGACTGGTCCAATACTGGTTTTTTATAAATGTAGTTAGATGTTATTTCTTCTTTTTCTGTGTTCAGGCCTAAATTTTGCGCTTCACGTGATACTTTCGGTTGACTTGCTTTGACAAATAATTAAATATTAGGACGAAGACCTCTAATGTATTGTACCATGCCTTGATTTTCTACATTTCTCAAAATAGCTTCACGAGCGTCCACGTCAAACTAAATATTATTGTTAATTGCGCGTTTCACGTTCAAATGGATTTCGTTGAATTTTTCATTATATAAAAGATCACTGTCATTATTTTGTTGGCATTGACTCCGCTCGAGAGTGGCGACGTCAAATGATTTTGTTTCACCGAAATTATTACGAAGAACTTGAATTGAATCCTCAATAGATCGAACATCATGGCTCTCAATCATTTTTCGTGCTTGTCTAACAATTTTTTGTGAAATAATTAAACGAATGAAATTATTTTTCGCGTCATCTGGAATTTCTGCGATTGTTGCTGTTGATTCGAAAATTAAAGTTTCAACCGAAATATTATTCCCTTCAAAGTCAGTGATCAAGTTTAGAAAAGATTTCAAAATTTTCATTTCATTGTGTATTGTATTATTATCATATGAGTTGTTCTCACTAGTCAATTCATTATCATGATTGACATTCTCCGTGGTCATTTCACGTTTATTATTCATTTTTACTAATCTTGCACTTATCGAATTTACGAGATTGCAAATTTGAAATCACATTCATCAAAGAGTGTAATCTATTTGAATCCGTCATTTTGTATGTTTTGAAATTCGCGTATTCAATGCTTCCGTATTTTGTTTCTGAATCGGTAGAAGTAGAGCCGTCGGAAGATATAATATTTTTAATTTCTCGATATTTTTGAAATTCCCGTTTTTTCATGTAATATTTCTTCATTATTATTACTTACAGGATCGCAGTCATTTTCTTTTTCACAAGTCTCTTTATCACTGGTTTGAAATCCTTTCTGCTGCCACCAAATTTATGTTATGCCGTGATTGAAAACACTTCAATCTCTCTACGAGATTAAGATATTGATAGTTTATTTAATTATATATCCAATACAGTTGATTTTAATCTTGAAATTATTACACTTATTATTCACAACTTTCAATGAGTAAACTATTCTTATGTTTTATTCCAACGACTGCCAATCTTCAGATTGACATGTGTATACTTCTGTGTTCTAACTACGAGTGACTTTTGAATTACCGAGATGCATAAAAGTGCATCACCATGAGTATTCCTACGCGCCAGTATAATAATGCTTCTATCTTATCTAAAAGAATTTCGCTGACCAAAAGGTGACATTCGTTGAAGTGCAAGAATACATCGTTTAGACTTATTATAACGTGAGAAGTAATAATTTCTCACGATGCATTCATTCAACTTAATATCTAATCTATACAGGGTGTTATAAAAAGATGGGAACGGAGAAAAATCTCGGAACCCATCCCTCAAATAAAAAAATTGAAAAATACGTGTCTGATATTTAAAAAAAATCTTTTTATTGATATCAAATTCGATCCCCCCACCTTCACCCAGTGGGTGGGATGAGGGGCAACTTCAAAATTTTAAAGGCAAACCCTCATTTTTTATTTCGGAGTCTGATTCTCCGGACAAAAATACATCAATTTTGTTCACGAGAATTCAATTCTTAGAAATTTTAGCCAAATAAAAAAAAAATAGTCAAATCAACAATTCGTTTATACTCGCCACGGGGAAAGGTGGGAGAGGGGGGGGGGAGCTCAACTTTGGTGTCAGAAAAAATGTTTCGAACAAAATTAATGTACTTTTGTTCGGAGAATCAAATTCTGAAATAAAAAATGGGGGTTTGCATTCAAAATTTTTAAGTTGCCACCCATCCCACCCACTGGGAGGAGGTGGGGAGATCAAATTTGATATAAATACATAGATTTTTGAAAAATATCGGACACGTATTTTTTTATTTATAAATTAAATGTTTTTGGCCGGGGAAAAACGATATTTCCGAAATTTTCATGTTCTACAACTTTTTTTGCGATTACAGCGACATCTTGCAGTATTAGAAAAAAATGTTCCGAACAAAATTGATGTATTTTTGTCCGGAGTATCAGATTCCGGAATAAAAAATGGGGGTTCTTATTTAAAATTCCTGAAGTTGCCCCCCACCCCACCCACTGAATGGAGGTGGAGGGATCGAATTCATTCATCAATGAATAGTTTTTTTGAAAATATCAGACACGTATTTCTCAATTTTTTTATTTGAGGGATGGGTTCCGAGATTTTTCTCCGTTCCCATCTTTTTATGGCACCCTGTATAATATTGTCCAGACATAACAATACACACTCACTATTAAATCAGTTATCCATATTTATAACATATATTGCATTTATATACAATCAAATGGATTCAAATGGAATTCAAATTAAATTGGTCGCGCCATCATTATCCAATCACATCACTGCACGGCACCAAACTTCATATGCAGTACCTATGCAACGGCGCTAACCTCACACTTCCTCTAGGATGCATCTAGTGCATTCTAGGAACTTCGATAAGCGTGCCTCGTGATGTCACTTATTGCCACGGGCCGCCATTACCGAAAAGAATCTCAAAGAGCAAACGTCGTGTTAGAACCTCGAAATATTTTCAACATCAATCAGTTTTCACAAAAGTTAGTTTTTTCAGAAGGATTCATATAATCTAGAAAATAAAAAGTGTGTGGAACAACGTCAGTGGAAATCAAGTGATTTCAATCAATTGATATAATTGAAAAATCAACAAGATCCACGTCAACTCATTCAACCAACATCATCGTACTTCAACTACGAGAACATCAAACTCAACTTCAACATATTCAGCCAACATTCACAGAAAAATACATCACACAAACACGACATTCACACAACTAAAAATCACATTTGTAGTAAAATCATTTTACTAATTGTAACACTACTTGTACAGTCAAATTTCCTGAAGCGGGCCATTAAAAATCGACTAGTCGATTTTCATAATTTTTTTTGCAGATTCTTGAAGCTTTGCAAGTCAAAGTTAATGTCTTAAAATATTTTCTGAAAATTTAAATTTTTCAAAAAGTTATGAACAAATGAATTTCTGAGCAACTTTTTTTTTAAATTGCTATATCTTGGTCAATATTTGATAAAAGTTGATGAAATTTTTATGACATATTCATAAATAGTAACGGATTCGAGTAAGAGATCATTCAAACTGAAAACATGTGATTAGTTAATAAACAATTAATTTTACAATAAACAAATAACAATTTTACCAACTTATCCTTGTACTACAAAAATTTTCTTTTCACATTTGCGCTCCTTGAACTTCAACCTAGATGACTGTGGAAAGAAATTTTGGTGATCTCAATTTGGGTAAAAGATATGAATTTTTAAATATTATCATGCAGACGCTTGAATACGGCCGATACGGGCGCTGCGCCACGCGTCTCGTGAGCGATACCTACAACTTATACTTTTCTCCCCTGGTTTTAATTTTAATTTTTATAACTTTATAAAATAGGAAAGTACTTTATTCTCACATGTTTACACTGCTCATTTATTAATTTACAGCTTTAACTATTTTCAATATAACCGTTACAGTAAATTGAATAGATTGTAACATCATTCGTAACATATATATTTTTGAAAACGGTTATATTGAAAATAGTTAAAGCTGTAAAATAATAAATGAGCAGTGTAACCATGTGAGAATGAAGTATTTTCTTATTTTATAAAGTTATAAAAATTAAAATTGAAACCAGGGGAAAAAAGTATAAGTTGTAGGTATCGCTCGCGAGACGCGTGGCGCAGCGCCCGTCTCGGCCGCATTCAAGCGTCTGCATAATAATATTTAAAAATTCATATCTTTCACCCAAATTGAGATCACCAAAATTTCTTTTCACAGCCATCTAGGTTGAAGTTCAAGGAGTGCAAATGTGAAAAGAAAATTTTTTGTTGTACAAGGAGAAGTTGGTTAAATTGTTATTTTTTTATTGTAAAATTAATTATTTATTAACTAATCACATGTTTTCAGTTTAAATGATCTCTTACTCGAATCCGTTACTATTTATGAATATGTCATAAAAATTTCATTAACTTTTATCAAATATTGACCAAGATATAGCAATGTAAAAAAAAAGTTGCTCAGGAATTCATTTGTTCATAACTTTTTGAAAAATTTGAATTTTCAGAAAATATTTTAAGACATTTAAGATATTTGGCCCGCTCCAGGAAATTCGACTCACAACAAACATTAATTCAACATACCTAGTTGCATACTTACACCTTGAAATATACACAAATTAAACCACCGCCGTTAAACAATTACAACAAAATTTATAATTATAAGAAAAACATCTTATTTTATACAACAGAATACGCATTAATGATAGGTGTCATTGATTTCCATTTCGAAAAAACTTTATCATCACCTAGTGTAATCAATCAATAGTTATATATTTCAAAAAATTTTTGTCAATATCCCACTTTTGATAAGAACGTACTTGGCGCGTCCGAAATAAGTATAACTGATCATGACTGTAGAATATCTTGATGCATGCGCTGTATAACTGATCATGACCGTAGAATATATTGACGCATGCGCTGTGTATCTGATATGAATGTTGAATTCTTAATTTGGACATTCATGAAAGACTTGTGTAAATACAACAATGCGAATATTCATGAAAGGCTGTGGTATGGATACATCAATGCGGATACTCATGATATTCGGAGGTATAAATGCATAAGTAAATGCTCTGTTATGATATTATATGTGAAGCAAATCCGGTATCAAAATTAATTATGCATAAAATTTAAACGAATATGAAATTCATCGACTGATCGGTTAATTTCAGTAGTAATATAGGCTATGTTCATGACCAAAATTCAAATTTCGTACAATAGCGCGACATATTTCACAGCAAGTTAGAGTTCTATATTTCCCACAGTCGGTTTATGCAATGTTACCAATCGGAAACAATATGTTGTGCCATAGTACTGCATATTATCGCTGGAATTCATGATCGATCAATTTTAACCTGGGAAACAATATGACTGATTCTCATGCACTGTAGTACTACATATAAATTTTTTTTTGCACGGAAAACAATATGAATGATTCTCATGTATTATAGTACTACATATAAATTTTTCCACACGAGAAACAATATGAATGACTCTCATGTATTGTGGTACTATATGAACATTTTTTACGCAGGAAAGAATATGGTTGATTCTTATGTACTCTATCACCACATATATTATCGATGGTATTCATGATTCATCAATGCGCATGCGTCAATTTTAATGTAAAAACATTATGAACGCGTTACAAAAAATGTTTGGTGAATAATTATAACTACAATATTCCATACAATGATTTTACAACTATATTAATCAATCAAAAGTGGTTGGGATGATTGTATGAAATGAATAGATTATTCAAACATGCTGTTCAGTGTCCTCAAGAAAGCATCAAGCAACATTCGAATAGAGGTAATAATGGATATACAAGGATTCGAATGGAAAAACAATGAATTTATTGTCAAAGAGTTCAAAATGATACAACTTGATAACAAAGATGATCATGGAACACGCATATTACTCAAACCACCATGCAAGTTAGATGATTCACCAAGACAATATAAAGTAACAAATTCTTGTCTTACACGCAATTACCATTGAATATTTTGGGAGAATAGTGATATACCATATAGCAAATTGCGTGATATACTCGAGATCATATTGAAAGATGTGAATAACATCTATGAAATTCAACGCTCACTCTTTCAATGCAATTTTCTTGAACGAAAAGCAAGAGAAGTTGAATTTTATCCACACGCTTGCATGATGGATCATCACGTATACTCTATTTTAAAAAAGTTTTTCCGATTTTGATATCAGCCCTTTTTTACTAGAAGTACAATAATTAAAATTGAAACTTTCCGAGATGATTAATATTTTCTGATTCATACTCAATAAACAATATAGAAAATAAATATGAATCATCTATATCAAAATCTATCGTGATTTGGATTTTCTCCAAAATTTTTTTACACGCAAACACAAATTCATCTGGATCAATAGAATATAACTCAGTTCATCAATAAACTTTTTTATATGAAATAATGATCCTCATATATAATTTCCAAAATTGATTCAAAGTTTTAACATTCAATTGTGTGATATTTAAAGAATTTTTTTGAATAATATTTCATGTACTTTTCATTTATTCATATTTGATATTCGATAATACATGTGCTAATTATGTACAGTGATTCGTACGATAGTTGCATCTATATCGAGCCATACAATTACATTTATAATGAGTAACTATTGGAGATAAAAAGGTCCATATTATAAATGAATTAGATTTGGTCACGTCATTAAAAAAAAATGAATATAATTATATTAATACTATATATTTATCCTCACTATAACTGTGCGTCATCAATACCTCATCATCCTTAAAAATTTTCAAATTGGTATTGAAATTGACCGCTAGAGTAGAAAAATAATAATTATCATAATATGTTTCTTGATATTATGTTTCTTGATAATATTCATTTTGGTTAGTGGTAAAGTTGACCGCCAGAGTAGACTGAGAGAGAAGGACAAAGTTATGGATATAACGTGTATTAGAAAAAGGTTGTCATGACCTTGTAATGACAAAAGGCGAAATGATGAGGAGTATCAGAAGTAAGAAAACGATACTACAGTGCAGATTGAAGAGAGGCGAGTTCATACAAGGACTGAATTTTATTCATCGTAAAAATCACGAGTTTTTAACTTCAACTTAATATATCTTCGTTCATACAGTATGTGGACGGAAAATAAAATTAATTCCGTTATATGATATTGATACGAGCTTTCGTTTGCGCCTGCTTTTTTTCCGCTGAATTTCGTGCATTCATGAGATCTCACCATGGTGGTCTCCTACAATTCGGACTTTCGCGTATAGATATACGGTACGGTAGTGTCTCGCAACTTGGCGCGAGACACGACCGTGTCTCTTGATAAGCTTATCTTTTTCTCTCATTACACAATTTTATTGTGTTCTACTCTAGCAGTCAACTTTAACACTAGTCAGAACCGATATCAAGAACCGTATTATGAGTATTATTATTTCTATACTCTACCCATACAAGAATTGACAACTGGCCAAGTAATGGCCCATAAGTGGGCGTAGAATCTCCATTAAAGGGTAGATAATGGTGGCCAGTATAGGAGCAGTACTGGGTAAGAGTCGGGATGTAACAAGGGCCCATCAATATATTCAAATCGTGGTCCAGTTGTGCGAGCCATCAATGGCACATACGTGGCAGTTGGTAATGGTCCATACGTGGCAGTTGGCAATGGTACATACTTGGCAGTAGGCAATGGTACATTCGTGGCAGCTGAATCTGGTCCAAATATTGCTTATCGCGTTACGCTGCAAGTGGCAAATATACAATAATCATAAAGACCCAGACATGAAAAATTAGTTACGTAGTTTTTTGCTCTTACAAGCATCTTAATCACGAACTTCATCCACCATTATTAGCATAAAGTTTTCAATAAAAAGAATATAATAGGAATTTTTTTTTTTTTATTAAAGAAATTAAATTTATTTCATTCTACGCAGGTGAGAAATTCACTCTACAAATGATATTTTGTTTTGTGATGTCCCATATATTTTCAATATATGATGAATATTATTTTTTTCCCCTTTCTCTTCGACCACCATTGCGGTCATTCGCGCCAGACAACCAGCGTCCAACGTCCCCTGGTAGAGATTTTAAATTGAGAGAATCTCCAAATTTCTCTATCAATGAATCTATAATAATAACAAATGAAAGCATTAATTTTTATAAATTGACAATTGCTTGAAGAAATTAAATTTGATCAAAACAAACATACCTTGCATAATAGTGTAGGTGTGCGTTCCGCTGAAATTCAGCTTTCCGACACCGTTGATCTTTTTTCCCGTGCCACTATAAAGCAGCTGGACATCTTTTCCAATAGTTGCTGCGCCAAGTTTCAAAATGCAGCTTTGCACTTTATTTTCTCCTGCAATTAAAATGCGGTAAAGATCCAGCTGTAAAAACAATATATTATTTGCAATAAATATGGAACAAAAATTAAATCAAAACAATATTATCTACTCTATATTTACCAATGCTTTTTTCTTATTTGGGAATTCTGATAAGTTTTCCTCCAAAGCCAAGAATTCATCTATATTTGTTGTTGGAATATCACATTCCAACCCTTCCTTCGCACCAGTCAGATTTTGTTTTGGTCCACAATTATTACAATTAGACATATTCATTAAAATGTGTTTCAACTCTTTATTTTTTTTTGTCAAAATCGTATAAGATGCTACGTTTGACGGACTCCAACTCAGCGAAAATTTTTTTCTCGAAAATTCTAAATCGTTCATCATTGGACAATGTTGCTGACTCTGTAATGGATAGAAAATATATATTGCATTATATTCATTTATGAATTGTTTTATTATCTATTCCACTAATTTAATCTAATTTTTTCGTTCAGTAATCATTTTTTTCCATTTCAACAATTTATTACAATTCAATTTTTTTAAATTTGATTTTATTTTCTTTATTTTATTTCATTTTTTTGCCTTTTACTTATTCAATTTCATTCATTTATTTTATTGTTTATTCATTATTTCATTAATTTCATTATATTTTTTTACTCACCCGAATTCGAAGTAGCGAATGGAGGATTTTCATCATTATTATTATTAATTCTAGGTAGTTTATTTATTGCTGGTGATGAATCAGTATAACAATGATTGGTCAATAATATAGGCGTAACTGCATTCAATTCTTTTCTTGCGGAGGTCACAGATTTAGATTTAATGATTTTGTCGTTATTATTATTTTCGCTGTCAGTGCTCTCAACGTCCTTCTTTTTGAAAGCTCGTTTAGTACGCCTTTTCCCTTGTTCCAATGTTTCTAGTAAATTATGGAAGCAATAAATGATTATATACATTTACGGATTAAGTATTTAAAAACTATGAATAAACAGTACTTTTGACAAGAAAATATTTTAATTTACATTGAGAAGAATAATGTGCGTGTTCAAATAACATAGGTAGATTGAATATGAAACTATTGGATTTCTATATTTATATATATGGGGTCCGCCAATATATAGATATACAACTTCATTGTGTTTATGTATCCATCTTATCCATGTATTGGAACCTACACATTATTTTTCTAAATGTATTATTCATTTTTTTTTTTTTTTTCATTTTTTTCAATGTATTATATTATATTATATTAATATTATATTTATATTATTTATTATTTTTTTTTATTATTATTTATTATTTATTATTTATTATTTATTGTCTAATATATATATTATATATTATAATATTATATTAATATTAATTTACTACTTGTATTTTTTTTTTTTGCATACGCCGAGAAAAATGATGTGCGTATTGCAATAACACGGATTTATTGAATACGCAACGCCATTGGATTCCTATATATCTATATATATTGAGATCGTTTGTTTCGCATATGTATAGATATACAAATCCAATGGCGTTTCGTATTTATTAAATCTATGTTATTGCAACACACACATTATTTTTCTCAGAAATATATATATTTCGCGATAATAATTATGAATAATCCAACACTTACTTGCTTGAGATATAATTTCCACTGGAAAATGCTCCCATTCATCTTCGCATGATTTATACGATGCAAGCCAAGCTGGAAGATTGTCGTATTCACTTGCATCAGGATATTGACAGCGATATTCACCATTAATCTGCGATATCCATGACGATGGCACGAGATCCACATCGAATAGATTTTTGTCATTTGACGATAATATGAACTTTACCACAGTGTAGGAATTTTCCTCCACGTTTGAATCACTCATCTAAATCATCAATATTATAATTATGTACGAATTGAAAAGATAATTATAATATGTAAATCAGATTATTAAATTATTTCTTACGTTGTAAGAATATATCACAGCACTCAACAAGCAACAACTTTTCGGCAGTTATACGACGTATTCACTAGCACTGTTCGACACTTTATGACACGATATCTATCCGTGCGCCTTGGCCATGCTTAGATATAAACAGCTAGAGCAGTCCTTTGTTTATTATGGCTTCACGATACACATAAATGCAACGCATATACGTTCACACACTACATCTTATGCGTCACTTTCTTGTAAACAGAACAGTTCTTCATCACCTTTTTTCTTGGACTTGCTTTCCTACGGCGTAACTATATATATTATACATATAAATTTAGTTTAATCTTCATTTATTTTTTTTTTAACATATATCGCATACGATAACATACACACTTAGTTTTGATCTTTGATTTAAAAATATTTACACATACAAACTGACGTACACAATCGAAAAGTTTATTTATTAAAACTGTCAAAATAATCTATGACAATTTGTGTAATAATGAAATTGTGAAGCTTTCATTATTAATGTTCAATAATATGCTTTTTCGTTTCAAATTTGATGCGTCAATTATTTGGATCATGGGTGAAAACGAATTTATTTTTGCAATACCTATATCTAATGAACTGATAGGGTAATGGAAGGCTTCTTTTTTTTCACAAGCCAGTTGACATAGAAAATATATATTTTCAGGTTTGTAAAGATTATTTTTATCTATTCCTCTAATCAATATCTTATTTATTTGAACGGTATTCCCGTCTTTCAATTGAATGATATTGTTTGGCCGTTTGGGTTTGATTATTATACCATCCATTTGCATACGAGTCACAGTTATATATACATTATATTATGTATACATTATAAATACTTTCACGTATTACGTTCACGTGAAATTTTTAATAGTCATTAATAAAAGTAATTTGGATATTTAATTCATCTATTATTTGAATAATTGGCACGTGTGAAGCGCCCGGATCTGAAAAATTATTGTGTGGCCAACTCCTATCAACCAATAATGGGCCATACAGTATCAGCCGTTTTTCGACTGCTTATAAAAAATGTTCGGCGAGCCATTAATGGTTTATTATTGGGAGCCATCGATTTCAACAAATAATTAACACCCGACGTTCGCCAGATATGGTCCAGGTCAGGCATTTCAATACTTGGCCGATTATTATTTGCCACGTATAGGCCCATTGCTGGCTCTGTTGTTACCTCTGGGGGATCTTGTATGGGTAGCGGTCAATTGAAACACTAATTTGAAAATTTTTAAGGATAATGATTTACCGACACAGTACAGTTATAGTTACAATAATAACAACAATCATTCATTCAACAAACATGAAAAAAATATGAGAAACTTTTCATCTTTTATAACACAAGTATACACGGTTTTGAACCTGAGCAACCGAATGCTTTTTTAAAATTGATTCTAGTTTTCGAAATATTCAATAAATTCACTATTTTACTCGTGGCGTCCGGAGTTGGACGCCGTTGAATATTTTCTTCAACTTCCTAAGCGAGCAATCTTACACCTAGCGGTAAATGTATGATGCTCTTTCCTTGTCTTTGGGACACCCTGCATGGCTTATTGGGTATAGGGAATAGGAAGGAAAGAAATTGAGCGGGTAGTTTTCCACCAAGATCTTGAGAGATCTCGTTTTCAGATTTCTATTTATCAGGTGTGAAGAAAATAAATTATCAAGAAGGTAATTACATGGAAATGGTTATTGTATATTGTTGAAGGAAGGTAAAATACGAATATACATAAGAAGGCTTCTTACCACTAATAGCTACCTAACAGGTAATCCCGACACTTATGATTATACGTGCTTTGACGTAGCGAAACTTTTATTTTCAATATAGCGAACTTTATCACACTTTCCCTTAGAAAACCCGAGTATATAGTTCGCATTACACAGCTTACTGTTACTTTCTGATTAGTACTCGTTGTGTTCAACCTAGAGTGCTAAGGAGCACTAATTATTATTCAATGTGGAGCTAGTTGATTTTAAATCAATGTAGATTCTCTCGCGAGTCTGCAGTCGTGTTAATAACAAGTTCTTTGTTATTTCATCTGTACTACGTTCGGTAGTAATAATCGGACTTATGGACTTCAGACTATTGAAATAATTATTATTTCACGTGAGGCCAGTTGATTTCCAATTCTAGATTGATGTAGACTTTTTCGCGGGTCCGCGGCCGTGTCAATAACAAGTTCTTCGTTATTTCGTCTGTAAGTACGTTCGGTGATGATAATCAAACTGATTAACCGATTCGATCAAGAGTGAGACTTGACGAACTAAATTATTACTATTACAGGAACTGGAACATAGTTCGTGTGTTTGGAAGGGTTTTTATATGAAATGAAAAGTAGTTCATAATTGGAAAAGAGAAATTGATTTTCCGTTTGATTTCCAAAAATATGATTTTTGAAAGTACATAGGTTTTTACGACCGTGACACTTTCTTTGGCAGACCGCATAGATTCCTTTTCTTGATGCATTCCAAATTTTACGACCGATCTATCTGATGGAAAAAGATCCGTTAGTGTATTTAGAATTTCCTTTAGATTTCCAAGAAGAGTCGTAAAATTAGGAATGTTCCCTTATTCGAATTGAAATCAACTTTACTCAGCAGGTGAATGTCGAAATTTTAATTAACAGTGGATATTAAGTGAAGATGCGTGAGAAAAATTTGATCATAGTTCAAATGTAAGGCGTGATATACTATTTTTGATCATTAAGGACCATTTATTGAATTGAAAAGTATAAATCAGAAATGAACAGAGGTTGAACTGCGTCTTTCATACTGCTTGGAATTTATCTCATGCATTAGAGTCGGAGGGTAGTCGCTCATCATGCCTTCGTCCCAAAATTCTTGGTATCGCCTTTCGATTTTCACTATACCTTGATGTAGTCGTTCTCCTTGCTCGTCACTCATGTCACCCAAGTTTTGTAGGAACAAATTAAGATGAGATTGGCGAAAATGTATCTTGAGAGACATTCGCGCTCCAATGTTGTGATAATTTTTCAAATAATGGTCTATCACTTGCTTGTAATATGGTGATTTATAGTTACCGAGAAAGTTGTGAATAACAGTTTCAAACGATGCCAACGCTGCTGTTTCATCAGGCGTTAAACGTTTTGTAAATTTTGTATCAGCCATTAGTTTTCAAATATCAGGTCCGACAAATACTCCTTTATTGAATTTTGCGCATGACAGTTTTCGAAACAACTTGATTGATTATTGAAAAGCCGATCCTTCACGATTGAGCGTTTTGACAAACTTCTTAATGAGGCCAAGTTTAATGTGAATAGGTGGCAATAAAACGTCCTGTGGATTCACAAGTGATACAGAGGACACGTTTTGTTGTCTTGGCTTATAATGTGTACGACTTGGCCACACCTCTCTCACATAATGACTATCAACTGCACAGTTATCCAACGGACACAAAAAACAGCAAAATTTCGTAAATACAGATTGCAATACAACCAATGGACCAATTTTCTGTAATGAATATGTAAATCAATTAACATATATTTTGATATTGAGTACAATCAATTCATTTCTCAATCTTTAAAACGCCACAAATTTCCCATTGATGCTCATAATATTCGATCTTGACCAAAATTGTACGTATTGCGTCGTAGCATTCCTTAGTCTGTACTGCGTGAGCTATTGGAATCGATGGTTTTTTATTTCCAATGAGGAATTGAGCTGCCTTCAAACTATACTTAGAACCATCTATGAACAAACGCCATTAATTTTGATCATATACTGTATTCATCACATCAAATAAACCTTTGATGCCGTTGCAGAAACACATGTTATCTCCTTTTTTGAAAAAGGTGAAATCGCGTGATTTTTATTTCGGTACATAGTGACTTGTGTTTCAAGGTCAAGATGTTTTCATTCCTACAACCGTGATGCGAGCAAATTTGCTTTTTGTTTCGGTAAGTTCAAATCGCGGATCAAATCACTCAATTCACTTTGCGAGAATGAATGCTTCTCTTCCATAATGAAATCGCTTCCATTGCTCACATGTGACGAAGAAGATGTTTTTCGGGTAGTTATTGCACTTGTACCTGAACGAATTGGCGATGAATCACTATCAGTACGTGAAACTGGCTTCGACACTGATGAAACGTCAAGATATATATACCGTGTTAGTTTTTTTGCATTTATAGAAATGACATTTATTGAGCAGAAGTAGCAATCATCTATATGATTTTTCTGCTCTCTCCATAACGTCAGCACAGAAAATGGGAAGTACGTATTTTCACCGAGTGACCACTTGTATAGCTTTATTCTGCACGCGTTACAAAACAATTTCGGTACCCATGGCTTGTCAGTATTTACCACTGCAACATTGAAGTTTTCATCACGATGATATAGCTTTATGATATGGAAATATGATAATACAATTTCTATTCATTACATTCACATACAAATAGAATATTTCCCTTTTCTGACAATCAATCAAATAATTTGAGAGGAATATAATATTACAAAAATTACTTTGCAAAAAGTTCATATGAAAAAGTTACTTTACAAAAAGATTTGATATCAGTCATTTGATTACCAAGTACACAATATAAGGTTATACATATACATATAAAGACTTACTATGTATTATATATTATATATTATATATTACATATTTGTTATATATTATATATTATATATTATATATGGACTTACTATGTATTATATTATATATAATATATAATATACAATGTATAACAAATATGTATATGTATAACCTTATATTGTGTACTTGGTAAACAAATGACTGATATCAAATCTTTTTGTAAAGTAACTTTTTCATATGAACTTTTTGCAAAGTAATTTTTGTAATTCAATTTTTCTGCCACACATGAACTTGGCACCTTTTTTTTCTTTTTTTTTTTTAAAAGTTTGTCCTTTTTTGATATCACTTCTTTTTTTACTACAAGTACAATAATTAAAATTGAAACTTTTCAAGATAATCGATATTTTTTGATTTATACTTAATAAACATATAGAAAATGAATATAATTCATCTATATAAAAATCTATAAAAGATGACATCACTATATATGTGAAATTTAATTGAGTGGTCCAATGTGGAGCCACAAAAAGTAAATACTTCATAATGGCAGACAAATCACCATGCTATACATAACATTTTTTTGGTCGATAATTTATTCGTAATTATTCTTAATTCTTAATAATAATAATTTATTATTGGCTTATTCACAGACTAATTTCGAAATTGACCGTTAGAGTATAGGAATATATGTAGGTATAGTTATGTATATGTATGTCGGTAATAACTTATTTCTTCAAATTCATAGATTAATTTCGAAATCGACTGCTAGAGTATATGAATAGAATAGAATTATATAGTAGAGAAATAATAATAATTATTATATTTTTCATAATAATCTTGATTAGTGTTAGAGTTGTCCGCTAGAGTAGAAAAAGAATTATTTCGTCATAACAGAAAAGGATAAACTTATAGCGATAATGTGTATCAGAAAAAGACTTTCCAAAACGGAACTAAAAAAAGACAAACACATAGGCCATGAAGCGAGAAAAAACAGGACACTAGGGGACACTTCGATTCAACTAGAGAGAGACAAGCTTATGTAACCATAAACATATTGAATGAGGACAACGAACAGACGACGACGACCAAGACTGAATTTTTTTCATCATGAAAATCGACTGTTTTCAACTTTAATCAACTTTAACTCAATATATCTTCCATTATACGGCATGTAAGAAAAAAATAAAATCAGTTTTATTATATAATTTGGACACGAGCTCTCGATTGCGCCCATTAATTTTCCGCTGAATTTAGTGCATATATGAGATCTCATCATAGTGGTCTCTTGAAACTCGGATATTCGCGTAAAGATACACGGTACGTGTATCTCGCTCCGCAGTGAACTTGGCGCGAGACACTACCGTGTTTCTTAATGTAAATAGATGAAATTTTTCCTACTTGATCAGGACACTGATGAAATTTAGCTGATTTTCATTTGTGAAATTTATTCGAATACGATTAAGCAATACAAAATACGATTGAGTTTCATGAAAATTCTTTGAACTACGTTTGATTGATATGCTCATACTTGAAATAGAACAGGGGTGGTGGTGGATTTGTCTCGTGGAATTCGATCCTTATTCAATCAATTTATAATACACTATCGAGCCTGAACTGATATTCGTCATTTCTTTCATGTTCCTATATTTTATGAGAATTCTGAATTTCGTTTACTTCTCAGAGAAAATTCAAATTACGATAGATTTTCATATTTACATTATATTCAGTTTCTACATGTTTATGAAGTATGGATCCGCAAATGTCAACTATCTTAGCCAGATTGAATTTTGAATATTGTGCTTGTATTGAAAAAATAAGTGATATCAAAGTCGGAAAAACATTTTCTTTGAAAAAAAAGGCGCCATGTTCATGTGTGACAAAGAATTGGATTGGCATTCATTCTGTAATAGTTTCAACCATCAATAGACTATATATATCTGCAATTCACTATTCAGATGACTTTGCAAAGATAACGTTTCGAAAAGATTTGACATGGAGTTATTATTGCCAAGTACACAATACAAGGTTGTAGACTAACTATACAGCTATATTAGTTATCTATGTTTATAGCAGAATACACTTTGATGATAGGTGTCAATGATTGTCATTTTTAAGCAACTTCAACATCTGCTGTGATCAATCTTGTTATCGATGTCAGAATTTTTTGTCAATTTCCCACTTTCAGAACGAACGTACTTCGCGCATCCGAAATAAGCATAATTTATGATGACTAAAGGATATCTTGATGCATGCGCTGTGTGGCAGATCTGTATGTTGAATTCTAGTAGATAAGTAAGGCATGCTATGGCCAAAAAGTATTCTGCGAGAGGCGCAACTATCGGGGCACTGTTCCGAGCTATCACTCCAATAGCCTTCGGTGCACTACACAAAATGCGACTGCGTGCTGTCACAAGTTATAACTATTGTGAGGCCACAGTATGTCACGTTATGTAATAAGCCAAAATCATGTGAACTTCTCCGATCAGGGGGATCGGAGTAAGGATTCAAGATACCTTGGATCCTTGAATCTCGTCCTTGAATATAATCGGAATGATAAACGAATGTATTTATAATATTTCACGACGTGGAATACTGTGGCCTCAGAATAGTCATAAAGCGTGACAAAACAATGGGAAATTTCGTGGAAAGAACCGAAGGCTATTAGGGTCACTTCTCATTCTATATTGTTGTTCCGTCGCTGAACACTCATGGCAGCACTCCTTGGACTGTAGTTATTTTCAATATTCGCTGACGCGCATGAATCACGCGCATGCTACAGTTTTTGGAGGTCTGCCCGCTTCTCCGTCTACGTCTCACCAGTGATGTGATGGGAGCACTCGTATCTCGTGGCAACTAGCCAATTTCCCTCTCCACGCTGAAAATGCATAGCCGTAGCCATCCTTGCAATACTATGAGCGCCCCGTATCATCCATCCACTGCCGACTATACACGATGTACATCTATATACAAAAAGAAACAGTTGAGCGGGAAACAGTTGACCGCCTATTGTATTTTCAAAGTGTGTATCATCATCGTGTGAATCATTATCATTGATTATGGCTTCCCCAATGGAAATAGGATCAAGTTCAATGGATGACAAGAAGAAAACTACAAAAAGGAAAGTATTTAATGATACATGGTTAAAAAATAAATTATTTAAGAATTGGTGACGTCCAACTTCAAATGAAAACAAAGCGCCCTGCTCGTTTTGTGGGATTGAAATGGCATGCAAAAAATCAATTTTGATTACACATGCTAAATCCCAGAAACATGATAAAAATTCGCAAATAGTAGATCCTACTTTGCCATCTGCTTTAAATGACGAAAGCTACGTAATTGATGAAAAAGAAGCCGAAGAAAACATACAAGAAGCGGAAATTGGAATTGCAGCATACATCGCAACAAATAATATGCCTATTTCTTCTGTTGACGGTCTGGTTGCCTCAATAAATCGAATTAGTGTTATGAAGGGTATTCCTGGCAATTTGGCAATGTCAAGAAAAAAGTGTTTCAACATAATCAATAATGTCTTAAGTGAGAAACTTGTGACGACCTAGATCGCACACATAGAGTAAAATCCCCGTGGCTAGTTGGCGCCCGTGAAATAATGCACGGGTGCCGGCGACGCTATTGGGGAACACTTTTATTTCATTTTATTTTACTTTATTTTATTTTATTTAGTCATTCATCACTCAATATATTCGGAAAAAAAAAAAAAAGTATACGAGTCGGGATCAAACCCGCGCCCGTAGAAGTCCGAACGACCGTCCGACCAAGTGGGGGAACTAGCAAGTCCCACCACCACGCCAGTACCGAGAATCTCCCACTGCCCGCCGCAAGGCAGTGGGAGATGCGCAGTCCGCTTTCGCGCAACGTACGCCGCGGAGTGGGAGAGGCCCGCCGCGGCTACATAAGCCACCGCACGAGCTCGTAGAACTCAGTCTCAAAAAACACTCAGTTTGCCCTCTACAGTTGTACGAGACACATCAATGAGAGATTCATAGTCACGCATATTCTTTTACATATTCTTTTATAAGTTTATAAGTTATTATTCTTGTTTTCTTGGCTGTCTCAGTAAAACAACGACAATCAGACGCATAGAGTTAAAAACCACCTAATGGGGACCCCTGTGCCCTCAGCAAATAATGGCTCATCCAATAGTGTTAATTATATGATCAATCAAATCAAGACTGGAAGTTTCGTTGCTAATGAACCAGTAGGACAAACCAAACGCAAAAGAGGCGTTGGTGCTACTTCGGACATATCTGCACCAAAGGTTAAAAGAAATAACAGTGATATTATGAACTATTCTAATGACAGTGACAGTGAGAGTGTTAATAACTCAATAAGTAGTTCGGAAAACTTGAATACTCAACCTAATGTAGATCCAAATTCAAAAAACATTAAAAACAAATTCCAACCACCCATAGTCATTTCATTAAATGATAACTTTACATTTGCTGAAATACACGCTAAGACTAAACTAATTGACAATAACATAGTCTATAAATATAACGGCAAGCAGATTACTCTGTTAATAACAAACCAAAATACTTATGAAGAAGTTATAATAGTGCTAAAAATCGAAGGAATTAAATTCCACACATATACTCGTAAATCTGACATCAAACCAAAGGTCATACTAAAAGGTTTACCACCGCTGTTTAACACAGATGAGATTGAAACTGAATTGGCTGCATTTAATATAGCTATAGAGAATATTAAGCTATTAAGGAATAAAAACAATACCAACTCGAGGCAAGCCACCTACTTGGTTACCGTAAATAACAACAACAATTTAATTGAAATAATTAAAATCAAACAGTTATTTAATGTAATAATCTGCTGTGAAAAATTCAAAAAAAGTTCAAAATCAACACAGTGCTACAACTGTCAACGATATGGACACGGTCAGACAAATTGTCACCACGACGCAAAGTGTATGAGGTGTGCGGGAAACCACCCAACCAAAGTATGCATTATTGAAGACATTCCATCAAATTACAAATGTATAAATTGCGGCAATAGTCATAAATCAAACGACTTAAATTGTCCAGTTTACATTAAATATATACAAAATAATGAAATCAAAACATCACCCAATACTGTTAACAGTGACATTGATAAAACAAACAGTCACAATACTGATAATAACAATTTGGAACTCAATGGTCGCACCCAGACCTACGCTGCAGTCACCAGAAGTCAACAACACAATATCACTCCAACGAGAGAATCATCGAACGTGAATAATTGTACCAACTGCAATCCAGCACCAGGGCAACATCATTACAACTGTAAAACCAAAAGTGTCGTTAACAGTGCTGCGAATAATACACATAATTCAAATCAAAAAAGTGCTATTGAATTGTTTGAAGTGATTAGCAATTGTCAGAGTGAATTACTAACACAAATTACTGATTTGATTAAATTATTTAAAACACTAATACTAGATAGATCAGCAAGCTTGAATTTTGACAAAGTATTGAATAATATAGTAATTGACGAACCTAGTAATAAGGAAAAAAACTCACCAAAAATATTGTGTAATAATAAAATAGAAATAAGTAATAATAATATCGACTGCGAAGCACACGTCGCGGCTGATGAGACTACTCTGCCAGCTCCCATTCTATGTACAACATTAGATAGAAAAAGAAAAATATTAATAGATAGCAAAAAAAATACTAATAACGTGAGTAAACTGAGTACTCTAAACAAAAATTCTAAGTCAAATAATATTAATACTAAGAAAAATGGTAAAAGTTAATATTCTAAAAATAGCTAACTGGAATGCCAATGGTATTGTAAACAAAATGAATGAGCTGGAAGAATTTCTTTATAGACATCGAATCGACGTGTGCTTCGTTACTGAGGCTAGACTCTCTAATAAATCAAAACAGATCAAATTCACTAATTATAATTGTTACCGTAAGGATAGAACAGGGTCAAATACCGGCGGTGGAGTTATAATACTTGTTAATAAAAAATATAACTCCACTGAAAAAATAATTGATGATAATAACACTAATGGCATTGTTAACATAGAGACTATAGCGATTACACTATTTGATATTACGTTTGTGGCAGCATATATGCCCCCTCAAAAAACTCTAATTACTGAAGATATTAAGAAAATTATGTCTCTATCTAACAGTGTTATTATTGGAGGCGACATCAATGCTAAACACCAATCATGGGGCAATAATAGACTAAATAAATCAGGAAAAAAATTGCTCAATTTTATAATTAATGACAAAACAAACAGCAACTATTGTCAGGTACACCACCCTGATGAGCCAACGTACTACTCTACCAATAGCCGTAATGCATCTACGCTGGATATTTTTATTTCCAAAAATGTGAATTTAAATAAACCAATTACTGCTAATGAAATGTCCTCTGACCATTTACCTGTCATCACAATTGTCAAGCCACATTTCAATGGAAGTAATAATAATTCGAACATATATAAATTAGACTATAGCAAGACTGATTGGAATAAATATAGGAGCTTACTCAATTCAAACTGGGCAATAATTAAAGACTTTAAAAGCAACAACGACCTTGACGATACTATAAATATGTTGAATAACAGTATGAAAATTTCACTTGACTCGGCTACTCCTAAATGGGAAAACGCTAATATTGGTAAGGGTATTAACTTGAAAATAAAAGCACTAATTAAAAAGAGAAACGCTACTAGAAAGATTGCGCAAAAAAATAACTGCCCAAATTGTAAGAAAGAAACTAATATACTCAACAATAGAATTAAGTATGAACTACAAAAACACAGAAATAATCAATATGAAAAATTTTTAAAATCACTCGAAATAAGAAATGGCTCTATATGGAATGCTATTAAAATGCATAAACTCAAAAACGGTACCAAGAACAAGAAAATCAATAAAATCCATGGTCCTAATGGAATAGTATACAATAACATTGATAAGGCGAATGTGTTCGCCAACTATTTTGAATCTGTATATTCGTTAACTGAAGATTATGGGTACAACAAACATAACAATACAATAAATAAGAGCTATGAACGAATTATTAATAATAACACCTCTAATGATAACAATGACTTTAATAGAATATATTCAAATGATATAAGAGCTGTCATTAAAACTCTTAAAAATAAAAAGGCTCCGGGCATTGATGGCGTCAGTAATTTGCAGATCAAAAACTGTCCAAATAAATTAATTGCACAACTCGTATATATTTACAACTATTGTCTACAAAACGACTACTTTCCTAATATTTGGAAGACTGCTAAGATGCTGCCGCTACCAAAGCCTGGTAAAGACTCGCTCTTCCCGCAGAATTATCGACCTATTAGTTTATTAAATGCTTTTTCTAAAATATTTGAAAAAATCATTGCGAAAAACATTCTAAAATTTTTAAATAGTAATAAAGTCCTTAATGAAGCCCAATTTGGGTTTAGACCTGGATTGTGCACGGTTAGACAACTAGCCAGAGTTGTATATATTATTATTAGCAACATTAATAAAAATAAACATAGTGGCATGGTCCTTATGGACATAGAAAAAGCATTTGATACAGTCTCACATAAAGCCTTGATATATAAACTTCACAAAATTAAAATAAACGCAAAAACTATTAAACTCATTAATTCATATTTGACGAATAGACAATTTATTGTTAATGTTAACGGTCATAACAGTGTCACTAAGGACATTACAGCCGGAGTACCACAGGGATCTGTCCTTGGCCCATTGTTGTTTATTATTTACATTAACGATATACCGAACCATGACAATGTAAACATGGCACTGTTTGCAGATGATACGGCAATAATAGCCAACTCGGGTAATTACAAACTTTTAATTGACAAACTAGAGAAACATTCCAGAGAAATTAATAAATTCTTTTATAAATGGAAAATTAAAATTAACATAGATAAAACAGAGCTCCTTATAACCACCCATAATAAGAAATCGGCTAATACAACTATGACATTTAATGAACAAGCAATTAAAAATAAAGACTGTGTTAAATACTTAGGTTTATACATTGACGCCAATCTTAATTTCACTACGCATATCAATCATACCGTCACTAAAGCTAAGGTTGCTATTGGTTTAATTTATAATTTATTACGTAACAAATACATCAAAATTGAACTTAAGATTCTTATATATAAAATGTGCATCAGACCCATACTCACCTATGCGTGTCCAGTCTGGTGTAACACAAGTAATAAAAACATAAAAAAATTGCAAGTAATTCAGAATAAATGTCTAAACATTATTCTTTGTAATTTTCGATCCAATGCAAATTTTTATAAGATCGATGAATGTCATACAAAAGCTAATATAGAATATATTGAAAAATCCATTGAAAAATTGTCTAGAAACTTCTATAGTAATTTGACCAGTAATGTTAAAAATGTCAAAAACTTCGGTGAAAATTCAATTAACACAGTGTGGGACAAAAAAAGGTGGCCTCACCAGAAATACTTTGCTAACAACTAATGCGCACTATTGTATAAATATTGTATGAACAGTTTGTTCAAAGAGAGATTGAAATAACATTTATTCTTATATGACTACACTTAACGAACTGGTCCCGTTAACATGGTTACGGAGATACTCCGCCTTCTCTTAGCTTTAAGATTTTGTTCACAGGTTTTTTTAACATTAATTTTTTCCTGTACCGTTATGAATCAATCTAATATCAAATAAACATCGCAACTCATGTATAACTAATAGATCAGGCAAATAAAGCAATAGCTACTAGGAGTTGCCAAAATTTTTCAGCACGCTTAAAATGTTATGCGTGTAACTCCATGACATGTACTCCATATATATGTACACATGTATTTTGAATGATTAATAAAAACATTTAAACTGAACTGAACTGTAGAACTCAGTCTACATCGAGCGCTCAGAACGAGCAACACTAGTCCAGTGACCAGTAACCAGCGACCAGTAACCAGTAACCAGCAAGGAAGAATAACAGTTCTTTTAAGAACTACTTTGTGGAGATTTCATCAAAACCCAATAGTTCTTCTGAGAACTCAAGAACCAATAGCTCTTTTCAGAGCTAACATTTCGTCAGTTCACGCCAACAGCTCTTCTGAGAGCTAACAAAGTGAGTCCGCTTGGATCACAAAGCATCTCCCTACCTACCCTGTCCGCCACGTTAGTCGTTTGGGCTCGCCGTAAGCCACGACGCGTGTACCCCGTGCGATTCTGTCGGTTGGCCCTAAACTGCGGAATCGTTCCCGAGTTGTGGAGCGCAGGCGACACGCTCTCCTTCCGGTTGATATCGCCCGTCGGCAAACCAACGGAGATATCATTCGACATCCTGACTCCGGGTGCTGTTGGTTGGCACTAAACTGCACAGCACCATTGTCCATCCTAGCGTACCCCTCGGGGTAGTCCTTCCCGCTCATTCGGCACTGTTGGTTGGCACTAAACTGCAGTGTCCTCTCTTCCATCGCATCGCATTGAACTATTGTACGCGTATCGGGCTCCGAATTCATTGTATCGCGTATATAGACCTTGCGTAAGAAAATTCTACAACGTGAAGGAATTAATTGTCATCGGAAGAAAATATTGTACGCTACGGGATTGAAATTGTAAGAACCAAGAGAATAAAAGTATTTTGCTGTCATCAATTGGTAAAATTCGAAGACAAACCAGTAAATTTGTTATCGTTTCTTTCACTCTCGACCAGTCACGAACCCTGGAAGTCGGCTGAGTCTAAGTGGCATTATCACCGAGGGTATCTGTCATCCGGCAGTCGGACGGAAGAACGTTACAAACGATCGCAAGATTTATCTCAAAATCTTAATAATAATAAATTTTCAGTTTTAGTTGATGAGAGCACAACTACCGCCGGTAATAAGTTGCTCTGCATATTAGTTATATACGTAGCGCCAAATAGAAAAATAATTACTGGATTATTCGAATTAGTTCATTTAGACGCAACTGATTGTTCAGCATCCGTATTGTATAAAGCGTTTAAGTCATCTTTCGAAAAACGTAATGTTCCATTAACAAATATAGTTGCAATAGCTTCAGATAATGCGTCAGTAATAGTTGGAAAACATGATTCATTTGTCACACGTTTAAGAGAAGTCAATCCAAAATTAATTTTTTACAACGCCTGCTCGAGAAGTTGACTTTTCGAGCGCTGTATGTCACCTCTGAAATACGCAATAACGACATACTTCACTATATGTGTTTCATAAACGCACATGTTCGTTTAAATAGAACATAACTGCATAGATTCGAGCTAAACTATACTATTATAGAAATATAACCTCACGGACACAATCTGTGTTCAACTCTCTCTATATTTTTCATTATGATAGAAACTACTGAAACGCCATCTAATATAAAATATAATATTAAATCTTAATTAAAAATGAAAGATATAGTTATACGGTTCAAATTTATATTTTTTACGCAATAAAATTAAAATTTTAAATAATTGAAAAAATTTATTTCAAATTATTATATTCCTCTCAAAGTCAACTTCCTGAGCAGTAGTTGTAAAAATAATTGTATGCTACAAGTGGAAGAAGTAGCAAATATGACAGTCGTGATTACGATATTCGCTGTAAGGTTTATGCGACATTTGTATGAAGACTCGTGTGGTAGATGTGTCTACGAGCCTTTCGGCTCGTAGCAACATCTACCACACTCGTCTTCATAAAAATGCCCCATAACCTTACGCTCATGTCGCAACAACCCGACTGTCATATTATTTGCTACTTCTTCCACATGTAGCATAAATAACTATTGTTAAATTGTATTTGTCATACATTAGCATTGATAGCTTCAAAAGCTTGTGCACAGTTACCAAAATATTCCACAAATTTTTTGCACTCAGTTGGAACATATTTTTCTTGCAATTTCAAAAGGTCAGCTCAATTAGAAGAATTCCAACAATTTTATAACGTACCGAAAAGAAAAATACTTAAAGTCGCAGGGACTAGATGACTCTCTTTGCATAATTGTATCACGAGGCTTTTAGAGAATTGGGAACCTTTAAAAAAATTTTTTTTATTAGAGTCTATTGAGCAAAAAACAAAAAATGCAATTGATATTCATGATGGCTTCACAAATGACGAGCTTCACTCATATTTGTTATTTTTAAAGTTTAGTTTGAATACCTTCAATAAGTTGTAACGGCGCCAAATTTTACCCTTTAAAAATTCAGCCACCGCTATCGTTGTCCTCGGTTACAAGGGATGCCACCCCGATTGCCTGAAAATGACTTAAAGGTTATCGGGGAAACCTTTTAAAACAAAAATACCAAATAATCAGTTTTCACCATAAATACTTTTAAAGAAATAATAAAGATATTTATTAATTATAATAATGCAGAAACCGGATGAAAAATAATAATAAAATAAAAATAATATAATGAAAAATATAATTAGTCTCTCTTCTCGACTTTTATCAAAATAATCAAATAATAATATAATCAAATAATATTCTTTCTTTTCATATAATTTTGGCCGTGACTATTGACGGGTCTACGGTAGTGCGACAATACATTCCAATTCACAACAAATATATCTTTCTCACTCATATTTTTCACTCAAAGTATCTCTCACACTATTCATTACTTATTATTATCATACCGAAATATAACTTCTCTCTCATACATTCCACACAATGTATTTATCAAGCAATTTAACACACGATTCATTACTTATTATTATCGTTGTATTCATTCGAATATTCGAGTGTTAATTAGAGGGGACATTTTTTCCGGAGGGGTTTATTATTTTAATTTGAATTAACACTTTCATACTTATCACATCGAATGAACAATTTCAATAATGATTAAACCGGACATTTACTCGATCCATACTGCATACTTTTCCACACAACATTAAATAATTATTCACCCGACAATTACTTTGGCGAATAATCTTACTGCATACTTTTTCACGCAATATTTAATAATTAATCGCCCGACAATTATTTTGGCGAATAATCTCTATCACCCACTATCTCTTCACTTGTTATCATTCTCCCGATAACTATTCTTCCGGACTATCTCTTCACACGTTCTTGATCCACACTTTTCTGGAATCTCGTGCACAGCAGCAGCTTCTTTCATCTCCATTACTCGTATCTTTTCACTCATTAATACGTCTCATGACTGCGACCATGGTTTACGTACATTTTACTTCACTTAAACACTTCTCTTGGGGAACCGGACAATTTCTTATCTCTCTTATATGTTTCTTATTTCTGCACGCCTCGTGGTCACGGCGCCCACCATGGCCGTCCTTCCACACCTCTTACTCGCTCGGCGTTCGCCTTGCTTCTCTTTTTCCAATTAATTCGGAATTTTGCTCTCTAATTAATATGCACGTGTCTCGCTGCCTCGAAGTTCGGCACTCTCCGTGCCTCCTCGTGGTCACTGCTCCTACCGCTCTCTCTCACCTTTACACTGTACATACTTTTAATTATTATAATAACATTCACACTACTTATAACTTATTCTATCCGTGTGTGGCAGGCCGCCACATCACAAAGTTTAATGCTCTTTTTCAAAGTCGCGAAACACAAATTCATATTATAGCGGAACGTAGCGATCGGATTTTGAAGCAAATGGCAATGTGCTTTTTGAAACCAGACGCATTGAATAATATTACAATTAATTCAATGGTACCTGATAACATTTTGCCTACGTAATCTATTGAAATCGGTGACAGTTCTCAAAATTTACTTAATACGTTAAACAGTAAGACTGTTTTAAAAATTAAAAGTAATTGTTTATTATTCTACAAAACAGCTACAGCTGAAATTATAGAAAGACTGCCATATTGTGATAAATTCTTTTGTAATCTTAAAATTCTTAATCCTGAAATTGCTTTGTCCAAAGAGGCAAGAGAAAAATTCAATAATTTTAATGATCTTTGCTCAAAATTCAATCTCGTTGATTTGGGAAATAACATTAACCAGGAATGGTTGGATTTGCCGAATCATTTCAATAACGAAGATATCAAAATTTTATCATTGCTAACAGTAGAAAACATGTGGAAAGAAATTTTCTCATGTAAAAATCAATTTAACGCGCCACTTTTTGAAAATTTAAAAAAATCAACTGATTTCATTTCCGTTCTCCCTCACTCAAACGCCGAAGCAGAACGCTTGTTTTCGAATGTTACAGATATAGTGACCAAAAAGCGGAACCGGATCAGCACAGATACTGTAGCCGCAATATGTAAGTTACGGTCCAATTTTCAAGCGCATGGTGTAACAACAAAATCTTTTTGTGCTTATTCTACGCATGTAAATTTGCATACAAAAATAAAATTTTAGTTTCCCTTTTCAAGCTTGGTTCATTTACTCTTTTCGGTTCTCTTTATTTTGCATTTCATGTATGGCAATGGTTTTTGGTCATAATCATCTCTTTGAATTATCTATATGTTTACTAACATTTTTCTTTTTCTTTAGTTTCGATTTTATGCTGCTGTGCATCGTTATGAATACGATTTGTTTTATATATTAGATGTTTAATTTATGTTATTTTTGTTCTTGTAAAGTTTATGGGCACTACGTCATTTCGTGCAATGCACATGGCTGGCGCTGTAAATGTATATATATGTATTCGATTTATTTAATTTGTTCAATTTGTAAGAATACTGGTAAGGTTTTTCTGCAGTTTCCCTTACCTTCACGACAAAGTTTGGTATTCTTGTATTTCTGCAATTTGTTTCAAATATATATTTTTATATAATTTCGCTTTGAAATTTATTGTTTTTAAATTTTTCATTCCCGCTCAATGTTTTTCATTTGCAGATGCTTACATACGCATATATAGATATATCAATACTTGATATATTCATGGAGTAAATAAGAAAAACCATTTATTTCGAGGATTTGAACTCAATCCTTCTTTTATACACCTATTTGCAGACGGCAACTCAACCACCACTGCCATCGCGCATATGCTAATTTATTAGAAATAAAAGATATATTTATGTTGGTGCCCACACTTGATGTATCTAAATTATTTATGGAGTGGGTGTTGTGTTTATAGCTTGTGGTGTAAATTACTTGTTTCCTAAATACTTCATCTTTATTCATATTTGTTTCATGGTTTCAAAATATTTGTGTATAAATATTCTTTTCTGATAATTAGGGCATGAGAACTACCCGTATTCCGCTACTATACATACGGGGCTGCAGAGAGAGGCTTAGTTGTCATGAGATACGAGTGCTCCCATCACATCACTGCGTCTCACCCAGTCTTGCCAGATGTAGGCACTTTGCCGGATTTTCGGCTGAAAGTGGGGAACTCAGACAAGCGTGCGCGCTCGTCGGTGTGAGCTCGGCTGTTCGGCAACGATAGAGCCGTAGACATACTATTCTTGTATCTCTCTGTTCTGAATGCACACGCTTCTAAACGTGAAATGATTTCAGGCCCTAATATAAAGAAAGCTTGAGTAAATGAAAAATTTTTTTTTTATTTTTTTTTATTAAATATTATAAAAAAGCTATACAACAATAATATTCAACAAGTATTAAAATAGTATCAAAATAATATCTCAGCTCAATATTAATACGAAAACAAGTATGCGCGATGCTTGAATATGACATTTGAAAAATTGAAGTCATTGCTTCAATGGCACAGTGGAAACTTGCTTGCAATTGTGTCTCAAGTATGCGAGTTCAAGTCTCGGGTTTATCTCTTTTTTAAGCTATTGTATAGCTTTTATCGCGGGCTTTGAGCGCGGCGACCGAATCAAGAAATTCCGTAACGAAAAAAACCTAACGCCCCCCACTCCGACCGGCACAGCGGTGCATCGTCTAACGTCGTTTCAGTTCGGCAGACTTCGGCGTTTGTGTGTGTGCGACTAGGCGTATGCATGTAGACTAGCTGCTAAGTGCTCATAACTGATTCTATCTCTTTTCGACACAATGCATATTTTTCTCATTTCAATATGTCATAATATTAAATGATTTCAAGCCCTAATACTAAGTAAGCAAAGAGTAAATGAGAACAAAATTTTTTTTTATAAAATTTTTTTTATTAAATTTTATGAATAAGCTGCACTATAATAATATTCAACAAGTATCAAAACAGTATTAAAATAATATCTCAGCTCAATAATAATATAACAATAAGTACTTGCAATGCTTAAATATTACATTTTGAAAATTTGAGTCATCGGTTTAGTGGCATAGTGGTCACTTTCTTACAACTCTCTCACAAATGTGCAAGTTCAAATTTTGTATTACTTTTTTTCTCTCATGTCGACATGTCTCATTTGTTTAACGACATCTTCTATCAATGCGCTATATCTGGAATGTATAAATTTCAATATATGATCATGAATATAATACACAATTGAGTGTTTAATCGGAAAATAGGCGAAAGTGGACTTCCACACCACCTATGAGGTCCCACCAATGGCGCGTTAGGTTTTTCATAGTGGACCTTTGCCTGGAGCCAGATGATACCACATTCCATCGGAATTCTATATATTTTATAATTTTACATAATCTCTTACATGAAATATTGAATTTAACAGCTCAACAATAATACATTAATATATCAATAAATTACTATATATCTTCATTATTACATTACTATATCATATAAATATAAGAAAATAAACAAATATACAAATAACATATAATATACATAAATCTAAATACAAATATACATATAAATAACATTTAACATAAATATTTATGTTATATTATATTACATATAATATACATGAATATGAATCCAAATATACATATAAATAACATTTAACATAAATATACATGTATATTATATGTTATATGTATATTTGTTTATTTTGTTATATTTATATGATATAGTAATGTAATAATGAAGGAATATGGTAATTTATTGATATATAAATGTATTATTTTTGAGCTGTTAAATTGAATATTTCATGTAAGAGATTATGTAAAATTATGAAATATATAGAATTTCGATGAAATGTGGTATCATCTGGCTTCAGCCGAAGGTCTACTATGAAAAACCTAACGCGCCATTGGTGGGACCTCATAGGTGGTGTGGAAGTCCACTTTCGCCTATTTTCCGATTAAACACTCAATTGTGTATTATATTCATGATCATATATTGAAATTTATACATTCCAGATAAAGCGCATTGTTAGAAGATGTCGTTAAACGAATGAGACATGTCGACATGAGAGAAAAAAAGTAATACAAGATTTGAACTTGCACATTTGTGAGAGACATACTATTCTTGTCTCTCTCTGTTCCGAATGCACACGCTTTTGAGCGTGGAATGATTTCAGGCCCTAATATAAAGTAAGCTTGAGTGAATGAAAAATTTTTTTTTTATTTTACAACACAGTTGTAAGAAAGTTACCACCATGCCGTTGAAGGGATGACTCAAATTTTTCAAATGTAATATTTAAACATTGCACGTACTTATTGTTATATAATTATTGAGCTGAGATATTATATTGATACTGTTTTGATACTTGTTGAATATTATTATAGTGTAGCTTATTCATGAAATTTAATAAAATAAATTTTATAAAAATAAATTTTTGAAGTGAAACTTCTTAATCGACTTTGGGAGCGTTGAACGTTAAATTTGTGACGTCACAAAACCACTATATATATGCAATTTGTGACGTCACAAAATCACAATATATATATATTGTATGTTGTATATATATATATTAGACTGGGCCAAAAAAATTGAATATTTTTTTTTTTTAAAGCTATATCCAGAATATTATTCAGAATGACGAAAAAGAAATTTCGTGAAAATTTGAGCCCTTAATATTAATTTTGAGAGGTCTATCCCTGCTATTTTTTATTTTTAGTCATAGTTTGATGTTTTACGTTGGAACTGTCAAAACATTGGAATAAAAAAATTCAGTTTCACTTATTCTTAACTAAAATTGAATTCTCTACAAAAAAGGTGTGATTGAAAATTTTCGTCAGATAAGCCGTTTTTGAGTAATTGAGAACAATAAATCGATGGGTTTTTTCGATTTACCCTTTTGACTTTGGAATTTTGTAACTAATGAATCAATAAATATTTAAAAGAGCTGACATCATATTCTCGAAGAAAATTTAATGTTCTACAAAAAAGGTCGCTTAATATTTTTGCCTAAATTTAATTTTTCAAAACTTATTCACGATTGAAATCGAAGAAAAAATTGAAATTTCAAGTTTTCCATTCTTAACTAATTTTTTTTCACTTAACGTAACAAATTCACTTTTTCGATCAATATTGAACATTATTTATCAAAAATCTCCCAATATTTATCATTATTTTAACAATATTATTACGAAAATATGCAAATTTCATGATAAATATCAATTTATTTTTGCCTATTTGATTATTTTTCAACAAAAGCGCAGTTTTATTATATTCAAGTAATGTTTGAGTAGACAATTATTTCGTTTTATTGATGAAAATGATTTATCCATAATATTTTATACATTTTATAACGGCGCTCAGTTTTGTCCCTCAAAATTTTGCGCCCGCTAACGTTTTCCTTGATACAAGGGATGCCACCCCGATTGCCTGAAAATGGGCTAAAGATTATCGGGGAAATCTATCTCGAAAAATATAAAAATAATGTTCTCACAAATTTAAATATTGAAAATAATAATGTTGATTTATTTAACAATGAAAATTTAATATCCGGATGCAATTGAAAATATAACATATAACTAAAAAATAATAATGTTTCTTTTCTCTTTGCAAAATATTTAATTGAAATAAATGT
The DNA here is from genome assembly GCA_918226075.1 of Microctonus brassicae. Lineage (NCBI taxonomy): Eukaryota > Metazoa > Arthropoda > Insecta > Hymenoptera > Braconidae > Microctonus > Microctonus brassicae. Next base: position 15,050,155 of record OW445482.1, read on the forward strand.
TCTAATATTTTGGCCGTGACGATTGACGGGTCTACGGCAGTGCGACAATAATTTCCTCCACAACAATAATTTTTTCACTCATACATTTCACTCATCACACTTATCACACGATTTATCACACAATTCATTCCTTATTATCATTCTATTCATTCGAATACTCAAGTGTTAATTAATGGGGAGAATTTTATCCGGAGGGGTTTTTTATTTTCTTAATTAACACTTTCATAGTTATCATATCGAACGAACATTTTAACAATAATGATACCGAACATTCACTCATTTCATACAGCGTACTTTTTTACACAATATTTAATAATTATTCTCCCGACAATCATTTTTCCGGACACTCATTCTCCACTGTCTTCATTCACACGTTTCACTGAAATCTCGTGCACAGCAGCAGCTTCTTTACTTCTATTTTTCTCCAATTTTATTCAATCTAATTCAATCCGGATTAATTACATTTTTCCTTTAACATCATGGACTTGGTATTATTAGGATCTGACTCCATGGAATGGCCGCAATGTAATTGATGATGAAGGCTCGCCATGTGATGAAGCACAAGTCCGTCTGTTCAAACACGTGACGCTCACGCAAAATAATCCAATTATCTCTTTGGGCAATGTCATGCATCGCTCATTCTCTCGGCAAATACACAATTCGTCACTTATTAGAGACATCTCCTTGGCATTATTTCACTACCATTACCATCACTATACCTGCCCAGCTCACTCTTCATTGCACCAGACCTTCCCAACGTCCATCTTAATTTCTAACACGCCTCGTCCTTACGGCGCCCACCCTGGCCGTCCTTCCACACCTTACTCTTTCGGCGGTCGCCTTGCTTCTCCTTATTAATTTTCGTGTACCCACGTGCCTCGCTGCGTCGTCTCTTTCGTCATTCGGCCACGTCCGTGCATCTTCGGCTCGGCTCGTGGTCTCGCTGCTCACACTCGCATTCCTTCGTCCATACTACATTCATACTTTACATTATTCTTCGGAATTATAATATTTATTTTGATGTGTGGCAAGCCACAACATCACACTATCTATCTATCTATCTATCTATCTATTGTGAGCTGCGCCCTGCCGATTCGTCAAAAACAGAGGCGCACTCAGATATTACCTTACAATCGGTGTTGTCCTTGAAAAAGGGATGCCACCCCGATGACCTGCAATGGTCTAAGATTTCGGGGGAATCTATTAATATTTAATAAACTGACTCACGTATTTAACATTAATAATAAGCGATTGAGTATTTTATTGTTTAATCAAAATTATAATGAAATGAAAAGAAAACGCCTTCAATGGCAAATAATAATTTAACGTTCTAATAATAATTTAATTTAGGTCGCGGTAATGACGGGTCTACGACGATACGACAATATCTCTCAATTAATAATATGATAATACTTATCATTCATTACTTAAAACTAACCGGATTTACAATATAACGATATTTTCATATTTCTTACTTATAATCTACCAATATCGCGTCGCGCTGTGGATCGATAAAGTTTACTAATGACAATGGCGACTCAACACGTGTCAATCTACGCGAACAATCGATTGGACACGCACTAAGTCGTTTAATAATAATTTTACTCACGCAAATTATTCCTCACTCGTCTCTTTTCGACTGAATCACCCACAATATTAGGTGAATTTCTCTCACGCTAAACTGCACGCAATTATTCACGATATCGTTTTACTACTTAATTAATTACAATATCGTTTTACTACTTAATTTACTTATTACACGCTTTTTCAATTACACACTCTACTCTCACACAACCTGCACACACGAGGTCCTCCGTGGAAGTGATCATCAATGGCTGCTTCCGTCGTCTCCCTCGTTCAACCATGACCACGTTGCTCAATTGATATTGCATAAGTCAAATTAATTACCGTAGTATTGCGTAATTAATTGATTGGCTGCATTTCAAATGTAGAATTTTTCATTGGTTAATTAATTGGTGATTCGACTTTGGCGCCGGATTTTCCATGATGGCGGCTTCATTTTTGGCTCAATATTGAGGCGCCATCTCTCTTGTACTGTTCGCACCAAGGTTTATTGGAGTTTTATCGACCCAATTATCGACAGAATAGTCTGTTGTTGACATACGAAAGTATGGTTATGTTGGTGATCCATGACATTTGGTATTGTGAACGATGGTTGTTCATTATTACTGATACAACTAAGCCAATTCATTTAGTCAATAGTGATTCATCCGGACTTGTGGTTGTTTATTCATGTGGTGTTTTATTATTTCACTGGAAATGAGTCAATTCATGTGGTTGGATGTTGGTTCATTTGGCTCGCCAATTATTCTGATGATGGTCATCGCACCTGATGTCTCCATGGTTGGTGATGTTACTTTCATTCATTCGATGCATTCATACCTTCATACATTATGTATTAATTATTATTTATTTTAATTGTTTATTATTAATTACTAATGATTTATTTTTCTCTCCACAGCGCGACGTATCCGTATAAATAAATAGGTGATGAGTGGAAAGCCATCAAATCACACTATCTATCTATCTATCTATCTATCTATCTATCTATCTATCTATCTATCTATCTATCTATCTATCTATCTATCTATCTATCTATCTATCTATCTATCTATCTATCTATCTATCTATCTATCTATCTATCTATCTATCTATCTATCTATCTATCTATCTATCTATCTATCTATCTATCTATCTATCTATCTATCTATCTATCTATCTATCTATCTATCTATCTATCTATCTATCTATCTATCTATCTATCTATCTATCTATCTATCTATCTATCTATCTATCTATCTATCTATCTATCTATCTATCTATCTATCTATCTATCTATCTATCTATCTATCTATCTATCTATCTATCTATCTATCTATCTATCTATCTATCTATCTATCTATCTATCTATCTATCTATCTATCTATCTATCTATCTATCTATCTATCTATCTATCTATCTATCTATCTATCTATCTATCTATCTATCTATCTATCTATCTATCTATCTATCTATCTATCTATCTATCTATCTATCTATCTATCTATCTATCTATCTATCTATCTATCTATCTATCTATCTATCTATCTATCTATCTATCTATCTATCTATCTATCTATCTATCTATCTATCTATCTATCTATCTATCTATCTATCTATCTATCTATCTATCTATCTATCTATCTATCTATCTATCTATCTATCTATCTATCTATCTATCTATCTATCTATCTATCTATCTATCTATCTATCTATCTATCTATCTATCTATCTATCTATCTATCTATCTATCTATCTATCTATCTATCTATCTATCTATCTATCTATCTATCTATCTATCTATCTATCTATCTATCTATCTATCTATCTATCTATCTATCTATCTATCTATCTATCTATCTATCTATCTATCTATCTATCTATCTATCTATCTATCTATCTATCTATCTATCTATCTATCTATCTATCTATCTATCTATCTATCTATCTATCTATCTATCTATCTATCTATCTATCTATCTATCTATCTATCTATCTATCTATCTATCTATCTATCTATCTATCTATCTATCTATCTATCTATCTATCTATCTATCTATCTATCTATCTATCTATCTATCTATCTATCTATCTATCTATCTATCTATCTATCTATCTATCTATCTATCTATCTATCTATCTATCTATCTATCTATCTATCTATCTATCTATCTATCTATCTATCTATCTATCTATCTATCTATCTATCTATCTATCTATCTATCTATCTATCTATCTATCTATCTATCTATCTATCTATCTATCTATCTATCTATCTATCTATCTATCTATCTATCTATCTATCTATCTATCTATCTATCTATCTATCTATCTATCTATCTATCTATCTATCTATCTATCTATCTATCTATCTATCTATCTATCTATCTATCTATCTATCTATCTATCTATCTATCTATCTATCTATCTATCTATCTATCTATCTATCTATCTATCTATCTATCTATCTATCTATCTATCTATCTATCTATCTATCTATCTATCTATCTATCTATCTATCTATCTATCTATCTATCTATCTATCTATCTATCTATCTATCTATCTATCTATCTATCTATCTATCTACTATCTATCTATCTATCTATCTATCTATCTATCTATCTATCTATCTATCTATCTATCTATCTATCTATCTATCTATCTATCTATCTATCTATCTATCTATCTATCTATCTATCTATCTATCTATCTATCTATCTATCTATCTATCTATCTATCTATCTATCTATCTATCTATCTATCTATCTATCTATCTATCTATCTATCTATCTATCTATCTATCTATCTATCTATCTATCTATCTATCTATCTATCTATCTATCTATCTATCTATCTATCTATCTATCTATCTATCTATCTATCTATCTATCTATCTATCTATCTATCTATCTATCTATCTATCTATCTATCTATCTATCTATCTATCTATCTATCTATCTATCTATCTATCTATCTATCTATCTATCTATCTATCTATCTATCTATCTATCTATCTATCTATCTATCTATCTATCTATCTATCTATCTATCTATCTATCTATCTATCTATCTATCTATCTATCTATCTATCTATCTATCTATCTATCTATCTATCTATCTATCTATCTATCTATCTATCTATCTATCTATCTATCTATCTATCTATCTATCTATCTATCTATCTATCTATCTATCTATCTATCTATCTATCTATCTATCTATCTATCTATCTATCTATCTATCTATCTATCTATCTATCTATCTATCTATCTATCTATCTATCTATCTATCTATCTATCTATCTATCTATCTATCTATCTATCTATCTATCTATCTATCTATCTATCTATCTATCTATCTATCTATCTATCTATCTATCTATCTATCTATCTATCTATCTATCTATCTATCTATCTATCTATCTATCTATCTATCTATCTATCTATCTATCTATCTATCTATCTATCTATCTATCTATCTATCTATCTATCTATCTATCTATCTATCTATCTATCTATCTATCTATCTATCTATCTATCTATCTATCTATCTATCTATCTATCTATCTATCTATCTATCTATCTATCTATCTATCTATCTATCTATCTATCTATCTATCTATCTATCTATCTATCTATCTATCTATCTATCTATCTATCTATTATCTATCTATCTATCTATCTATCTATCTATCTATCTATCTATCTATCTATCTATCTATCTATCTATCTATCTATCTATCTATCTATCTATCTATCTATCTATCTATCTATCTATCTATCTATCTATCTATCTATCTATCTATCTATCTATCTATCTATCTATCTATCTATCTATCTATCTATCTATCTATCTATCTATCTATCTATCTATCTATCTATCTATCTATCTATCTATCTATCTATCTATCTATCTATCTATCTATCTATCTATCTATCTATCTATCTATCTATCTATCTATCTATCTATCTATCTATCTATCTATCTATCTATCTATCTATCTATCTATCTATCTATCTATCTATCTATCTATCTATCTATCTATCTATCTATCTATCTATCTATCTATCTATCTATCTATCTATCTATCTATCTATCTATCTATCTATCTATCTATCTATCTATCTATCTATCTATCTATCTATCTATCTATCTATCTATCTATCTATCTATCTATCTATCTATCTATCTATCTATCTATCTATCTATCTATCTATCTATCTATCTATCTATCTATCTATCTATCTATCTATCTATCTATCTATCTATCTATCTATCTATCTATCTATCTATCTATCTATCTATCTATCTATCTATCTATCTATCTATCTATCTATCTATCTATCTATCTATCTATCTATCTATCTATCTATCTATCTATCTATCTATCTATCTATCTATCTATCTATCTATCTATCTATCTATCTATCTATCTATCTATCTATCTATCTATCTATCTATCTATCTATCTATCTATCTATCTATCTATCTATCTATCTATCTATCTATCTATCTATCTATCTATCTATCTATCTATCTATCTATCTATCTATCTATCTATCTATCTATCTATCTATCTATCTATCTATCTATCTATCTATCTATCTATCTATCTATCTATCTATCTATCTATCTATCTATCTATCTATCTATCTATCTATCTATCTATCTATCTATCTATCTATCTATCTATCTATCTATCTATCTATCTATCTATCTATCTATCTATCTATCTATCTATCTATCTATCTATCTATCTATCTATCTATCTATCTATCTATCTATCTATCTATCTATCTATCTATCTATCTATCTATCTATCTATCTATCTATCTATCTATCTATCTATCTATCTATCTATCTATCTATCTATCTATCTACTATCTATCTATCTATCTATCTATCTATCTATCTATCTATCTATCTATCTATCTATCTATCTATCTATCTATCTATCTATCTATCTATCTATCTATCTATCTATCTATCTATCTATCTATCTATCTATCTATCTATCTATCTATCTATCTATCTATCTATCTATCTATCTATCTATCTATCTATCTATCTATCTATCTATCTATCTATCTATCTATCTATCTATCTATCTATCTATCTATCTATCTATCTATCTATCTATCTATCTATCTATCTATCTATCTATCTATCTATCTATCTATCTATCTATCTATCTATCTATCTATCTATCTATCTATCTATCTATCTATCTATCTATCTATCTATCTATCTATCTATCTATCTATCTATCTATCTATCTATCTATCTATCTATCTATCTATCTATCTATCTATCTATCTATCTATCTATCTATCTATCTATCTATCTATCTATCTATCTATCTATCTATCTATCTATCTATCTATCTATCTATCTATCTATCTATCTATCTATCTATCTATCTATCTATCTATCTATCTATCTATCTATCTATCTATCTATCTATCTATCTATCTATCTATCTATCTATCTATCTATCTATCTATCTATCTATCTATCTATCTATCTATCTATCTATCTATCTATCTATCTATCTATCTATCTATCTATCTATCTATCTATCTATCTATCTATCTATCTATCTATCTATCTATCTATCTATCTATCTATCTATCTATCTATCTATCTATCTATCTATCTATCTATCTATCTATCTATCTATCTATCTATCTATCTATCTATCTATCTATCTATCTATCTATCTATCTATCTATCTATCTATCTATCTATCTATCTATCTATCTATCTATCTATCTATCTATCTATCTATCTATCTATCTATCTATCTATCTATCTATCTATCTATCTATCTATCTATCTATCTATCTATCTATCTATCTATCTATCTATCTATCTATCTATCTATCTATCTATCTATCTATCTATCTATCTATCTATCTATCTATCTATCTATCTATCTATCTATCTATCTATCTATCTATCTATCTATCTATCTATCTATCTATCTATCTATCTATCTATCTATCTATCTATCTATCTATCTATCTATCTATCTATCTATCTATCTATCTATCTATCTATCTATCTATCTATCTATCTATCTATCTATCTATCTATCTATCTATCTATCTATCTATCTATCTATCTATCTATCTATCTATCTATCTATCTATCTATCTATCTATCTATCTATCTATCTATCTATCTATCTATCTATCTATCTATCTATCTATCTATCTATCTATCTATCTATCTATCTATCTATCTATCTATCTATCTATCTATCTATCTATCTATCTATCTATCTATCTATCTATATATACATATTAGACTGGGCCAAAAAAATTCAATATTTTTTTTTTTTTGGAAGCTATATCGAGAATATTATTCAGAATAACAAAAAAGAAATTCCATGAGAATTTGAGCCCTTAATATTAATTTTTAGAAGTCTATCACTGCTATTTTTTATTTTTTCTCATAGTTTGATGTTTTACGTTAGAACTGTCAAAACATTGGAATAAAATAATTCAATTTCACGTATTCTTATCTAAAATTGAATTCTCTACAAAAAAGTTCTCATTGAAAATTTTCGTCAGACAAGCCGTTTTCGAGTAATTGAGCTTAATAAATCGATGTGTTTTTTCGATTTGCCCTTTTGACTTTGGAATTTTGTAACTAATGAATCAATAAATATTTAAAAGAGCTGACATCATATTCTCGAAGAAAATTTAATGTTCTACAAAAAAGGACGCTTAATATTTTCGCTTAAATTTAATTTTTCAAAACTTATTCACGATTGAAATCGAAGAAAAAATTGAAATTTCAAGTTTTCCATTCTTAACTCATTTTTTTTCACTTAACGGAACAAATTCACTTTTTCGATCATTATTGAACATTATTTATCAAAAATCTCTCAATATTTATCATTATTTTAACAATATTATTACGAAAATATGTAAATTTCATAATAAATATCAATTTATTTTTGCCTATTTGATCATTTTTCAACAATAACGTAGTTATATTATCTTCAAGTAATTTTTGGGTAGAAAATTATTTCGTTTCATAAATGAAAATAATATTTTTTCTCTAAAATATAAGTTAAAATTGTGTTCAAAATAAATTTTTTACTATTTGTGATTGATGTTATTAATTAAGTAGCCATAATCTGTTTTTTTTTTTCCATATAAATTGTGATGTTGTGGCTTGCCACGCATCAAAATAAATAATATAATTTCGAAGAATTATGTAAAGTATGAATGTAGTATGGACGAAGGAATGCGAGTGTGAGCAGCGAGACCACGAGCCGAGCCGAAGATGCACGGACGTGGCCGAATGACGAAAGAGACGACGCAGCGAGGCACGTGGGTACACGAAAATTAATAAGGAGAAGCAAGGCGACCGCCGAAAGAGTAAGGTGTGGAAGGACGGCCATGGTGGGCGCCGTGAGGACGAGGCGTGTTAGAAATTAAGATGGACGTTGGGAAGGTCTGGTGCAATGAAGAGTGAGCTGGGCAGGTATAGTGATGGTAATGGTAGTGAAATAATGCCAAGGAGATGTCTCTAATAAGTGACGAATTGTGTATTTGCCGAGAGAATGAGCGATGCATGACATTGCCCAAAGAGATAATTGGATTATTTTGCGTGAGCGTCACGTGTTTGAACAGACGGACTTGTGCTTCATCACATGGCGAGCCTTCATCATCAATTACATTGCGGCCATTCCATGGAGTCAGATCCTAATAATACCAAGTCCATGATGTTAAAGGAAAAATGTAATTAATCCGGATTGAATTAGATTAAATAAAATTGGAGAAATATGGAAGTAAAGAAGCTGCTGCTGTGCACGAGATTCCAGTGAAACGTGTGAATAAAGACAGTGGAGAATGAGTGTCCGGAAAAATAATTGTCGGGAGAATAATTATTAAATATTGTGTAAAAAAGTACGCTGTATGAAATGAGTGAATGTTCGGTATCATTATTGTTAAAATGTTCGTTCGATATGATAAGTATGGAAGTGTTAATTAAGAAAATAAAAAACCCCTCCGGATGAAATTCTCCCCATTAATTAACACTTGAGTATTCGAATGAATAGAATGATAATAAGGAATGAATTGTGTGATAAATCGTGTGATAAGTGTGATGAGTGAAAAGAAATATTGTTGTGGAGGAAATTATTGTCGCACTGCCGTAGACCCGTCAATAGTCACGGCCTAAATTATTAGAACATTTATTTCATTTTATTATTCAGTACAAAAAGAGAAACATTATTAATTTTCGAGTCATTATATTTTTTCTTTCATCCGGATTTTTCAATACTAAATAAATCAACATTATTATTTTCAATATTTAAATTTGTGAGAACATTATTTTTGTATTTTTCAAAATAGATTTCCCCGATAATCTTTAGCCATTTTCAGGCAATCGGGGTGGCATTCCTTGTACCAAGGACAACGTTAACGGTAGCAAAGTTTTGAGGGACAAAACTGAGCGCCGTTACAATAGATATAGTTTGACTCGATTGAAAAGATTTTAATCTATTGATAAAAATAATTTTATACAATGAAATAAATTTAATTTATTATATTTTATTCATAAATCAAAACACAAAAAAAAATAATCCAAATTAATGATAATTATTATTCAAAAACGAAAAATTGAGAATTTTTCCTCTCCCGCTTCCACCACGCCCGCCCCGGCCACCCCGTCTCCCGCGCCAATTATTCTGCCAATGGGGATTTGATTGTTTCCTCGGGCCTCGTGCCTATCGTTTTGCCGAAAAAAAAAATATGTTTATGTATCGAAATCGTTGAGGTATTTCTAACGGTTTGTGTGTAAAAGTAGTTTTGCACGAAATTTTGCAAGTAGATAGTTTCGATTGTTTCAAAGCTCTATAAAAAATTTCAAAAGGATTGTCTGTCTCTGAAAGTTGCAATAAATGTTCAAAGGTGTTGACATTAAACATGCAATGTATGGGAAATCGATCTATTTCGGTGATGGTTTTTAACATTTTTACTTGTCATACCTGATACAAAAAGTAACTTTGCAAAAAAAACTGCACACGAATGAATGAACAAATTTTGAATGTTTTGATCATAAATATGATGCGATTGTCTGTTTTGTTTACGAGAAATCAGTACCAAAAGAGCACTTTTTTCAGACAATTTTATCTAATCAGCGAGCGAACTGCAGATGTGGCAACGCTGCTTTCACAGGTTATGTATGCGTCGTGATCTAGTGACGTGCGGTAATATTCAAATGTGGTTAATATTAATTAATACATGAGTGAATTATTGAAACTTTCAAATAAATTAACTTAAAATATTGAAAAATGCTTTTTTTTAATGTGGAAGCAAAAAATAAATAAATGTTATACATAAAATATATACTTATTCTTCATAGTACAATGTAACACTTGATAAATTTTATAGCTATTGCTATTTTCAAAATATAAAATTGACCTTTTCAACATTTCTTACAGCAATATTCAAACGATAAACATGTTAATAAATATATATATATACTTCAATATATTTCATATATTCAAACAATTAAAGAGTATTTAAAGTTAACGATTATCATTATATTATTATTCTAACATTTATCTTTTGGAATTTATTCATCTACTGCTCAATGCAGTATATCGTATGTATTTTTTGATCCTACAACTATTATTAATTCAATGACCACAGTGATTTGAAAAAAAATCGACTATGTTGGTTAGAATTCTTCGATTCGTAGTAACTCGGACCTTATTGTTAACTTTTTCTGTCAGATAATTCATTAAAACAGTTTCTCCTCCTTCAAATAAACTCTCAAGTAATGAAAATGGAATATTTTGTGATGCAATTTTATCAAGCTTTCCTTTAGAAACTACACCTTTTAGAGGTTCCAGTAATGGTCGATTAGAACTTTTTAATTTGGATTGTTTGAGTAGAAGACAAGAATGACTTACAGTTTTAACATTTTTTTCGAAAATTGAAATCTGTATAGAAGCGCATAAAGCTTCAAGAATAGTGACATCGAATAATGCTTCATGAAACACTTCACAGAATTGTTCATCTATTTGCAATATATCTTTGGCTAAATTGAATAGTTTAAATTTACCTGCTCCCTTTCTATCAGGTAGTAATACTTTTAACATGTTCAAACTATCACAGAAACAATAAACAACGGTTTGAAATTTTGTTAACATATTACTATTCTCAATGGCATTTAATATGCGAGGCACATCGAACTTCGCATTATGAGCGACTAGCAAGCAAGACTTACTACATTTTTTCAAAAATGCGTAAAAAGCTTCAACAGCGTTTGGTAAAGGGACAGTCTCTATCGGTTTTCCATGTGAAAATAATTTTCCATGGATATTTTTTAAACCAGTAACGTCTGAAGCTGCACTATCTATTCGTTGAACTGGAATGATGTATGTAGTAAAGATACTTTCTCCAGATTTGGCAGCAATCTGCAAATTATCTGCATCACTTCTCAAGCTTGAAGTTTCAATGTCAAAATATACAATTCGAAAATCTTTGCTCCATGGATACATTTGAATATCCAAGGAATTTTCGAATGCAGATGCATCAAAGGAAGTTTTGTTGCTTTTTTCTCCATCCAAGACAAGTCCACAACCACTTTTATATTGCGTGCCCTCAATTTTTTCATTCATCGATCTCAATTTTTCTCTTTCAACAGCTAAAATATTTCGACGAGCTTTGGTTTTAATTAATTTTGATCTATCGATAATTCTTCGTTTAGTTGTATCAGATCTTTCCGTGTACGCAGCCGTATGAATGCCAGGAGACAAATTTAAATCTTTTTTTACTCCCAATAAGGTTATTTCTCCTTCATTGGTCACTAATACGCCATCAGCTATGCGATAATCGGAAGACTCAGTAGTATTAAAGTTTTTGTTTTTCGGTGCTTTGCGAGAAAAGGTGTTATTCACAACTTCATTTTTTTGTGTAGAAACAGCCACTGAGATTTTTGTTGCATTTTTAGCGTATAAATCAAAAATTTCTTTCAATTTATTCCACAACTTTGGATCTTCCAGCACAACCACATGCTCTTCATCTCCTTTAGTGCACCACGAGGAACAATTTTCATGGTTATTGAACAGGTGATCTGGTATTGACCGCAATATGCATGCTAATTCTGAAGCTTTTTTCTTATTCTGAGTTACTGCATAATTGAATAATTTGAGGATATGAGGAATCGCTTTATTTGATTTAAGTTCCTTGAATGATCCTTGGGCTTTATAAAGTTGTCTTTCAAGGCCTCTTTTTAAATGAACTGTATCTGATAGTTTATATATTTTTCCAGGTCTATTTTCACGCACATGTTTCAATGTGGAACTATCTTCATCGCCAACCATAGCAATAGCGTGTAATTCAGTTTCTTTCAAAATTTCACTTTTATTTATCAGCTCTTCTCCAGCTTTAGCTTCCATTATTTTTGAGCTGCCAATGTGATTTTGACGACAATCGTGGTCATCTTTTGAGTGACCATTATTACATTTTCTACATAATCTATTTTTGGTTTTGTAGTCTAAAATTTTCCCACTCAAAAAACCGATAATAGCACCATATCCATTGTGACTGTCATAGGAGCGCCCATTTCCTCTTTTTGACCACCCCATATCATAGCTTACGACAATGTATACAATATTTCCAACAGACTTGTCAAATTGACGTTCATTTATGCTATTTTTGACGGGTTTCAACTGCTCCATGATTTCAGCAGCAATGTCCTCCGGTCTGAAATAGGAAGAAGTACCATGGAAAAAAAATCTGAGTAGTCTTGGTTATTGTTTATTTATATTCATTTATATTGTTTATTGTCCGTTGTTTTATTTTCAAAAAAAAATATTGTAAAAAATATTGTGAGCTACACATGTTAATTATTTACTCACGCTGTAGTAAATAATATTTTTTACGAATTTTGTGCAATAGGACCATAATTACTGGTAGCGCATATTCACTATAAATTCATTAAATCCCCTAAGTTTATTATAGAACTGGTTACAATGATGGAATGTGTACGTTACACAAATTAAAATTATTATACTGTAAAAAAATCCACAGCTCACACATTCATCATACTTATCGAGGTTCAAACGTTAAAAAAAACGTTTCATAATTATAATAATGTACAATTTCATCACTTTTAAATCATATTTGAATCAGAAAAAAGGTCGATATAAACAAAATTATTCAAAAATATTTTGGGTAATTATAAACTTACAAATCTTTACATAATTCTTCTGCTTTCGATTTTACTAAAAGACGTTCTTCTTCTGCGGATTTTTCACAGCTTTCTTTCGCAGCTTTTTCTATTACGGGTCCTACTTCACGCTCATATCTTTTGTAGATACTCCAATTTGAAGTAGGATGGTTAAGACATGAAAGTAATCGGTTCAAATCTGTGAGGCCCTGTCCTCCATGAATAACTCCTACAATTGAATTTAAATAATTATGAAAAGACTCTAATAAGATGAGATTTTTTTCAATAAAAAATAAAATTGAAAATAAAAAGTAATTTATTTATATACTAACCCAAAACAGCTTTAGTTGTATGATCATCATGAACAACTCGTTTGTCAGTTTTGTATTTCAGCTTTTCTCTCGAAATCTCATTGACAACATGAGTTTTCCCAGTCTCAACACGTGTTATACTATCACATTCTTTACATCGAATATTGATGATAGAACGCAACGCGATCGTTGTTTCTTGTTCTGTATGAATGAGTTGAATTGGTCTTTCGCAATTTTTACAGAACAATTGTTTTGCAAAATATTGCACGTCAATTATTCGACTGCCTAAACAAGGATAATTTTCTTTTTCATTATGAGATGATGAACTTTTTTCATCAACTCCTGAGTTTGAGGTTATGCTATTACTTTTTTTGAACCGCTTGGAGCAATCAAGTATTCTTTCGAGTGCTTTGCGTTTTATAAACTTTCCTTTATATTTCAACTGATTCATTTTTCAATAATTTTTCAAATACTATTTTATTATTTGTTTAGTTTCAAAAACTCGAAAAAAAATATTCAACAACTGACACTTCTATGCAATAACTCTACGTCTCTACCGGTCTCGTGTGTATATCTATATACTATGTAGGTGTGTAATATGCGAGTGACAGTATGCGTAGCAACGTTGCCAAATTTATTGTTTCAATACACATACTATGTATAGAGATATCTATTCTCTCTTTCTAAACTATTGCTCTCTCTCTCTCTCAAACCGTTAGAAATACCTTAATTAAAAAATATTTATTGTATGTAATAATAATAATTACGTTTATCACCGTGTGACATCAATGATGGTCTTGATGGTACTGATGCTGGTGGTGTTGATGGTGCTGATGCTGATGGTATTGATGGTAGGTGTGAAAGTGGTGGTATGGATGGAGGTAGCAATGCTGGTGGTATTGATGGTGATGATGATGCTCGTGATAATAATCCTGGTGGTGATACTCGTGGTATTGATGGTGGTGGTGATGCTTGTGGTGTTGATAGTGGTGGTGGTGCTTGTGGAAATGATGGTGGTGGTGGTGCTTGTGGTATTGATGGTAGTGGTGGTGGTGCATGTGGTATTGATGGTGGTGTTGAAGATGGACCAAGCGTTGAAGAATTCGACTGCTGCATATAATTTATAAAATCTTCATATCTCAAATTGTTCAACAACACTCGCATCATCTCCAACTTCTTTATTTTAGATCGTAATTATTTATTTTCCTCATTCATGATTGCTGAAAATATAAAATCATATATTAATCATTTGTAAATTATTCATAATCCACACCTATAATATTTAATTTATCATACACGTCATATAAGATCAGTATAATCTTCGATAATGAATATATTCATGTCCAAATTTCAATATATATATATATATATATATATATAACATTGACACTAGGTATTAATTACAAATAAATTAAGAATAAAATCATTTAAAGTAATTAAACTTATTTTTTTTATCTTTGATGAGGAAAAATGATACCATACGTCAAATGAACAAATAAACAAATGATGAGAACTGTGTATATATATAATGACGTGTTTGAGATTTGATATTCAGAAATACATGTAAAGATGACATTTATTGCAACAGATTATTCTAGTGAAGTCTGTTCTTTATATATTTAAAAACAAGCAATAACATCATAATATTTATCCGTAGTGGTTGTGCTCAATAGTTTGGAAGTTATGAAAGATCTCAGGTAAATATAAATAAATATAACTAATTTTTTCGAGATATATGAAATAGAATCATTTCTGTTCGAACATTAGTGTTATATAATTTAATATTTTCCTTTGAAATAAGAATTTTATTTTAATTCTTTCACAGTAATTGTATGAGTGTGCGAATGGTCAAAAATTTTCGAAGGGTTACAAAAGAAAAAATAAATCCATTTATTCAATTTAAGGTATAATTAATTCATTCCTGCATAAGTAATAAATATGATATTATTCTGAAAAAATTTTTAAGTAATATTTATACACTAAATCAATTATTTTACAGTGATTGTATGAGTGTGTGGACTACTCAAAATTTAGTGCACGAGGAGATTCAAAAGAAGACAAATCGAGTTATTTATCTCAAGGAAGATCATTTTTATATGAATAAATAAGAAGTTTATATGAAAAAAAATTTATGTCTGAAACAACATACATAACTCGAATCAACAATGAAATTTCGAACACTTTCAAAAAATCAAGAAATATGTTTTGTTTAGATTGCATATAAAATAAGAGACAGTTAAAAATGATATCTAAATTTAACTACATTGACCTATGTGGATTACTTAGAAATTTTTAAATTTACTCAAACGAATATAAAACATATTGAATAGAGTCGCTTGAATGAATGAATTAATTAATTAATGAATAAATGAAAAACTACATACGCGTTAACAAAAATTTAGAATTTTTATACTTTTTCAACAAAAATATCTTCATCATAAAAAATATGTTGAAAATGATAATTTTGCAAATAATGAATAATATTTCATTTTAAATCCAATATAAATATTAATATATGAAACGTCAATTGGGAAATATTTTAATTATGAGTATTCGACATAGTATACGAGCCAAATCGAGTAACATGAAGAATCTAATGAATCAACATGATATTAGAATAGAATTTGAATGAAAAAAAATTTTAATACGAATTCCGAATGGATTTTTTAGCCGGTATCCATTAATTAATTATAGATTATTGTATTAAAGATAATAATAAATTTTTATAATCCCCTCTACTGCCGATAACATACCCCTAGAGAGTTATGATAAATTTAATTAGTCGCGTAACGTTGATGATAAGTTGATATATAAATGTTCATATTATAAAGGTATTCGTGGATCAAGCATCACATCACAGTGGATGCGAGCCGGAAGGGTAAGTATTTGTTTTTAATTTTCATATTTTTTCATTTTTTTTTTATTATTTTTTAATTTTTTTTTATTGGAGCTGCTGTGCGCTAGAAAGGAAGAGCTGCTGCGCGCTCTAAGAATTTGGTTGCTTCGCACCATAAAGAGAAGGCTGCAGAGCGCCTCAAAAAATTGGCTGCTGTGAACCATAAAGAGGAGGCTGCGGAGCGCCTGAGAAAATCGGCTGCTGTGCGCCAGAAAAAAAAGGCTACAGCGTGCCTCAAAAAACTGGCTGCTGAGCGTCTGAAAAAAAGGCTGTAGAAGGCCTCAATAAATTGGCTGCTGTGCGCCAGAACAAAAATCAAATTGAGCGAGAATAATCTCATAGAACACGCTTTGAATTCAGGATTATATTAAGATACATATGAATATAAATTCATCTATCTCTTGGGTATATTAAATAACATTTGAAATAAAATTATATACATTGTCATCAATACATAACACGAAAACTAATAGAGTAATAAAGAGGATTGCTGAATACGATGACGGACGATCCATCAACAGTCACAAAATCTTCAGCAGATATTCATAATTATGCAAGCAACATTGCAGGAACAAATGCATCTAAAAAGAGAAAAACAAATGAAGATTATCAAAAAGAATACTGTGCACGTAAGAAGGCGAAACGAGATAGACTTCTAGATGATTTAGCAACTGCTGGTCCATCAACTTCATTTGGAGAATCTACAATTCTACATTCATCCATGATAATTAATTCATCAATAACTGCGAGTACACATGCCGATTCTATAAATTAAAATATAAAGAAAACAGCAGCAGAATATCAACGCGATTATAGAGCACGTGAGAAAGAAAAAAGAAAATCAGCGATGAGGACGGCACTATCTATGACTATCGACGAAAGTTTTAGCGAGAATTTGAATGAAAATATCACTAATACCTCCACTGATAATACTACAAATAACCCACAACTCCTATACTCTCGATTTAATCAACATCAGAAGGGACATGATTATATTAAAATAAAATTTACAGAAAATAATTTCGGGATTGCTTGCTCAGTATGTGATAGATTATGGTTTAAACATGATTTAACCTCATTTTCATCGAATATTGATCACCAAATTCTGGATACAATTTTACCAAATGTTCCAAATGAAAATCTGAAATTATGTGCAACATGTCTTCAATCATTGAAGCAAAAAAAAATACCAACTCATGCAACTTACAATGGTTTCAAATATCCACCAATGTTGGCGAATCTACCAGTTTTAGATATCATAACAGAGCGAATAATTTCACTTCGAATACCGTTTATGCAAATAAAACGTTTAAGACATCTTCACCCAGCGAAGTGGTGAAGACTAACACAACGGAATGATGCAACAAAACGAAAAAGAAGGCAACAAAGAGGTACTTGGAATTTGGAGAGCGTAATAATAAGACGTGTGCCTAATATTGTGCGATAAAACAAATTATTCTTGTAATTAAAATAGTTACTCATTGTCGAGAAAGTGTGTGTGGGAAGTTGTGAGAGAGGCTGATATTGTAGTTGAGCTGTATCATACATATTCTAGACAAATCTTTGTAAGTGAAAATGATTAATAGTAATTTTTTGTGTCTGTTGCCACGTGCCGCTCGCCTTGTTCAGCGGGCGTCCATTTTGTTCACGGTGCGCCAAATTCCTGGTCATTATAATATAATGATAATTGATAGTTGTTTAATAACGGTTGTATTAGTAAAAGGAGAGTAAAAAAATAATTTAAGTTTGATTGCTGATGTCCGGACCAGTTGTTCACTGGTACACGAACCCAGTCGTAATAAATAATAGTTATTATTTTATTTTTTTTATTCACTTTAAATATTTTTGCCAAGAGCATTATTATTTGTTCACGTTATATTTTCAAATATATCTTTTTTCAACAACACATTACAAATATTTCCAATGAGTAAATAAATTATTATTTTCATATGTGTATTAAAATGGGATGCAACGATTTCTTTCGTGGTCGTTGATAACCTCACCCTATTATTTGTCATTAAGTTAATAGGTACACGAAAGTGGCATCCCTTGTGAGCTGCTGAATAACTAAGGTAATTATTATAAATAAATTAATTGTGGGTGGTGCCTAGAAAACTGCACGTCACACCACACAGAACATTCATTCTCAATAAGGTTTAGGATTACCATACTTTTTGTTCCTGGTAATCATTGCTAGTTGATGTTATCATCAATCGAAGGAATACAAGATAATATTATGCGCAATTTGGTGTCGAAAAAAAAAATTCTATGATGTTTAGGCCTATTGAAGAAGAGTGTTGTACAAGTAATACATTTCCTAGTAATCTTCAATGTATGAATTGCATATTAAGTTTCTTCTGTATCATTTATACGGTGTAATATCATAATTTCAATCGAAAGATTGGGAGGTAATATATTATATGCGCAGTTGGTGGCGAATAAAATTAATGGTTTCGGATAACTTCGGTTTTATTTGAATCGCCGAAATGTTTCATTAATGATATCAGCTCATTGCAATTCATTACGTGGGAAAATGTTTTTAATATCACTTCTCAGGCCTCGATAATCCAATGTTTTTCATACCATCTACAATCAGTGTTTAGTTTCTCATGTATCATATCTTTACAGATGTAAAATGAAATATGTATTGTTCGAATATTTTGATATCAACAGGATGGTTTATGATTACCATACAATTTTATTTATTTCAATTGAAAGATTGGGAGGAAGATATATTATACGCAAACTGTTAATGAAAAAATTAGCGGTTTTACATTACCAAGGTTTTATTTAGACCACCGAAATGTTTATATGAGATCAATAGCATTCCATATCACACAGTTTTGTTTATTTCTATCAAATAACAACAAAATTTTTTTATTAGGATTTGGGCTAGTTAATACGAATTTCTTGGTAATCTATTGTTTTTCTTCAACGCATATATCAGTTATAAGTACTTTGATGACATTTTGCCGATCATCCCACTCTTTGCGCTTTGATTTAGTATAAATGTTGAGGGCGACACAAATTTAAATATAATTACACTTGAAAATTTAGACCGTGAAGTTTAATTGAAATTACTGGGAGAAGTTTTAATAAATTTTATTGAGTGAAGTTCAATGTAATCAGTGAATGAAGTTATTGAGTGAAGCCTAAAAAGTATATACAACGATTCGAAAAAATAATATATGTAAGTATATATATAAAGAAGAATTATGACATAATATACATATATATATATATATGATTTTCCACATTGAATACATTTTTTTTCCATCCTTACCAGAAAAATGGCTACCATCAAATATTCAATACATATACCAAGTGAGTGGTTATTAAATAATGATTATAATAGTTTGATTGTGACAATTATCAATGAGATGGAGGTCTTTGTCTATATTTATGGAAATTACAATGGATTCACCACACAAAAAAATAATATAGACAGCTATTTAATAATAGATGATATTTCAAAAATATATTGGTTCAAAAGGATAAATATTGAAGATGATTGCCGACCATCCAATGTTAACTATTAACCACCATTAGCATCCATTGAGATGGAGATGGAATATATAACCACATGTAATGATGAATATAATAATATTATTGATATTGATGATGGTGATGATGATCATAATATGATTAATATTGATAATGATGAAGATAATAATATTATTGATATTGAAGATGATGATGATAATAATTATATGATTAATATTGATAATGATGATAGTACGATTAATATTGATGATGATGATGATAATACGATTAATATTGATGATGATGATGATGATGATTATTTTTATTATAATAATATACATATCGCAAATAATAATAATAATGTTGATATTCATGATAATAATAATGTTAATAATAATAATATTGATGATGATGACGATGATAATGATCAAGAAATGAGGATCCTTTTCCTACAACATTGGTTAGCAATGATTAATGATGATGATGGTGGGTTCCATTCTCTTAATGATGATGATGATGTTGATGATGATGTTTTTTACAATTAAAATAAAATGATAAGAATTTTTTTTAAATATATTTTTTTTTTTATTTCGATTACAATCCTTCATTTATTTTTACACAACAATATGTTCGATAATTTTATAGTTTTTTATGTTATTTTTCGTACAGTGCCACTAATAGGTTTATATTCAACTATGCGATCATGCAAGATTGAACAGTAAGCGGAAGTATTGGCCGGGAATTGAATGGAGGATTCAAATTCAATTCTTACATCTACTGGTCCAGATTTTATATTTTCATTCTGCTTTGAGCAGTCGATAACAATGAGAGGCGCTATGGTTGCAAATTCACTTTTAGTTAACATCGGATCGGTATGTTTTCCATAGTACGACGGTTGAAAATTCGTGTACATGTCATACAACATAGCGTATTGATTGCAGTCAAAATCAATGTTGAGATTTCCGTATGGATATCATTGTGAATTGAGAAATACTTTGATGTCACGTGTGTTGCAATGATTAAAACGACTGTTTTTTCTTCGCGCTGAATTTCTTCCTCCTGTTTGAAATCCTAGAATGATGTAACGAGGTTTCTCCAGTTGTGTCGTAGTCTTGACAGCCCAAAGATTTTTCATTGATAATGGAAGCAGTGGATACTCGTACAATTCCCAAGTACGAATGCTCATAGGAATGGTTGGATCTCTTGCAATATAATTCAAAAGTTGAACTTTTTGTGTATCTGAGACTTTGATGTACGATATTAACAACTCAATTTTTTGGAGTGTAAGTTTAACATCTTCCACTGCAGTTTGAATGTAAGCATTCACATGTGTACTTGTTCGTGTGAGAATCAATTCATGCTTGGCATTTACAATCACTTTTCCATAATCTTCAGCGAATCCCAACAGTAAATTCAATGGAATGCTGATAATAAAGTAGCCATTAGCATTAATCAATTTAGTGTCATCCGTAGGCAACCATCCAGCTTTTTCCAAAGTATAACTTTGCTCTGAACGCAATGAAACATACCCTTTCATGAGTGATATTATAACAACTTTTTTGCATCGATCAATTTCAACGGCATTCAATTCATAGCGTATTTCTTCAAATAGATAACACAAATCTAGATTGACGAGTGTTGTAGTCGCGACTGCAGACGAATCATCTTTAGTTAGTCTTCCGCAGATATGTAATGAGCTCTTGCTAGGCAATAAGCACAAGTCCTGATGTTGTACTGCGATGCGAATTTCATCGTTGTTATTGAAGGACGATGATGCATATGGCTGATGTGCATGAATCTCATAATGTGCAATGGATTCATCAAAAATGATTGGTTTTTGTATAGTTAAAATTTTTTCCGTGGTAGCAAACAGAACAAACAGCAACAGAATTCCATTGTTTTCCACGCGGCTTTAGGCAGAGATTCTTCAAAAGTTGAATTTTCTGATGTGTGAGGCGTGCACCTTGTCTTCGTTGACTGATGAGTTTTCGGCATGTCCCTCCACTTTTATAGCTTCCAACATGAATTATCGATGGTACTTGTGTAATTGTTTCTCCTGTATCGTATACTATCCCCATTACTTCATTGATTTAAAATGTAATCTTATGGTGATAACTTCACCGCGAAAATTCACTAGATGATTATCTTGATCAACTATTCTCAGCGGTAGATGTTGTATTGCTTGCACGCCGACTGGCATGTAAATGACGTGTGTTGGAACTTCAACAATCTTATAAGTAGTTAAATAAGGCGGGTTCTGGATCAATCTGCTCTACCATCACAGGTTTTGTTCCAAGCTATGTCATTACATACTTTACCAGCGGTAGTGACGCGAGTTATTATCTAGCTTACCTATTTGTAGTGTCACACTATTGTAGGCCGTTTTTTTTATCGGCAAGTGGGCATCATAGTTTTATAAGCGGTCCGAAATCCCAACCCCCCCACCCCCTCATGGCTATTTCAAATTATACACAATTGAGGGTGGGGGATTATACTATAAGAACTCGAGATTTTGCATGCAAACTATTCAGTCAACTCTCATATTTTAAGTATACGACTTCCATTTTTTCAAATATGAATATTGGTGCGAATATTGGTGCGATGATTGTAGAAGATCTTTCTCGTGAAGAAAAAAAGTTTCTCGAGTTTGTACCACCGCACGCTCATGACTATGATGAAATATTGCTAAAAAATTTTCGTAATCGAGCCTCACCAGAAGTATACCAATTTCGCAGAGATTTAATCGAATTTCATGATAGTGTAATGCGAATTGGACGATTGCGTGAGGAGGATATGAATGAATATGGTCGCAAAGTATGTCCAAGATGTGAATGTGTCAAAAAAAGTGATGCCACCATCATAAGAATGATGGAAAATCTCATATACTTTGCAAACCAATTGAAAAGTCGTCTACGAAGTATGACGAGTAAAGTGGAAGAACTGTCAGGGAAAAAATTGGTGAATAATGCTGTCAATGATGATGAGGATGATGAAGGTCATGATGTTGCTGGTAATGAATCTCCAATGAGCCTACAACACATGGAGCAGAAAGAAAAGGAGGATGAGGGAAACTTTGACACTAATGATCATTTGTCTGATACCAATAATCAAGAAGCCCCCACAACTGCAACTGCTGTTACTAGTGATGATGATAAAATTATATATATTATGAGACTTCTCATCGTTTTAATGATGAAAGAAGCTGAACAAATATTCAAGATGGGTGAAAAAATATCTAATTTTATGAAAGAAAAAATATAGTGGATAATTAAATTTGAATAAAAGAACAATTTTTCAAATTGTGAGATGCGCCCTGCCGACTCGTCAAAAACAAGGGCGCACTCAGAAATTACCTTGATTTGGTGTTGGTTTTGTCCTCGTGAAAGGGATGCCACCCCGATGACCTGCAATGGTCCAAGATTTCGGGGGAATCTTGCTATTTTAAATAAATAGACTCGAGTAATAGAATTTCGTAACGAACAGTGATATCATTTATTATTAAACACGTAAATAATCGATAAGAAATGAAAACGCCTTCAATGGCAAACAATAATGAAAAGTTCAAACAATAATTATATTTAGGTCGCAGTAATGACGGGTCTACGACGATACGATAATATGTCTCAATTAATGATACGATAATAAATGTTATTCTTTACTTAAATCTAACCGGATTTACTTATTTGTTTATTTTTAATGTTTCGTACTTATAGTATATCAATATTTTATATTTATGATATCTTAATATCGCGTCGCGCTGTGGCTCGGTAATATGTATTAATGACAATGGCGGCTCACCACGTGTCAATCTACCCGAACAATCGATTGATCACGTACTAAGCCGTTTAATAATAATATTACTCACGACAATTATTCCGTTCTCGTCTCTTGCGATGATTCACCAACAATATCTGGTGAATATCACACACGCTAAACTGCACGCAATTACTCACTACTTAACACATTACAATATTCTTTTCGTAATTATTCTAACTTTCACTCGCTTTTTTCTCATACACACGACGTACACACAACCTGCACACTCGAGGTCCTCCGTGGAAGTGATCATCAATGGCCGCTTCCGTCGTCTCCCTCGTTCAACCATGACCACGTTGCTCAATTAATATTAAAATAGTCAAATTAATTACTACTATATTACGTAATTAATTGATTGGCTATAATTCAAATGCCGAATTTCTCATTGGTCGAATTAATTGTTATTCGACTTTGGCGCCGGATTTTCTATGATGGCGGCTTCATTTTTGGCTCAATATTGAGGCGCCATCTCTCTTATATATCTCACACCAATGCTTGGTTGAGTACTTTATCGACCCATTCATCGACTGAATAGGCTTTTTTGTTGACGTTCAAAAGTATGGTTATGTTGGTTGTTGTCATAACGTTCATCGTCGTGAGCAAATGTTGTTAATTGCTGCCATAAAAATAAGTCAATTCGATTAATTCATTTGGTTTATCCGGACTTGATTATTCATGTGGTTGAATGTTGGTTGGCTCATGGTCAAAGGATGGTTGGAGTTAATTAACTAGTCCATTTGGCTAAATGTTTCGCCAATTATCCTGATGTTCGTCACTGATGTCTCCATGGTTGGTGCTGTTTTCATTCATTCAATCATTCACACATTCATACATTATTCATTATTTATGATTTATTATCTATTTATCTCTTTTTTTTATGTCCACAGCGCGACGTATCCATATAAATAAATAAAGAAGTGATGAGTGGAAAGCCACCACATCACAAAATATATACTTTTTCATCCTTTTATAAACCTTATTTGTTCATATTTATTACACGAAATAGGTTCAATAATTTTACTTCATCACTCAATTCTTGATTGAAATCTTTCTCGATCGCAAATAATCACGTAATGTAAATGTTTATATCAACATAAACATGTACAAATTTGAACGTCGATGATATCAATCGACAATCACGTAATGTGAATGTTTATATCAACATAAACATATTCAAGTGTCTATGTATATCATTTCTCATGATTCCCAATCTTCATTACATATGAGTCTTCTCGCGTTCGATTACGATGATATCATTCATTTTCGTTAAGATGAAGACAAAAAAAAATCGTCTCATACTCCACATAAAATTCAAAACCATCGAGCAGAGAACACACAGTTTTTCGTGCTATCACAACAGAAATATAAGTCAACTAATAAAATATTATGTAAGTATGAATTATTATATTTTTGAATTTCATGAATAACCTATAACTATTTTCAAAGTAACTTTTTCAAATGACATTAATGTAATAATTCAATAAATAGTTATATATATATATATACATATATATATATATTTTGTTCAGAATGGATACATTGCCAATTATAAGATATGTGATACACATACCTATAGAATGGATTAATACAAATATTCCGTACCAAGCTTTGTTAAATGATGTGTACATTAGGACGGAGGACTATGCAGCCACTCACGGCTTTTATGAAGGCTGCGTAATGAATATAAATAATGTCAATGCTGCACTATTTATAAATAATACAGCTAAAATCTGGTGGTACAAAAGGATCCAGTCTGATGATGATCTCCCCCATCCTCTGATTGAAAATTATCATCCACCATTAGCGCCTGAGGATTTAGAGAGGCAATGGCCTCAGAGTCAAGATTCTGGATTTGAGGAGTGAAAAAAAATATGTAATAAACTTTTTATATTAAAATTTTCTAGACTATTGTAATAATTTCAAGTGAATAAAAAAAATAATTTTAAAATAAAAAGTAATATAATAATTAAAATAAAATAAAGAGTAATATAATAAACACGCTGTAAAAATTAAATCTTGGTGATTTTTTATTTTTCCATATTATGTCACACAATATGCCTAAGTACTAAATTTGATATACTAAAACGATGTCAGGAATAGGTAGAGTGGGGGAAATTTTATAAATACAGGAGTTTTTCGTACATATCCAGTCACTCTGCAAGAGATATTCATATTGGTGACAGTAAGTGAATAAAAAAATGGAAATTATATTGGATGTGCAGGGTTTCAAGTGTCCGAATAATCAATTCATTGTAAAAGAACTGGCAACGATTCTGATTGATGAAAAAGCAACAGATACATTTGGAGTTACACGAATGCTCTTCAAACCACCGTTCAAGTGGGATGAACTACCGAAACAGTACAAAACAATGAATTTATGGGTAACGCGCAATTATCATGGAATTTTGTGGGATGCTGGAGACATACCATACGACAAGCTCAACGATGTTCTGCATATCATTTTGAAAGGTGTGGGTTATATTTACAATAAAGGATTGGAGAAGAAAAAATGGCTCTCTGATATCGTTAAAGGATCAAAAACAATCATAAATTTGGAAAATTTGGGTTGTCCATCAATGAAAAATAATGAAATAACCAGCTGTCACTACCATGAATATCGGAAGTCTAGTATTATGTATCATTGTGCACTTGAAAACGTTAAACAATTAAAATGTTGGATTGAAAAAAAGACACAAATGCAGAGTCCATCGATTGGTCGATCATTGGAGCTGTACTATCAATTGGAGGAGAGAATCGAAGACATGAAACCTCAAGATATTGCATATTTAACAGAAGATTTTATTCTGAAATTTGCACCAAAAAAAATTGATAGGATTTGGAATAAACTACCAGAAGAATTACAAAAAGACAAAGATATGATTGCTCATCGTAGATGTCGTAAACATTATAATCCCATGGCCATTGATTACGATGAATTTGATGGGATGATTCCATTAATGAAAGATTGTTCAATATGTAAGGAAGATAAAACATGATCAGCTTTTTTGCTTACAAATAAAAAAATATTTCATCTTTATCATGAATGTATGAATATATTGATGATATAGTGTGGGAAATATATAGGAATGTAAATATAAATAATAAAAATGTTTCAAGTTATAATGTTTTTATTTATTCATCCATTGTAAATACCAAAATTCAGATTTCAACATATATATATATATATATATATATATATATATATATATATATATATATATATATATATATATTCCGATGCTCTTTATTTTTCTCATTATAAATGATTATTTATAATTTTTCAGTGAAACTAAACTCGCAATTTTTATATTTTCCGCCGATATAACGCATCATCAATTTCCCCTCAGTAGTTGCTTCGGTGAATAACTCATATTGTTGGCGATCGTTCAACAGATATTTCTTGATCCTCAATGGTAGAAAAACTTCGAATTCCTCATCTAAGATTAAGACAATACTGTCTCCAAATTTTGTCTCGACAGTTTTAATTCCAGATACTGTATAGTAGTTCTTGTCCACTTCCAGTTCATTCCATGACTTGGTTGGTAAAAAATTATTCAAACGAGAAACTTAATTCAATTTATCAATATTCATGATCGTTTCAGATTATAAAATTGTAATAATTGTGTACTTAATAACTATGTATTTAATACTGTGTACTTTGCTCAAGTAGCTTGAAATGATATCTCCCTCTGAGAGTTCTCTCTATATGTATAGAATCCCCCACCAATTTTTTGCGATACATACAACAAAAATTCTTTGCTCCATTTACCTCCTACTTTTGAGTTCTTAGAAAAATTCATATCTATCCAGATTTTATTGATGATGTGATGTTTATATTTGATGAACTATATGTTCATATATTCATTGTCCCATTGCATCTAAGCGTGGAATATTTCACGAACTGTAACTGTTCTGTATCACCAAGTGTAGAATAAACCGCGAGTACGTGATTGTCTTTTATCGATGATCAAAAAATGTATGGTGATATGAACCAGTCGTGAGTTTGAATGCCAATTATACAAATGGATTAATGATCACGTAATGTTTATAATAACTCATATGTTAATAACAGCTTTTGTATATATTATAAACGTGTCCAAACGTGTCCAAACATGAAATATTTGTTATCATTGCGGGTCTTGGAATGTCAGACTTTTATTTATATCAATGAAAAGAAGCGGTCACAAGTTCTTTGATGATATTTGACTGATTTAACCTTCCGTCCCACTCTTTGCATTTTTTTTGTTTTGCTTTTATATTTAAGTGAGGGTGGTAAAAGGTGAAATATCATTCCATTTACAGATTTTGTAAGAGTATAATAGTTTATTGCTAAGAGTGTTAGTGAAACATGTATGACAAGAAAATTTTCAAGGATCTCATCAATTCAATGAGAAGTGCATATGAAACACTTCTCTCAATGCATTGTGATGCATCGTTTAATTCATTGATAACCACGTGGGAACGGATTAGTAATGAAAACGTGCAATGTTTAAATAAATTTTTGAAGACGCCACATTTGACTGTAGGTGAAAAATTACACATTTCGACAACTATTGCGCATCTCAAATCATTGAGTGCAAAATTTAATGAGCAAAAGCATCGACGAAACTGTCGACGAGAGCACCGTCAATGCAATATTGTTGGTGGTAATATTGGAACTGATGAAAATCGTATTCAATGGGATGACACCGAAACAGCATTCAATAGTCGAATCAAAACTGGCATCATTACAAATCTACAGCACATAAATATATCCTCATTTTTATTAGATACTAAACAAATGATTATCAATAAAGTGAAACGAATATTGCAAGATGATGGAAATATAAAATTGAATGTTGTATTAGCATGTCGTTATAAAAGAATTAAGAATAGTGAATTAATTGAAGAAATTAAATATTTCAATACGAGAAATACACCCATCTTGCTATCAACTGATATGAATAGGTAGTTCGATGAAAATGTTGGTGAATACCTTTCAAAAAAAGTGCAAGAGTTTGAAGAGGGTGATTCAGGATGGTCAATGGATGAAATATATAATTTAATAGTGAATATCAATCAATACATCCCATTAAAGGGAGGATTATCAACATGGGTGGATCTACCAAGTGATATTAAATTGAAGAAAGCCGTTGTGAACATCAAGAATGATGACGAATTTTGTTTCTTGTGGGCAGTGACAGCACCACTACATCCAGCTTCCCGAAACGTAGATAGAAAGTCATCATATCCACATTTCAGTGCAGTGAACCTCAATTACGAGGGACTATGTTTTCCATTCGCATTAAATGATATCACTAAATTTGAGATGATGAATGATTTATCAATAAATGTTTACGGTATCGAAGACTATTATAATAAACAGAAAAGTGAAATTAGTCCATATTATATAAGTAAATATGTCAATACGAATGGTAAACAAACGATTCACTTGCTCATGATCGCAAGTAAGACAGAAAAAGTTTATCACTTTGCGTGGATTCGAAATCTATCACGTTTAGTATCATTACAAATATCGAAACATAACTCACAATTATTTATTTGTGACCGATGTTTGTGCCACTTTCAATTTCAATATTCTTATGAAAATCATCGACAAGATTGCATCAAT
The DNA here is from genome assembly GCA_918226075.1 of Microctonus brassicae. Taxonomy (NCBI): domain Eukaryota; kingdom Metazoa; phylum Arthropoda; class Insecta; order Hymenoptera; family Braconidae; genus Microctonus; species Microctonus brassicae. Next base: position 15,080,031 of record OW445482.1, read on the forward strand.
ATAAATAAAATGGTAAGAGTGATATTACCAAATGAAGAAAACAATCTATTATCATTTAGCAATTACAAATTCAAAGAAACTGTACCATTTGTTGTTTATGCCGATCTTGAATGTATCCTAGAGTCAACCACAAACGTACCGCAAAAACATATTCCACACAACATAGCCTATTATTTACACTGTTCCTATGACAATTCATTGTGTAAATTTGAATTAATGCGAGATGTCAATTGTATTGAATGGTTTGTCGATAAACTCAATGTTTTAGCACAGCAGATCAACCAAATTTACTCGAAAACAATACCAATGAAACAATTAACAGGCGATGAAAAAAATAAATTCAACAACGCTTCAGTTTGTCATATTTGCGAAAAATCATTTAGTCTAAGTGATAACAAACATCATGATCATTGTCATTTAACGGGTAATTATCGTGGTGCTGCACATGAAAGCTGCATTTTGATCTATCAATTACCATTTTATATTTCTATTGTGTTTCATAATTTATCTGGATACGATTCACATTTCATACTTAGATCTTTAGCAACATATTTCAAGGGCTCATTATCACTTTTACCAATAAATAAAGAAAATATATATGTTTCAGTAAACAAGTTACAAATACAAAAATAACTCTTCGTTTCTTTGATTCTTTACGATTCATCGCTAGCAGTATTGATAAATTAGCATCATATTTGAATGATGATGATAAATTAATTACACGAAATGTTTATAAAGATAATGAGCAATTTAAACTGGTTACAAGAAAAGGTGTTTTCCCCTACGAGTACATAGATAATTGGACAAAACTTGGTGAGCAACAGTTGCCAGAGAAAGATGAATTCTACTCGAAATTAAATAATAGTGATATTTCATATGAAGATTATGAACATGCTAAAGTAGTTTGGAAGAAATTCAACATCAATACATTGGGTGAATATTTAGATCTATATCTGAAGACTGACGTATTACTTTTAGCAGATATATTTGAAAATTTTAGACGTAACTGTTTCTCATCATATAATTTAGATCCATTGCATTATTATACAGCTCCGGGATTGGCTTTTGATGCAATGCTCAAGCATACAAATGTGGAGTTAGAACTTTTTACTGGCCCTGAAATGTTGTTGTTCATTGAAAAAGGTATAAGAGGTGGAGTAGCTCAATGTTCAAATCGCTATGCTAAAGCGAATAATCAATATATGGATGACAATTACGACCAAACCATAGATTCATCATATCTCATGTATTTTGATGTAAACAATTTATACGGTGCAGCTATGTGTGAATATTTACCATTTGGTGGATTTGCATGGGAGAAAAACATGACTGTTGATGAAATATTCAGTATTCCAGATGACTCATCAATTGGATACATTTTTGAAGTTGATCTAGATTATCCAGAAGAACTTCATGATTTACATAAAGATTTACCTCTGTGTCCTCAACACTTCACAACACCAACAGGAAAGAATTCTAAATTAGTAACAACGCTCTTCCCAAAAGAAAAATATATTATTCATTATAGAAATCTGAAACAATGTTTAAGCTTGGGAATGAAAGTTGTTAATATTCATAGAATTCTTAAATTTCAGCAATCTCTATGGTTGAAAAAATATATCGACTTAAATACAGATTTGCGGAAAAAATCAAAAAATGAGTTTGAAAAGAATTTTTATAAATTAATGAATAACGCCGTATTTGGTAAGACCATGGAGAATGTTAGAAAACATAAAGATGTTAAATTGGTGACACAATGGGGAGGAAGATGGGGTGCAAGATCGCTCATTGCAAAACCAAACTTCCATAGTTGCACTATCTTTGGTAATGATATGGTAATAATTGAAATGGATCGTGTCAAAATTATATTTAATAAACCAATATATATAGGATATTGTATTCTTGATATATCGAAAATATTCATATTTGACTTTCATTACAATTATATTAAGAAAATGTTTCCACATCAACAATCCAAATTAATGTATACAGATACTGATAGTCTCATCTATCATTTAATTACACCTGACGTGTATGAAATCATGAAACGTGATATACATAAGTTTGATACTAGCGATTATCCACAAAATAATATTTATAATATACCGTTAATGAATAAGAAAGTATTAGGTTTAATGAAAGATGAGAATAATGGTAAAATTATGACTGAGTTTGTTGGGCTACGTGCAAAATTATACGCATTCAAAATATTAGGTGATGATAGTGATAAGAAGAAAGCTAAAGGTATCAAAGGGTCATCATTGCGTCAAATAACATTTAATGATTATAAACAATGCCTTTTCAATCATGATAATTTATTTGTCAATCAATATTTAATTAGGAGTAAGAAACATGAAGTTTGTACAATTCAAGAACGAAAGTTGGCACTGAGTTGGATGGATGACAAACGAATTATCTCACATCAAACGACTGATACTTTACCATGGGGCTTCCAAGAATCTTACAATAATGTTGATGATTGTGACGTGAAAATGTTATAGAATAAAATATTGCTGGAATATTTATTGGTATAGAGGAGGAAATAAAAAACTTTTTCTGTTTACATGTCTACTTTATTTATCCAACTATTATGTGAATTATCAAATCCCAACCATTTTACATATCTTTTATTTCCACGTATACGCATAACTTTTTCCACAAGATAGGTATCTGGATATTTTACTTTGCTGAGCTGTTCTTCATAGAAACATCCACCCATTCGTTGATCCTGGTAATCAATAAGTTTATATGTTGGAGGAGTGGTATTCAGCACTTCGTCGATGGTAAATATTTCAGTTGTCCAATTTGGTGTATATCCCTTCTCGAATAAATGTTTATATTTGCTTATTGTTTGAATGACGTCTTCTTTTTCTTCTTCGTTTGTTTCTTCTTTCTCTTCATACCCGCACCGAGTTTTGATTTCAACTTCATAATATTCTTTTTCTTCATCGTTTGTTTTTTTTTTCTCCCCACACCCGCACCGAGTTTTGATTTCAACTTCATGATATGAGTTACACCCAAAGCCGCTACTCTCTCACCAATATTCGCGTTTTTATTGAGAACACGTTCCAAAGCTCTTCCAGCTAGCACTTTATCAGCTTTGTTCCTCTCAATAATATCATCACGATTCTTTGAATATGCAATATCATGATCCTTACATGCAGCATCAAGAGGATTGATACCGGGATCACCGCGAGCTAATCTCTTCGATAATTTGGTTCCAGGACCACAATATTGATAACCAGGAATATGAACTTCAAAAGGAAGCTTATCAATAATACTGTTCATGAGACCTTTACCGAGAGTACTACGTCTCCGCGGTGACATGTATCTTCAATGACAGTCACCGAATAAATGATTATAAAATCGTTGTATTAAAACATATATATGTATAAGAAGACATCTTTTTATGAATAATAGTTAGTCATAGTCATAATGACGCATAAGAAACAACCAGTCAAAGTTAAATTTGACAAGCAGACAACAACATTACCAATTATGAACTTCGATAATCGAATACCGAAACAAAATTTGAAGAAACATCATGGAAAATTATTATCGAATAGTATATGTGCTATTTTTGTGTGGCCCATCAAATTGTGATGAGACTAATGCACTTTTAGCACTCATTACACACCCGAATGGCTTGAGATTTGAAAATATTTGTATCTATTCAAAATCACTTAATCAACCAAAGTACAAGTATTTGGAGAATGTATTGAAACAAGTGAAAGGTGTTGGATATTTCCCATTCAATGAGCATGAAGAAGTTATAAAACCTGAAGATGCGCAACCAAATTCCATAATGATTTCTGATGATGTCGCATGCGAGAAGCAAGACAACATCAGAGCTTTAGAGAAGCGAGAAATTCAATGCGAAATTCTGATGGCGATGTACTCAAGTCTGCGTTGAATGGTGCACGTGCTGCTGTGAAAAAAGCTGGTGGAAAAAGTAAAGTGGACTCACCGCCACGCATTTTACCTGTACCATTGAAAATAGGAGTTTTACCATTACTTTTACCTATATTTGCTGGGCTGAGCGCTATTGAAAGTTTAGCAGATGGAGCTGCTGGTATAGCTAAAGCTGTCAATGATGCGCGTGCAGCAAAACAACAACTGGAGGAGAATAAACATCACAATATGAAAATGGAGGATGTGGCATTAGGGGAAGGATTGTATTTGAAACCATATAAGACTGGAATGGGTCTTTATTTAAAACAAGCAGCAAAAAACTTATAAACCTACCATATCGAGCGCTAACTGATGCTGATCTTATCAAATATGCGAAACTTATGCATATCCCACATTTTCGTGGGGTATTCATGGGGAATAATTTGCCGGCAACTGGTCCACGAAAATATGAATCTGCTATTATCAATCATGATGATTAGGATGGTCCCGGCACACATTGGGTAGCATATGAAAAGAAAAACAACGACGTAACATATTTTGATAGTTTCGGTAATTTGCGACCTCCACAAGATTTGATGAGGTATCTCGATGTTGGTAGGGTAAAATATAATTATGAGAAATATCAAGATTACAACACATTGATATGTGGACATCTATGTTTGAAATTTTTAACTAAACAACTATAAAATAAATGTGTAATGATAATTGAACATCAGTCATGGATGATTCATTGGCATTGACAGTATCTGGACGATCCTCCATACTCGAGGCTCAATATTTTCCACCAATTGAACTGTCTTCGAGAAAAAATTATGTATTAGGGCTCATTGAATTGTTGACATTTAATTCAATCCCCAATATTGATGAGACTAACAACCAATTTCGCTTGATTGATGACAAAAATTTAGCTGATACTGAGACCGATCTTCCGATGGGATATCGCACAATCTTCATACCTACAGGCAGCTATGAAATTGAAGATATTGAAAGTTATCTGCAAACAGCCTTACCAGATATATCTATAACCCTCAAACCCAATAACAATTAATTATGTTGTGAAATCGAGTGTGATCGTATTATAGATTTTACAGCGAAGAACTCAATAGGACAATTACTTGGATTCAAACCACATATCTACCCACTCAACATAACCTACAAATCAGATTTACCTGTGACAATTTTGAAAGTTAATGCACTTCGTGTTGAGTGTAACATTACAACGGGTGCTTATATCAATGAACATCGAGTGCACACGATTCATGAATTTTTCCCCAGTGTCCCACCAGGATATAAGATTGTTGAAGTTCCAACACACGTCATTTACATGCCAGTCGCCGTGAAAGCAATACAACATCTACAGCTGAGAATAGTTGATCAAAACAATCATCTAGTGAATTTTCGCGGTGAAGTTATAACGATAAGATTGCATTTGAAATCGATGAAGTAATGGGGATTGTATATGATACTGGAGAGACAATTACGCAAGCATCATTACCATCATCATCGATAGTTCATGGTAGGAGCTATAAAAGTGGGGGAATATGCCGAAAACTCATCAGTCATCGAATGCAAGGCGGACAACTAACACATCAAAACATTCAACTGTTAAAGAATCTCGGTCTGAAATTACGTGGAAAAAAAAGTAAAATTTTGTTGTTGTTTGTGCTGTCTGATACCATGGAAAAAATTTTAACAATACAAAAACCAATTATTTTCGATGAGTCTATTGCACATTATGAGATTCATGCACATCAACCATATGCAACATCAACATTCAATAACAATGATGAAATCGGTATCGCAGTACAACATCAGGACTTATGCTTATTACCAAGCAAAAGCTCATTGCATATCTGTGGAAAACTAATTAAAAATGATTTAACTGCAGTCGCGACTACAACACTTGTCAATCTAGCTGCTTGTCATCTATTCGAAGAAATACGCTATGAATTGAATGCTGTTGAAATTGATCGCTGTAAAAATGTTGGTATAAACCACACTTATGAAGGGATATACTTCATTGTGCTCAGAGCAAAGTTATCTTTTGGAAAATGCTGGATGGTTGTCTGCAAATGAGACTAAAATAATCAATGCTGCTGGCTACTTTGATATCAATATTCCACTTAATTTATTGTTGGGATTCGCTGAAGATTAGGGAAAAGTCATTGTAAATGCCAAGCATGAATTAGTTCTCACAAGAACAGGTATAGATGTGAATGCTTACGTTCAAACTGAAGACGAAGATATTAAACTTACTCTGGAAAAGATTGAATGGCTAATACCATACATCAAAGTCTCAGATACACAAAAAATTCAACTATTGAATTATATTGCAAAAGATCCAGCCATTCCTATGAGCTTTCGTACTTGGGAATTGTACGAGTACCCATTGCTTCCATTATCAATGAAAAATGTTTGGGCTGTCAAGACTGCAACGCAACTGGAGAAACCTCGTTACATCATGCTAGGATTTCAAACTGGAGTAAAGAATTCAGTAGGAAAAAATAACAGTCGTTTCCATCACTGCAACATTCGAGACATCAAAGTGTTTCTCAATTCACAATCATATCCATATGGAAATCTCAATATTGATTTTGATCGTAATCAATACGCTATATTGTATGATATATACACAAATTTTCAATCATCGTACTATGGAAAACGTGCTGATCCCATGTTAAATAAAGATGAATTTGCAACAATCTGCACTAGGGTGGTCCTCACCCCAACGACCATCATGCATCCACCTGATGCCAACGAAATCAAAAATCAAATCATCATTATTGAATTCATGCCCCAGCTCGACCATGAGAAGAGTGGCCTCCTTCCTCTGAGCCTTCCTTAGTTAACGCTTAGCGCATCGCGCTTTGATGTCCATATATTTGCCTTCTATGAGACTTGGCTTAGGATGCTATAAATAACAATATTGAATTAATAAATTTGAATAAAAAAATTTTGAATTAAAAAACATAATCTGCCACATACGTTCCACCTCAGATCTATGATGGTATCAATTAGACGTATTATCACATTTCAAAATTCCACCAAAAGCTGAATCTGACTGGCACTGAGCGCATCAACCCAAGCCAGTATATCGATGGACTGATTGAATTTCCTCAGCAGTGTTATCAAATGAATGAGGTAGACGAACCAAAATTCCCAGTGAAATAGCTAAAAAAATATTAAATAAATTTTAATTATAATAATATTGATACATACACTTAAATGTAGTTCTTTGAGCATCGAATACGAGATACCCGACGTTACACGTTTGAAATACCGAAAAAATATATATTACACAGTAAGGGTTGATAGTAATAAGTGGTTTCAATAATGAAACTCTGTACTTACATAGCGCATCCCCTTTTCACTGATGATATCACGCCTCACTTTGCCCATTCTTTTCGTTATTTTGATATGAAATTTTAATTAATATTTTCAGCACTTCACTAAACACGCGTTGCTCTTTGACTTAATTGTAGACCACACTTGGCTCCTATTGGGACAAAATTTCATCCTAATTTTACCCGTGATGTCATATTACACTCTCACTATTCACAATGCAGATGTTTATGTTTCGACAATTCTTTTAAACAAAATACATATTCTAACGTTTGAAAATACATTCAAATGACATCTGGTTTATATCTTGTATGCATGACATGTGGTAATGTTACACTCAACACGAAGTACATTTACTTTCAAAATTGTTACAGGTAAATCTGATTTGTAGGTTTTGTTGGGCCTATAGATACGTGGACTAAATCCAAGTAATTGTCCTATTGAGTTATTCGCTGTAAAATCTATAACACGATCACACTTGATTTTACAACATAATTCATTGTTGTTGGGCTCAAGGGTCAATGTCACTCCCGATAAGGCTTTTTGTAGATAACAGTCAATGTCTTCAATTTCATAGCTGCCTGTAGGTATGGTGATTGTGCGATATTCGATCGGATGATTACCCTCAATATCATTTGAATATTACTCATCAATTAAGCGGAATTGGTTGTTAGTCTCATCAATATTGGGAATTGGATTAAATGTCAACAATTCAATGAGCCCCAATACATAATTTTTTTCCGGTGACAGTTCAATTGGTGGAAAATTTTGAGCCTCGAGTATGGAGGATCATGCAGATACTGTCAATGTCAATGAATCACCCATGACTGATAGCCAGTTGTCCACGAGCATTTATTTTATAGTTGTTTAGTCAAAAATTTCAAACATAGATGTCCACATATCAATGTGTTGTAATCTTGATATTTCTCATAATTATATTTTACCCCACCAACATCGAGATACTCCATTAAATCTTGTGGAGGTCGCAAATTGCCAGAACTATCAAAATATGTTACGTCATTGTTTTTCTTTCCATATGCTACCCAATGTGTGCCGGGACCATCCTTATCATCAAGATTGATAATGGCAGATTCATATTTTCGTGGACCAGTTGCCGGTAAATTATTTCGCACGAATACACCACGGAAATGTGGGATACGCATAAGTTTCGCATATTTAATAAGATCAGCATCAGTTAACGCTCGATGTGGTAGGTTTATAAGTTTTTTGCTGTTGGTTTCAAATAAAGACCCATTCCGCTCTTATATGGTGTCAAATACAATCCCTTTTCCAATGCCAACTCCTCCATTCTCATATTGTGACGTTTATTCTCTTCGAGATGTTGTTTTGCTGCACTCGCATCATTCACAGCTTTAGCTATACCAGCAGCACCACCGGCTTGAGCACCAGGAGCACTTAAACCAGCAAAAATTGGTATGAGAAATGATAAAACACCTCCGGCATTCAATGGTACAGGTAAAATTCGTGGTGATGAGCCCACTTTACTCTTTCCACCGGCTTTTTTCACAGCAGCACGTGCACCATTCAAAGCAGACTTGAGAATATCTCCATTGAAATTTCGCATTGAATTTCTCGCTTCTTTCACAATTTGCTTGAATGTTGTCATTGGTATCTACTTACTCCGCTTTCTCTCCTTTGCTTTTCTCATCTTTTTCCTCTCCATACCCGCACTAAGTTTTGATTCCAACTTCATGATATTAATTACACCCAAAGCCGCAACCCTCTCACCAATACTCGCGTTTTTATTGAGAACACGTTCCAAAGCTCTTTTTTCTAGCACTTCATCAGCCTTATATCTTTCAGAAATATTATCACGATACTTTGAGTATGCAATATCGTGATCCTTGCATGCAGCATCGAGGGGATTGATTCCTGGATCACCGCGTGCCAATCTCTTCGATAATTTGGTGCCAGGACCACAATATTGATAGCCAGGAATATGAACTTCAAAAGAAAGCTTATTGATAATACTGTTCACGAGACCTTTACCGTGAATATTGCGCCTCCGCAGTGAAGACATGTATACTCAATGATGGTCACTGGACAAATGAAGCAAAATCATTATATTTCCAACCTATGTAAGCAGACATCTTTCATGTTAAATAGTTAGTTATGATGATGATGCGCGAGAAACAACAGACAAAGTTTAAATTCAACAAACAGACCAGAACATTACCCATCATGAAATTTGATAAGCAATTACCGAAGCAAAATATAATGAAATGTCATAGGGAATTGTTGCCTCATAGTATACGTGCAATTTTTTGTGGTCCGTCGAATTGTGGCAAGACTAATGCACTTCTATCACTTATTAAACAACCGAATGGTTTGAGATTTGAAAATATTTACATATATACAAAATCACTCAATCAACCAAAGTACAAGTATCTGGAGAATATATTGAAACAAGTGAAGGACATTGGGTATTTTCCATTCAATGAGCATGAAGAAGTTGTAAATCCTGAAGATGCCCAACCAAATTCCATAATGATTTTCGATGATGTAGCCTGCGATAAGCAAGATAATATTAGAGCTTTCTTCTGTATGGGGTGCCATAGAGACGTCGACTCGTTCTATCTTTGTCAAACGTATACTCGTATCCCCAAACATCTAGTGCGAGACAATGCCAATTTGATTGTGCTGTTTCAACAAGATAAAATGAATCTTAAGCATATCTATGATGATCATATCAATAGAGACATAACATATACACAATTCAGAAGTTGATGTTCAACATGTTGGAAAGATAAATATGGTTCCATAGTAATTGACAAAGACAGTGATATCGATTCAGGGAGATATAGAAAAGGCTCCGTTTGTTTCATGAGTATAAATTGAGTTGTTTGGAGTGATACTACCTCCAGTTCCAATTTGAACTTGAATACATCAACATGGCGAACAAAAATCATAAAACCGAAAAAGATATATTGAGCGAAATAGTGAAAGTGAGTGACGTAACTCGACAAAAGCATAAAATGATCAAATTGGGTAGAGACAAAACAGAGCAAGCTATAAAAGAAGTTTTCAAACCAGTAGTGACACCTTTGGAAAAATTGGTAACTACATCTAATCAGATGAAACGTGAAATTGAAGATGAGCCTGCAGATATAATTCCGAAAGACGAGATAGAGCAAACATATTGAACAGCTCTAAGTGAGAATGACGATGGAATTGATGACATATTCAATAAGAGTAAATTTAATGGAACAATCAATGAATTTGAGAGTGATGATATCCCATTTGAGAGTTCGCCATTGAAACAACAATATGAAAATGAATCAATCAATCAATTTGAGAGTTCACTATTAAAACAACAAGAAAATAATTCAACATTATATTTGAAGAAGTTGTTCAGCAATAAGAAAGGATTGGATACGAGATTTGGTGTTCGTAAATTGAAAGATAATCGTTTAATGATGGGTGATTCATCTATTGAATTCAAAGATAATATGATTTATGTTGCTAATGAACAATATCCAGAAACACATTGATCGATTGAGTTATTATTTACCAAAACACCAAATGAATCACTAATAAGTGATATTGATGAACAAAATTATATCAAAATTATTAATTCAACCAACACACTCAACAAACGTTATGATCCTGATGCGAGTCTTATATCAGATAGAGGTTTGAAATATCAAAATTACATCGCAAAATCCATTCCATCACCACAAAAGAAAATGAAGCTGAGAACGAGATTCGGGAAATCATTACCCTACTATAAAATTAGTAAAAAGAGTAATGAAGCGATAGATTATGTTGTGATGTGGTGGCTTGCCACACATCATATATTTTTTTTTATTATATGTAACCTCGTTGTGCTGTGGGAAAACAAATATATACAATTAATAAAAAGTATAAATGAGAATAAATTGTAAGAATGAATGTAAAAAAATACTAAAGGAGCCTCACCAAATTATGCAGAGACAACTTAAGGATACGAGTCACTTCGGAGGAGCAGTAATCAATAAAATATCAATCCAAAAATAATCCAGCAGTCAATCCAATTGAGAAAAGCAGTAGACAATAATTATCCGGATGAATAAATATCCGGATCCAATATTAAAATTCAACAGCCATCCAGTTATAAATAATGATGAACGACAATATCACAACGTTCACTATACACACCCAGCATGGGTTAACCTCACATGATCGAAATGTCAACAATCGATGCATGGCGAGAATGGTAATCGTGGCGATAAATGAATAAAGGTGGCGCTCGAGTCTTGAGGCGACCATTTTGATTATTTGAAATTCTTCAATAGGAGTACAGAATTCGGAACTAAGATGGCTGACTTTGGCGGTAATATTAAAAATCAATTTGCCGACCAATCAAATAATTATCTATTATTTCGCCATTTGAATTGGACCAATGATGATTAATCATTATTAATGAATTATTATGGATATAAGTTTGACTCAATTTGGATTTAAAACGACTACTACGGTAATGCTGGGAAGGAGAAGAAGACGGAAGGAGCCATTTTAGACGGCACTTCCACGGCGAACCTCATGGTGTACGGATGTGTATTGAATGTGTGTCGCGCGTAATCTATTAAAATAATTGTTGAAGAGAGTGAATCGACGTTGTATTTTGCGTAAGAATAATTGTTCGTGAGTAAAGCGAATAAAGTTAGTAATTATTGAGCGAGTGTGGCTGAAAATCAGGTAATAATTCAAATTATAAAGTACTCAAAGCGTGATTGTAAGAATCAGCATGTGGCGAGTCATTCTTATAACATTGTTATTATCATTCCACAGCGCAACGAGTGAATAATTTTTCGGATAATAATTAATTTTAAGTGATTAAAATATTGAGATTGATATGGTATTAAGTGAAAAATTAAATTAGGGAATATTGTGTAAGAGTAATAACGAATCGCACTGCTGTAGACCTGTCATTACTCACAGCCGAAATTATAAGAGCATTAATATATTATATATTATTATTGAGTCCAAAGTAGAAAGAGACATTATTCTTATTTTTCCATTCATTATTATTGTTCAAGTCATCATTAATTTTTAAGTCAGATTATTCTTGTTTTGTCATTCGGATTTTTTCTTTATTGTAAATTGAATAAATATTATTATTATTTTCATTTACAATTATAAATTGCTGAACGTTGTTATTTTTGTAACTATTAAATAGATTTCCCCGATAATCTTTAGCCAATTTCAGGCAATCGGGGTGGCATCCCTTCCATTCAAGGACAACGATAACGTCGGTGGAGTATTTTTCAAGGGACAAACTTGAGTTACAATGTATATTGGGATGATCCAAATGAACTCATCGACCGTCTTCGTTTACTCTTAGCATCTCAAGCGGCAGGCAATCCCAGTCATACGAATGAAATCATCTCTATCATTGAGGAATTACGAGAGGCTGAAATTATTCATTAGTTACCGCTATATACTTTTCCCCTTCTTTCATCAATCAACTATTAAACTGTAACAATCAGGCTGAGGTGAGGGGGAAAATGAGTGTAGAGATATTTGGACGATAATTTACAAAAGGTGTTGACAAAGATATCAATCGAGGCCCGCCTGGCTATGGATTTGAAGTCATCACTGATAGCCAGTATGACATGGAGAATAAAAGATTATGTAATGTGGCTAGTCCTGAAGATGCCAATGATGCAGTGCCATATGCAAATATGATGACTACTATCAATCATGAACTTGAACAAATTAAACAGAGTATATCATCAATACGTAATGATGATGATATTCAAAGAAAGAATGTATCAACTATGTGTAATAATTTTGATATTCAAAAAACAAATATTGCATCTATACGTCATGATCTTGATGTTCAGAGAGAGGATTTTCAACGATATCATGGAAAAGAAGAAGACTTTCGGAAACAAGATGAATATTACAGATATACACAATAATATTGGTGTTCAAAAATTCACAGCATTATTATGAGAAAAACAGTCGTCATCAAGACATCATTTCACATCCAACAGCTGAACAAGTAGGAGCAATAGCAAAATGGTTGACAAAAATTTGGACACGATAGTGAACAGAAAGGTGGCATTGGTGAAAAAGCTGCATAAACCTGCTCGGGTACATTACGTCCGACGTCATGTTGATATAGATAGATAGATAGATAGATAGATGATATTTATTATGCCCTGGCAACTAGCCTTAGGGCAAAAGAAGATACATTGTAGTTTTACATTAAATAAACAATTTATGAAATAAAGTAATGAGCGACGTGTGTAATTGGTGAACACAAAAGTAATGAAGTTAAAACATAAGTACTAAACACTACAATACTATCAATAGACTTTTTTAGGTAAAACAAAAGAAATATAGTATAAAGTGGAATACAAGTGTAAGTAATGAATATATGACTTGATAAAAATCAAGATTGACAAAATAATATAAAGTAAAATTAGAAGTTAAACGCTAAACATAATAATCATTCTTAGCATTAGGATAGTACTTGCAGAATTCATTCACAAATGTATTGAGAAAAACACCTTTCGGACGTCGGTAGATAGAGGCAAATAGAATGTTGACATTGGTTGGTAAAACAATTTTTACAATAATAAATTCAGGTTCGTTTATGATATCATTAGTAGAAATAGATAATATAGTTGTTTTGAATAAATTGTTAATGTAACAACCAACACCACCTCCCCAGGATAGTACACGATCATTGCGTAGAAAATAATAGCCTTTAATTTCAATTTGTTTGTCTGGTATGTGAGGATTTAACCAAGTCTCGTTAATAGCAATGATATGACACTTGTGACTCATAGCATGAGAACGTATCAAATCGATATGAGGTAGCAGAGATGTAGCATTTAAATGACACACAATAATATCAGCAAGCGGAATAGATGTGGATATCTCAATATTTCTAGCACGATCTACTTCTAGTCAACTCGTAGTCGTTATCAGTGTAAGATCTTGATCAGTATTGATAGAAATTATGTTTGTCCCATCATCTCAACGTACAGAAATTTTTTCATCTCTAACCCAAACATATTTGCACTTGTGTGCCCTGGCCAACTCCTTCGTTTTATTATAAAGGGCATACGTCCGAGGATTGAGAAACTCATTTACATAAATATTGCCTGCTAGATTACAGTTCAATACTTGATTGGCAGATAATAAGCCTTTACATTTCTTTAAGCGAATGACGTGACGAGCTACATAGTAAGACTTATACTGCACTATGTATGATAGTATGGATATTCGACGATCAGCATCTTCAAGAATAGTTTTATTCTTAGAATTGATAGGACGAATGTCTAATACATCTAAGACGAGATGCCCAGCATCCAAGGCTTTAAGTGTATTTTCGACAACAACTTTAGAATCCAAACCCAGCTGCGCAGGTATACCGGAAATAATAATTTCAGAAGAGGGTTGAATAGACATGTCAACAATTGCATGTTTGAGTTCACTGACATCTCGAACAATAGCATCGTTTTGCTGAGACAAGTCAGACACATTTTTTGAAATAATAGTATTCTGTTGTTCTAATTTTTTAAATCTTACTTGCTGTTCAGAGACAGACTTTGTGATGTTTTTAATTTCAGTAAGTTTAGCGTTCTGAACATCCAAAACTTCAGATAACTTGTTGTTGAAAATTGTTTGACTATTCACAAAAGCATCTATTTTTACTTTAATAGATCAGATTTGTTGTTGCAAAGACTTAGTTGAATCATCAGAGGTTGAAGCTGATAAAGAAGGCGAAATAGACCTTGCAACATTTTGCCTGATTGATTGCGTAGATTCTGTCATAATAGTTTTGAGATTCTCGCAACAGCAAGCATTCATTCCTCTGTATGATAAATATAATTTAAAGCAGCTTGGATGAAAATTCCTAAGGCATACACTACAATGTCTACAGTCCCAGACAAGAGTTTGTTTACATCTGAAACAGCTGGTAGTCATACGGTGACGTATTCAACAATAATTCCGCCTGAACACTAATGATGGCAGTACCTTACAATTTTGTTGGTAATATCAATTCGTTGTGCAGGTAATGTATATATACGTTCCATATGATATTAATTAAGTAAGTAGCGTGCATGCGCATAAGCAACGCGCAAACAACTCAATAAAGAAAAAGTAAGGCAGAAAATTTCTAGGTTATGCCAATAAGAAATTTTTTAAAACTTTGAAAATATGTGAAGAGAATGCACTACAATCTCCACTTATAGACAGATGAAAACACAAGTAACCAGGAGCAACCGTGATATAAGGGGATTCGATGAGATTTGGCAAGCAGAACTTGTTGATATGACAGCCTATGCAGCGAAAAATAATGGCTACAAGCACTTGCTAACAGTGATTGATATATTCTCAAAGTTTGCTTGGGCCATACCTTTAAAGACTAAAAATGGAAAAGACGTTACGAATGCAATGAAATCCATCTTGAATACTGGGCGAACACCGGAAAAATTACATGTTGATCGAGGCAAAGAATTTTACAACAAAGATTTCAAATTACTCATGAAACAATACAATATTGAATTGTATTCGACATTTAGCAATTCAAAAGCTTCAATATGTGAACGTTTTAATCGTACCCTGAAGAATAAAATGTGGAAACAATTCAGTCTTCGCAGAACTTACAAGTGGATTGACATAATATCTGATTTAGTTGCTGAATGCAATGATACCGAGCATCGAACAATCAAAATGAAACCTCGTGAAGTTACAACGATGAATGAAAAAATTCTTCTTCGAACTATATACAAGCATCATCATGTTGTGGAAAAGCGGAGACATAAATTCAAAATCAGTGATAAAGTCCGAATAAGCAAATATAAACATTTATTCGAGAAGGGGTATACACCGAACTGGACAACTGAAATATTTACTATCGCCGAAGTGCTGAATACCACTCCACCAATATATAAACTCATTGATTACCAGGATCAACGAGTCGGTGGATGTTTCTATGAAGAAGAGCTCAGCAAAGTGAAATATACAGATACCTATCTCGTGGAAGAGGATATACGTAAACGTGGAAATAAATATTATGTTAAATGGTTGGGATTTGATAATTCACATAATAGTTGGATGAATAAAGTAGACATGAAAATTTGTAAAAAGTTTTTTTTTTTTTATTCTCTCCTCTATACCAATATTAATTATAGCAATATCTTATTCCATAATATGTCCACATCATCAACATTATCGTGGAGTTTTCGATAGCCCCATGGTAAAGTATCGGTCGTTTGATGTGATACAATCCGTTTGTCATCCATCCAACTCAGTGCCAACTTTCGTTGTTGTATCGTACAGACTTTGTGTTTCTTACTCCTAATCAGATATTGATTAACAATTGAATTTTCATGATTGAAAAGGCTTTGTTTATAATATTTAAAAGTTATTTGGCGCAATGATGACCCTTTAATACCTTTAGCTTTCTTTTCATCACTATCATCACCTAATATTTTGAATGTTGTAACGTCGCTCAAGTTTTGTCCCTTAAAAAAAATACCTTACCGACGTTATCGTTGTCCTTGAATGGAAGGGATGCCACCCTGATTGCCTGAAAATGGCTTAAAGATTATCAGGGATACCTTTTTTAACAAAACACAAGATAATATGTTCTCACAGTAAATAATTTTCAATGTAATATTAACGATATTTATTTAATTGTTATAATGAAAAATCCGGATGACAAAACGAATATAAAATGATTTGAAAAATAATAATAATTTGAATAATAATAATAATGACTTGAAAAATAATACTTTCTTTCTTTCTTTTACTTTTATCGAATAATCAAATAATATTCTTTCTTATATTTTTGGCCGTGAATAATGACGGGTCTACGGCAGTGCGATTCGCTATTAATTTGACACAATATTCTTCAATCTAATATTTTCACTTAATATCATCTCAATTTTAATATTTTAATCACTTAAAATTAATTTCTATCCGAACATTTATTCACTCGTTGCGCTGTGGAATGATAGTAACAATATTATACAAATGACTCACCACGTGCTGATTCTTACAATCACGCTTCGAGTATTTTATAATTTTAATTATTACCTGATTTTCAGCCACACTCGCTCAATAACTACTAACTTTATTCGTGCTGCTCACGAGCAATTATTCTTACGCAAAATACAACGTCGATTCACCTTTTTTAACAATTATTTTAATAGATTACGCGCGACACACATTCAACATACATCCGTACACCATGAGGTTCGCCGTGGAAGTGTCGTCCAAAATATCTCCTTCCGTCTTCTTCTCCTTCCCAGCATTACCGTAGTAGTCGTTTTATATCCAAATTAAGTCAAAATTATATCCATAATAATTTATTAATACTGATTAATCATCATTGGTCCAATTCAAATAATGAAATAATAGACAATTATTTAATTGGTCGGCAAATTGATTTTTAATATTACCGCCAAAGTCAGCCATCTTAGTTCCGAATTTTGTACTCCTATTGGAGAATTTCAAACAATCAAAATGGTCGCTTCAAGACTCGAGCGCCACCTTTACCATTCTCGCCATGCATCGATTGTTCACATTTCGATCATGTGAGGTTAACCCATGCTGGGTGTGTATAGTGAACGTTGTGATATTGTTGTTCATCATTATTTATCCTGATTTTGGCTGCTGAATTATTATATTGGATCCGGATGATTATTTTACTGCTGCTTCTCTCAATGTTGACTGCTGGATTATTTGTTGGATTGACTGATTGACAATTGGAATGATTTTCTGCTACATTAATATCCTTATGTTGTCTCTGCATACTTTGGTGAGGCTCCTTTAGTACTTTTACATTCATTCTTATAATTTAGTCTCATTTATACTTTTTATTAATTACTTATATTTATTTTTCCCACAGCACAACGAGTGTTATCTATAATATATCAGAATAAATGATGTGTGGCAAGCCACCACATCACAATGTGTATAATCTTGCACGTAGCCCAACAAACTCAGTCCTAATTTTACCGTTATTTTCATCTTTCATTAAACCAATCACTTTTTTATTCATTAATGGTATATCATATTTATTATCAGGTGGATGATCGCTTGTATCAAATTTGTAGATATCACGTTTTATAATCGCATGTACGTCTGGTACAGTTAAATGATACAAGAGACTGTCTGTATCGGTGTACATCAATTTTGATTGATTGTGTGGGAATGTTTTCAATACATAGTTATAATGAATGTCACATATGAATATTTTGGATACATCAAGAATACAGTATCCTATGTATATTGGTTTATTGAATGTAATTTTGACACGATCCATTTCAATTATTACCATATCATCATCAAAGATAGTGCAACTATGGAAGTTTGGTTTGGCAATGAGTGATCTTGCACCCCATCTTCCTCTCCATTGTGTCACCAATTTAACATCTTCATGTTTTCTAACATTCTCCATGGTCTTACCAAATACAGCATTATTCATCAATTTGTAGAAATTCTTTTCAATCTCATTTTGTGACTTTTTCCGCAAATCTGTATTCAAGTCTATCTATTTTTTCAGCCATGGAGATTGCTGAAATTTGAGAACTCTATGAATATTAACAACTTTCATTCCCAAGCTTGAACATTGCTTCAAATTTCTGTAGTGAATAATATATTTTTCTTTTGGGTGGAGCGTTGTTACTAATTCAGAATTCGTTCCTGTTGGCGATATAAAGTGCTGAGGACACAGTGGTAAATCTCGATGTAAATCATAAATTTCTTCTGGATAATCTAGATCCACTTTAAATATGTATCCAGTTGATGAGTCGTCTGGAATACTGCAAATATCATCAATAGTCATGTTTTATTCCCACGAAAATCCACCAAATGGCAAATATTCACACATAGCTACACCGTATAAATCATTTACATCAAAATATATAAGATATGATGAATCAATGGTTTGGTCATAATTGTCACCCATATATATATTATTCGCTTTGGCATAGCGATTTGAACATTGAGCCGCTCCACCTCTTATACCTTTCTCGATGAACAATAGCATTTCTGGATCAGTAAAAAGTTCCAACAGCACATTAGTATGTTTGAGCATTGCATCAAAAGCCAATCCTGTAGCGGTATGATAATACAAAGGATCCAAATTATATGATGAGAAGCAGTTACGTCTGAAATTTTCAAATATATCTGCCAAAAGTAATACATCAGTCTTCAGATATAGATCTTAGTATTCACCCAATGTATTGATGTTAAATTTTTTCCAAACTTCTTGTGCATGTTCATAATTTCCATTTGAAATATCATCATTATTTAATTTCGAGTAGAATTGATCTTTCTCCAGTAATTGTTGTTCATCAATTTTTGCCCAATTGTCAATGTACTCGTAGGGGAAAACACCCTTTCTTGTGACTAACCTGAATTGTTCATTATCCTTATATACATTTCGTGTAATTAATTTATCATCATCCCTCAAATATGATGATAATTTATCAATACTGCTAGCCATAAATCGAAAAGAATCGATAAAACGAAGAGTTATTTTCGTATTTGTAACTTGTTTACTGAAAGATATATATTTTTCTTTGTTTCTTGGTAAAAGTGATATTGATCATTTAAAACACGTTGCCAAAGATTTGAGTATAAAATGTGAATCGTAACCAGATAAATTATGAAACACAATAGGAATATAAAATGGTAGTTGATAGATCAAAATGCAGCTTTCATGTGCAGCACCACGATAATTGCCCGTTGAATGGCAATGATCATGATGTTTGTTATCACTTAGACTGAATGTTTTTTCGCAAATGTGACAAACTGAAGCGTTGTTAAATTTATTTTTTTCATCGGCTGTTAATGGTTTCATTGGTATTATTTTTGAGTAAATTTGGTTGATCTGCTGTGCTAAAACATTGAGTTTGTCGACAAACCATTCAATACAATTGGCATCTCGCATCAATTCAAATTTACACAACGAATTGTCATAGGAGCAGTGTGAATAATAGGCTATGCTGTGTGGAATATGTTTTTGCTGTGCGTTTGTGGCTGGCTCCAAGAGTCATTCAAAATCGGCATAAACGACAAATGGTACAGCCTCTTTGAATTTGTGACTGCAGAATGATAATAGATTGTTTTCTTCATTTGGTAATATCACTCTTGCCATTCTATTCATTTTGATGCAATCTTGTCCATGATTTTCATAAGAATATTGAAATTGGAAGTGACACAAACATTGATCACAAATCAATGAATGTGTTTTATGTTTGGATATTTGCATTAATACTAAACGTGATAGATTTCGAATTAATGTAAAATGATATACTTCTTCTGAATCGTTATTATCAATTTCAATATCACTTGCGATCATGAGCATGTGAATTGATGACTTATTATTCGTATTGACATCTTTAATTATATAATATGGAACGATTTCACTTTTCTGTTTATTGTAATCGCATTCAATACCGTAAACATTCATTGACAAATTATTCATTGCCTCGAATTTGTTAATATAACGTAACGCAAATGAAAAACATAGTCCCTCGTAGTTTAGGTTCACTACACTAAAATGTAGATAAGATGACGGTTCTGTCTACATTTCAGGAAGCTGGATAAAGTGCTGCTGTCACTGCCCACAAGAAACAAAATTCATCGTCATTCCTGGTGTTCGCAACGGCTTTCTTCAATATAATGTCACTTGGCAGATCTACCCATGGTGATAATCCACCTTTTAATGGAATGTATTGATTGACATTTACCATTAAATCAATTATCTCAAACATTGTCCATCCTGAATCACCCTTTTCAAACTCTTCTGTTTTTTTATCAAAAGACGTTCACTAACATTTTCATTGAACCACCAATTCATGTTAATTGATGGGAAAATTGGTGTATTTTTCGTATTAAAATATTTGATTTCTTCAATTGATTCACCATTCTTAATTTTTTTATAACGACATGCCAATACAACATTCAATTTTACATTTCCATCATTTTGCAATATTGGTTTCACTATATCGATCATCATTTGTTTGTTGTCCGATAAAAATGCTGATAAATCTTTGTGCTGTAGATTTGTAATGATGCTAGTTTTGATTCGACTACTGAATGCCGTTTCAGCGTCATCCCATTGAATACGATTATCATCAATTCCAATATTACCACCGACGATATTGGCCTGGCAGCGGTTTCGTTGATGCTCACGGAATTTTACACGTAATGATTTGAGATGCGCTAAAGTTCTCAATATGTGAGATTTCTCAGCCACAGTCAGGTGTGCTGTCATGAAAAGTCTATTTAAACACTGAATATTTTCATCACTGATTCGTTCCCAGGTAGTAATCAATGAATCATTTGATGTATCAGAATCAATTGAAAGAAGAGCTTCATATGCACTTTTCATTGAATTGATGAGATTCTCGGAAATCTTCTCATCATACATTTTTCACTAACACTTTTTCTCGAATGAGCTATTATATACTCTCACAAAATCTGCAAGTAAAATGATATTCCGACTTCAATCACCTTCACTATTTATACAAGAGCAAAATGCAAAGAGTGGAGATTTAAAGGTTACATACATCAAAGAACTTGTAGCCGCTTTTTTCGTGGAAAACTCGAAGCGTCGTATTCTGAAACCCCCCTCTTGATAACATAGCAGTCATTGAATATGAACATCACGTTATCAGTAAATATATATTTTAATGTGGTGGCTTTCCACCCATCACATCTTTAAATATAATCTTATTTACAATAAGACTCGTCGCGCTGTGGAAACAAAAGATATATGTAGAATTAACAATTGTTAATGGAATGATTGGATGTAAGTTTGAATGAATAAATAAAAGAGATACCTGAAAGAGAGCTCCAACGTCCAGGCCAACAATCACTGACAACTTAGACTTCAATCAATGGATCAACGAACATCAAAGGAATTGATCAATCATCCGGCCATAGACCAACCACCACTCAACATTACAAATGACCAACATGATTCAAATCCGGATGAATAAATCAATGACGTACGGATAAATCCCAAAAAACACCAAGTAATCAACGATACTGAACGTTATGACACAACAATGAACATAACCATACTTCTTGGTGAGTGTCAACAAATAGTCAATCCGGTCGATAAAATACTCAACCAAACATTGGTGTGAGGAGCACGAGGGAGATGGCGCCCCAATATTGGGCCAGCCATGAAGCGGCCATCATTAAAAATCCGGCGCTAAATTTGAATTACAATCATTTCAACCAATAAGAAAATTCGGCATTTGAATTCAAACCAATCAATTAATTACGTAACAAAGTAGTGATTAATTTGATTTATTTGGTAGTAATTGAGTAACGTGGTCATGGTTGAGGGAAGGAGACGACGGAAGCGGCCATTGATGGACACTTCCACGGAGGACCTCGAGAGTGAAGGTTGTGTGTGCATAGAGTGTATGAGAGAATAGCGAGTAAAAGTAGAATTAGTGCGAAAAGTTATTGTAACGCGTGAAATAAAATATAATCACGTGCTGTTTGGCGTATGTTAGTGTGGAGGAAGATATCCGGTGTTGTTGTATCGAGGAGACTAAGGCAAAATGATTGTTGCGTGAGTAATCTTATAATTAAACGGTTCAATACATAATAAATCGATCATTTTTGCGGATCGACACGTGGTGGACCGCCATTGTTATAAATTGATATTACCGAGCCACAGCGCGACGCAATAAAAAAATACAATAGAGATCATCTGGTGGGAATAAAAATCAAAGACTAGAATAATTATATTTTCAAAGGTTGTTGTAACGTATCGCATTGTTGTAGGCCCGTCATTCCTGCGACCTAATTATTAATATTAGTAATACTTTTCTTTTATATTTTTATTATTATTTGCCATTGGAGGCGCATTCATTTCTTTTCACTTATGTTCTTTTCTCATAATAAATATTATTATTGTTTATCACGATATCTTGACAACGCGAGTCTGTTTATTTGAAATTATTAGATTCCCCCGAAATCTTAGACTATTACAGGTCATCGGGGTGGCATCCCTTTCACGAGGACAAATCAACTTCACTAAAAAATCAACGTAAATTTCTGAGTGCGTTCCTGTTTTTGACGAGTCGGCAGGGCGCATCTCACAATATATTATGCCCAATCATAAAGCAGCGATATCCATCTCTAAACATGTTCGAGCCAATCATAATTCAAGGTTGAAGCGGTCAACCATCATCAAAAAACGTTTAGCCGCTTTTTTCTTGGAAATAAACAAAACCCTCAGTAACACGATACCCTCAATGATATGAGTCATTACATATAAACAACATCAAAGGACTTGTTGCCGCTTTTTTTCCCTGGAAATAAACAAAACCCTTAGTGAAACGACACCCTTATTAATATGAGTCATTGAATATAAACATCATTAAAGGATTTGTCACCGTTTTTTTCCTGGGAATCGTTTTCTTATATCAAGATATGAGTTATTAAAAACAAACATCAGAGGACTTGTCACCGTTTTTTCCTGGAAATTTAAATCATTTCCTGTTTATAATATGAGTCATCTTCTCGCATGTAACTATGAGTAGTTGGGGGGAGATAGGCACTATATATAAAGGAGAGAAAATATTATATGACAACATTGAGTTTTTGATTCTGAACAGAGAAATCACCTCGTTGCAGATTCATTCAGAGGAGGAATATCAATATTATTTTCATTGATAATCTGTGAGCAAAAATGGATTTTTCCAAATTGAATGAAGTTAGCTGTTTGAAAAATTTTCTACCAACGAAATCATTGAATAAACTGAGGGATGAATCACGAAATCCAGTGACATCTGTGAAAATGGTCAAAACTAAATTTGGCCAAAGCATCATTGCAACTATGAATGATGAATTCACTGTGTTTCTACCGAAAAGGATTACTGAATTTTTATTGAAGGATGAACATTTGTACAAACAAATATCAGAAGCAGCAAATAATTCGAAACTTACTCTCCATTATATCGGTGGTAAATACCATCAATGTGAATTCCAGTATGAGGAATAAGAAAAATAATTAATTCATTGTAATGTTTTTGCAAAATAAAAACAAATAATATTAGAGATATTGCGTTTTTTCATTACTTTAGTAAGATCATAAAAAGATTCCTATTCCATGTTTTTTCTTTACTCTTGAATTCATTCACTTTATTGTATTTTATATCGATCTTATTTTGTCTTTAAACAATTTCATCCTATGCATAAATAACTTTCAGGCGCGCTATATACTAGTCCTATAGATATATACAGGTAAAAACATATGAATTTTATCAAACAAGTATAGTCAATCATTTGTTTTCTTATTTATTAGTTTCATACCACGCTATAGATATATGGGATGAAAAAATAATACATGTGAATAATATTGAATTTTCTCTATTTTTCCAGCATACAAATGAATGGTCAGTTATTTTCTTCTTCTTTTTTACACATAGAACAATCTTTCATAAGTGAAATAATTCCTCCAAATTTATCGTAATCAATGGCGATGGGATTATAATGTTCACGGCATCTTCGATGAGCAATGATATCTTCATCCTTTTGTAAATTTTCCGGTAATTTATTCCAAATTCTATCAATTTTCGTTGATGCAAATTTTAGAATGAATTCTTTCGTGAAATATGCGATGTCTTGTGGTCTCATATCTTCAATTCTCTCCTCCAATTGATGATATAGCTCCGATGATCTGCCAATCGATGGATTATGAATTTGTGTCTGTTTTTCCAACCAACATTTTAATTGTTTAACGTTTTCAAGAGCACAATGATATATGAGATTAGATTTTCTATATTCATGATAATGACAGCTAGTTATTTCAATAGTCTTCATTGGAGGACAACCCAAATTTTCCAGATTAATAATTATTTTCGACCCTCTGATAATGTCAGAGATCCATTGTTTCTTCTCCGATCCTTTAACATAGATGTAAGTCACATCTTTCAGAATGATATCGAGAACATCGTTGAGTTTGTTATATGGAATATCTCCAGCATCCTACGAAATCCCGTGATAATTACGCATTACCCATAAATTCATTGTTTGGGAGTGTTTTGGTAATTCATCCCACTTGAATGGTGATTTGAATAACATTCTTGTTACTCCATGTATATTTTCAGCTACATCATCAATTGAAATCATTGCTAACTCTTACACGATAAAACGATTGATTGGGCATTCGAAACCCTGCACATCCAATATAATTTCCATATTTCTTCACTGACTGTATGCTTCAACCAAAAAAAATGACTGAATATCTATGAAGACTATTATATTTATAATGTTATCCCCCCTTCTATCGATAACGTCATCAACATGTTTTTGTGACCGTAATTGACCAATGGGGGGTTTTCATTCAACTGTATCAGGAACGAGCAAATGATTGAACTTGTATATTTGTTCAGCAATTATTGATATTATTTCAAAGTATCCCATCAAGTAATTGATCCGATCATCATTATCATCATCATAAGCAGCGGTATCGACAACGTCATGAGATTCATTAATAAACCTTTTTTTCTTCTCCAACATTTCTTGCTTCACTTGTTTTAACACCTTCAGCGATTCGTCTGCATGATATTTGAGTTCATATGTCATTCTTGCGATGGCAGCATCACTTTTTTCGAGACATTCACATTTTGCACAAACTTTTTCTTTGCGACCATTCATTTCAACCTCCTCACGAACACGTGCGATTCGCATTACACTATCATGAAAATTACATAAATCTCTATGTAATTGAACCGCCTCTAGTGATGGTTTATCACCAAAAGTTTTCACTAGTATTCCATTGCGATTGAGTGTGTGTGGTGGCAAAAACTTCAAATATCTCATTTCTTCATAACTAAGATGTTTTATAGTATCCATAGCGATATTTTCTGTAGAAAACGTACACAAATGAGAGTAAACTGAATAGCTCGCATGAAAAAATTTCCAAGTACGTATACCATCACCCCCTCCAACAGTAATATTACCCCCCCCCCCCCCCCCCCCCACCACCCCTCAAATCTTTCCATTGATGACATCATCACTTGAATATACAGCCATATTGTACCAGAATGGTCGATAACCCTGACTTACCGGCTGATGGTAAAAAAACAGATTGGATCTTGCTTGAATATACAGTCATGATAGTAACCCCATTAGCCAAGTGCACGCACCGATCGTGCACCGTGCATGCACCTAGTGCACTAGGATCACGCACAGTGCACCTTAGGTGCCTGCCTCGTGTGGTAGCACAGTAGGCCACTAAGTGGAATCCGAATTTTAGTATAATGTAGACATGAGTCGTAATAAACTTGAGATATCATGTGAATTTCATTAATATTCAAGTACAAGATCCAAGAATCCAACGGATTTTTTTTTTTTGGTTCCTTTTGGATCCTTGGATCCTTGTTTGGATTCTCTTAGATCCTGCAGCATCCTTCGGGAGATGGAATAAATAATCATATGCGACAATGAATGATTATTCGTTACATCATTATTTATTCCATCGAAATCAATCCCCCCGAAGCCCCCCGCAACCCCCCGTAACCCCCCGATCCTCTTGGATCCTCTTGGATCCTTTTGGATCCTCTTGGATCCTTTTGGATCCTCTTGGATCCTTTTGGATCCTCTTGGATCCTTTTGGATCCTCTTGGATCCTTTTGAATCCTCTTGGATCCTTTTGGATCCTCTTGGATCCTTTTGGATCCTCTTGCATCCTTTTGGATCCTCTTGGATCCTTTTGGATCCTCTTGGATCCTTTTGGATCCTCTTGGATCCTTTTGGATCCTCTTGGATCCTTTTGGATCCTCTTGGATCCTTTTGGATCCTCTTGGATCCTTTTGGATCCTCTTGGATCCTTTTGGATCCTCTTGGATCCTTTTGGATCCTCTTGGATCCTTTTGGATCCTCTTGGATCCTTTTGGATCCTCTTGGATCCTTTTGGATCCTCTTGGATCCTTTTGGATCCTCTTGGATTCTTTTGGATCCTCTTGGATTCTTTTGGATCCTCTTGGATCCTTTTGGATCCTCTTGGATCCTTTTGGATCCTCTTGGATCCTTTTGGATCCTCTTGGATCCTTTTGGATCCTCTTGGATCCTTTTGGATCCTCTTGGATCCTTTTGGATCCTCTTGGATCCTTTTGGATCCTCTTGGATCCTTTTGGATCCTCTTGGATCCTTTTGGATCCTCTTGGATCCTTTTGGATCCTCTTGGATCCTTTTGGATCCTCTTGGATCCTTTTGGATCCTCTTGGATCCTTTTGGATCCTCTTGGATCCTTTTGGATCCTCTTGGATCCTTTTGGATCCTCTTGGATCCTTTTGGATCCTCTTGGATCCTTTTGGATCCTCTTGGATCCTTTTGGATCCTCTTGGATCCTTTTGGATCCTCTTGGATCCTTTTGGATCCTCTTGGATCCTTTTGGATCCTCTTGGATCCTTTTGGATCCTCTTGGATCCTTTTGGATCCTCTTGGATCCTTTTGGATCCTCTTGGATCCTTTTGGATCCTCTTGGATCCTTTTGGATCCTCTTGAATCCTTTTGGATCCTCTTGGATCCTTTTGGATCCTCTTGGATCCTCTTGGATCCTTCTGGATCCTCCTGGATCCTTCTGGATCCATCTGGATTCTTCTGGATCCTCCTGGATCCTCCCGAATTCCTCCGAATTTCCCCGGATCAGCATCAAACAAATTGAATGCGTGTACCACCAGTCGATGAAATTTCTCAAACACTCGAAGAATAAAATTTCAAAATAATTTTCTTTTTTATTATGAATCAATTTTTTATATATTTCTCAAGTTTTGCAATACATGTCTACATTATCCTAAAATTCGGATTCCACTTAGTGGCCTACTGTGCTACCACACGAAGTAGGCACCTAAGGTGCAGTGTGCGTGATCCTAGTGCACTAGGTTCATGCACCGTGCACGATCGGTGCATGCACTTGGCTAATGGGGTAGTAGTATGCTTCTTAATATAAATTCCGATTAGTGTTAAAGTTGACCGCTAGATTAGAGAAAAAATAATAGTTTGGTCATGACTGAGAAGGATGAACATATAACGATAATGTGTATTAGAAAAGGACTTTCCAAAATGGACCTAGAAAAAGACAAACACATAGGCCGTAAAGCGAGAAAAAACAGGACACTAGGGGACACTTCGATTCAACTAGAGAGAGACAAGCTTATGTAACCATAAACATATTGAATAAGGACAACGAACAGACGACGACGACCAAGACTGAATTTTTCATCGTGAAAATCGACTGTTTTCAACTTTTATCAACTTTAACTCAATATTTCTTCCATTATACGGCATGTAGGAGAAGAATAAAATCAGTTTTATTATATAATTTGGACACGAGCTCTTGATTGCGCCCATCATTTTTCCGCTGAATTTAGTGCATATATGAGATCTCATCATAGTGCTCTCTTGAAATTCGGATATTCGCGTAAAGATACACGGTACGTGTATCTCGCTCCGCAGTGACCTTGGCGCGAGACACTACCGTGTCTCTTGATATAACTCCTTTCTTATGAGTCATTGGTTTGTGGATGATAACTCGATGTGGTGATTTGTTCAATCATTAATATTTTCACCAGATAATGAAATATTTTTCCGACAAAAGATTTGCCTCGGTCACTCAGTATGATACGAGGTGCACCAAACTTAATGATAACATTTCTTGCGAGTGCGTCGGCAATGGTTTCACCTTTCATGTCAGGGATGGGTACGGCTATGCAATACTTCGTAAGGTTGACTGGGATAGTAAGCACGTGTCAATTACCTGAAGGCGTTGTAGGTTGAGGACCTACAGTGTCAATAGAGGCTTTTTCGAAAGGTTCGGCTAGAGTATCTGTAATTATCATCGTCTCTCTAGTTTTTACACGTACTGGTCTTTGTGCTTGGCAACTTATACATGATCTGACAAATTCGGTAACATCGTCTTTCAAATTGGGCCGGTAAAATCTTTCACGTATGCGTCTATAGGTCTTTGTTAAGCCTTTATGACCACCGACTAAACATTCGTGATATTCAGCTATGATATCATTCCTCATATCTTTTGTTCATTGTGATATTGACATTGTGATATTTCTGCGGCATATAGTAATAGTACAATCGAATTCGTTCAAACATTCATATAGTTCATCAGTGAAGGTGGAAGGGTTGAGTTGTTCGAGGAGGTCACCTGGTTTTGATATTCTTAGCGCTTTAATTTCATAAGTATTATTAATGTCTTTAACTGTGTTAAAAACGTCTTCAAGGTCTTGAATAGAGTAAGAATCAAAGTGTTTCTTTTTTTATACTGCGCTTAGTGTTTTGAATTTACTGTCAAGAGCTATAAGTACTTGATTAAGCTTTGGATGCTGAAATTCGAGATCAATGGGATTGATCTTGAAAGTTTCAATAAGAAATCGAGAGATGATAGAAGTTAATTCACAATCAGCTGGTATGAAATGAAAAAAATTATCACGATGATGAGTTGAATTTTCGTTCGTTATATGAATTTTTGAAGAAGGAGGGTTATTTTGTAACGTTCTCTCACTCGACTGTCGGACGACAGATACCCTCGGAGAAATGCCTTTGAAGTCAGCGGACTTGCCAGGATTCGTGACTGGGTAAGGGTGAAAGAATCGTTGAACCAATTCAAGTTTTCGTTCAGGTTCTTCCTCATGATGAGGAATTCTCTTTATTTGATATCTTAGGTCCAGATTCAATACACAGGTTTCACATTGCTCCAACAGGTTATTATTCTTCGTTTTCAATCGTGTATCTTGCGCGATGTGCACGATACCCCAATTGCAATTAATCGATTCATATACGTCAGGTAATGTGACACCTCGGTTGTAATAAATCGAGAAATATACCTCGGTTGTAATCAATCGAGCTATACATGTCCGGTACTCCTTTCTTCAGATGCTGTTGTTATAACCAATCGTTCAGCACCCGTAGCGATGGAATATCTCGGTTAAAACCAATCGAGTGGTATCCCCAGGTCAAAACAAAACTTATACTCACGGAGGTCTGTGCGAGGAATAAACGGTAACTCTGACGAGTTCTGGTAGTTGTTACACTGAGCTTCTACCGAAGCGCGAATCAATCCACGGTCCGGATCGCGCGGTTTATGTACCCGCTGGCGGGCCTCTCCCACTCTGTTACGGCTGCCCAGCGGTGAAGCGCAACTTCCACCGCGAGGACGATGTCCGTAGCGATGATCATTTCCCACCACTGCTCTTGAGAGCAATACTGTTGGCCCTAGGTTCGAATCCGGCCAGTAGGCATTTTTTTTTTTTTTTTTCATTTCCCACTGGCGTCGCCCATGCAAGTGCGTGATTTCATCGACACAGGCTAGCCGAGAGATTTTTGCTGTTTGTGTGACTTGTTCACAATTTCCAATGTTTGGATAATATAGTTCAGGAGGTAAAGTTGTGAAAGCAAGGTGTAGTGTTCTCTGTTCTACTAATGGAGGATTCTTTTCTTCTATTTCACTCTCTTCTTCAGAACTCTCAGGTATATTCGGTAGGTTTGTGCGTTTCTGTGTTATAGTATCAGTGGGAATTCGTTCGTCGTCACTACTGCCTATGAGAGGAGTGGAGCGACCGACCGGATGTTTGAAGGTAATGGATGGTCTTCCATGATGAATAATTTCATCGTCAATCTCACTTTCAGATTCGGTATGACGAGGAGGTTGTGATGTAATTGGTGATTGGCATTTGTTTTGTTTATTCTCTCACCAATATTCGTCACACCCCATCTTTTCTTCACAAAAAAAAATAAAAATTAACTATAGTACTTTATTATTTCATTATCATATTTTTTTTTCCTATTATTATTTACTTTTTTTTCATTGTGCAGGATTGAGAGGAATATGGGTCAGTGGGGCATCACATACACACACTCATACAATCTTGACCGGCTGCGCGAGGTGACACACACGCGCTAATGCACGCTTGTCGCCTACGCATGATCTTATGCACACACTACTACAGTCATGTCGCAGTGCAGTTTGCGTCTACTCACACAGACTTGTCATCTGCGCGAGATTCACATGCACATGCATTATTGTCAACAGCGCATCGCTAGCCGTCTTCCTCTATCGTCTCATGATGGAGAATCAATACATACTTAACTACCGGCTTCTACAAGTACAACGTGTTTTTTCTTACTTTACATTTTTCACTTATAATTAATTTATGTGCATCACAACGTGATTTAATACTTCTCAATTCAATTACGTGCAACGCACTTAGCTTGAATGCTCAACATTTGAGTACTATCCGTTTGCAACTCGATATATTCATACAATTATCGATTGGGCATTGTGTGCAACGCTACGTGTGTTCGGTATACCACCATTTGCATAATCAACCACGAAGAATCATATAATCCCGCGGCTATACAACAATATACAGCTCAATTAATTCACCTATTTATCTTGAGCTACGATCATTAATAATACTGTGATTTTATGTGATATCAACCAAAATGCATTCTATAATAAACAACAACGTTAATTTTACATAGTGTGAACATTCATTCACTTCAACCTCGTGTATAAGATCTTCCGGTAATTATACAATCTCAAAAAAGCAATTTCCTCAACATATATTATTTTCATTTTTTTACTATTACATATGTTTTCTTCTTTTCAGTTCTGATTTTGGTCTGATGTTTGATTCGATTGGTGAAGTCCTTCTCGCATGGGTACTCCTTGGTATTCAAAATCTCCGCCTGGTCGTCGCGTGATTTTTCATATCTGGTCTTTTTTGCGTTGGTACACACATCTATTGCGGTGACTGCGATTGTTCCGCCTTTTCTTCGTTGTCCCCGGTGGTGATGGCACATTGCTGGGTGATGTCCTCAGAGACATGACATTCTGAAGTTGACTGGCAGGGTGCCGACATAATGGTCGACGTAGATTATTTTTGACTGGAATACGTGTGTGGTGGTGGTGGTGGTGGTGGTGGTACAATTGCGAGTGTTTTGATGTTGGATACTTGCATAATACCTGGTGCTACTGGAATTTCTCGAACATGCGTCGGTGTTCTTATGGTGTTGGTCGCAACCGACTTGATGAGGTTGATGGTGGAGGCTGTTGTAATGGCACTGGTTAGTGTTGTTGATGCGATGATAGGTATCCGTAATACCGTCGGATTCACCGATGGGATTACTACCAATTTTCTAAGAGATGTTGCTGAGGGCGGTGCTGGAATTCTCGGTATTGGCTGGGCCAGTGCTTTGGTGGCGGGCGTGTTTTTACGGATCCGTACCGCTCTCTTCTGCGTCTCGGTTGCGGTGTATTCCCTCATCTTCTCTTTCGCTGGGGTGCGTTCTGGTGTAAGCACAGGTGGTTTTACGCATTCTATAGCCACTATCTTCGGTTGTGCTTTGGTTCGTATTTTTGATTTTTTCCTTGATTTCTTCAATAGTATTTTGTCGGTGCTTGTCGTCGGTTTGTGGGCTATACGCTTCCGACCGGTAGTTGTTTTCGGGTTTATGTCAGTTTGCTTGGTTGCCTGCGTTGTCTTGGGTATTTTAGATATTGCTCTCATGGCGGTTGAAGATCACGTGATGGTCGCTGACACCGGTACTGGTGGTATTGCTGGTAATGCGGGTACTATAGTGGTTGGTATGGTTGTTATGGTGGGTTACGTTGTGGTCCGCGACATAACCGAGTTGTCTGACATCATCCAGTCGCCTCTACGGGCCTCACAGCGAGGATTGATTGTTGGCAACGTTGATGATTGTCGTGCCGAAGTTGGTCATGGTATGACATGGAGAGTAATTTCTTCGTCCATCTCTTCCAGTAGTTCTTCCAATTCCACATGTGAGTCAATGTCCATATTCTCCATGATGTGTCTGGTGTTACGTCGGGAGACTAACTGTCTACTGGACCGAGGATCGTCTCGCTTGATATACTATTGGGCAGCCCGCTGATAGGTTGTTGGTCGTGTGGTGGGGCGCCTTATATCCGAGGTATCACTCGTATTCTCATTGACTCTGATGTAGGTAGCGGGGGAACTTTCATCCGTTTTCTCTGATTGGATCGCGTGTTCTGCAGAATTCTCCCCTGGTTTTCCGTTTTTTCCGGGACCGTCTTCAGTCGTTTCGCTTCCTTCTCGCTCGAGCAGCCGTAGCGACAATACCTCATTATCCTCAAAGTTCCATTTGTTGTATATATGAGTATATAATTGATGATTGTGTACATTTGTTTCACATTGATGAGATCTGAAAGGACGTCTTATTCCAACATCTATGGGGACTCATCCATGAACCTGCGAAATGATGGAACTCCAGTTCACATCAATTAAATAATTGTAGGATCAGCAAAGCGCGAAAGAAATTGCGTTGCCACAACTGAAACATCACGACCGAAATGTTTTTAAAAAATGAACAAAGACGAGGAGCTATACTCCGTCAGTAATACTGAGACAGACACTGGCTGTGTTATTTCTGATGAAAACTGCGGTAACAGTAAAAAAAAAAACAGCCAAATATAGATAAAGCTAACAATACATCGAATAATAAGCAACCGCCAATAGTGGTTCCATTTTCAAATAAAAACACATTTCTAGATGTTACTAGAAAAATCAAACAAATTGGTGAAGGCGTGACATCGATTGATATCATCGACGTTCAATTTGTATATCTTTATGTTGATATAAACATAAACATTACGTGAGTGGGATCATGCATACGAAAATGCTCATCGTGGTCCATGGGAAGAAGCAGCTTGCGACCGAGAACGATTTCGATTGAGAATCGAGTGATTGATTGGAATAATTGAACCTATTTTATGTGATAAATATGAACAAATAAGGAATTATAATAATATGATATGAGAAAGTATATATTTTGAAATTGTTCTTTGATTCACATTCAATTATCCACTATATTTTTTGTTTCGTTAAATTACATATTTTTTCACTCATCGTGAATATTTTTTCAGCTTCTTCCATCACATAAACAATGAGATCTTTCATAATATATATATTTCTTTCATGGACATCACTAGTAGCAGCGGCATTTGCACTTATGGAGGCATCTTGATCATAAGTACCAGAGTTTTCTTCCTCCTCCTTTTCTTTCTGCTTCACGTGTTGTAGGCCCACTGGACATTCATTACCCGCAATATCATAATCTTTATCATCATCATTATCATCATCATCATCATTGACACCAGCAGCAGCAGTCGCAGCAGTGACGATATCTTGACATCCATTGATAGCATTATTCACCAATTTTTTCCCTGACAGTTCTTCTACTCCCCTCATCATACTTTGTAGACGATCTTTCAATTGGTCTGCAAAGTATGCGAGATTCTCCGTCATTCTTCAGATGGTGGCATCGCTTTTCTTGATACATTGACATCTTGGACAAACTTTGCGACCGTATTCATTTATTTTCTCCTCCTCACGCAGACGGCCAATTCGCATTACACTATCATG
>OW445482.1:15715212-15908663 GCA_918226075.1 Microctonus brassicae
CAAATACTTCATGACGAGAATGGTAGTGCGATAGATGCTATTGAAGGAGCTTGTACACTATGCGAAGAACATCAATGCAGAACGACTGTGGGATATGGTGGCAGTCCAGATGAAGAAGGAGAAACTACATTAGATGCCATGATTATGGATGGGTGATAATTCTTTATGATTTAACATTGGTGTTTCATTACTAAATGTATTTCGTAAAAATCATGGAATGGAAAATTGACAGAGTTACCATGGATGTTGGTGCTGTTGGTGGACTGAGAAATATAAAAAGTGCCATAAAAGTCGCGCGAAGAGTCCTTGAGAATACAAAACATTCATTATTGGGCGGAGATCTCGCAGCCAAATTCGCAATTGAAATGGGGTTTCGAAATGAATCATTAACAACGAATGTTTCGCATGGAATGTGGGAAAAATGGAGAGCAAAAAATTGTCAACCTAATTTTTGGAAAGTGAGTTACATCTTTTTTTATCTCATCTTTCAATTCAGATATCAATAATCGGGATTGCGTGTCGCGATTGGGATTTTACCTAGGGGCGGAGCCTAATCTGGGGAATATTAAACGAAGGAGATTAAGTTTTCAATATAAACATAGGTACAAAGTAGAAACAAATAATAATGATGAGGTTAAGTTAGTTGCATTTTACATGCAAACATCACCAAAGCAATATGTTACATTCATTTTATATTTGGCACGGCACTCGTGACTCGAGTTAAGTATATTGATCCGTGCAAGCCGATGGAGGGGATTGAACGAACGATCGTGCGCATGGGGTGAAGAAATTTTGAACTTTTGATTGTGACAGCACATTGCCATTTAATTTTCAATACGTTTATAATACAGACGTACAACGAACATGAGCTCTCGAAAATATTGTGTTCTACATTGTTCAAATGCAACAAAAAGTAGACCGTATCAATTTTATCGTTTTCCTATAGCCCAGCATAAATTTGGTTTTAGCATAGAAATGTCATGATACTTGTTACAGTCATTTGTTATTTTGAATTCATCCGCCGGCTGGAGGCTAGGTTTATGCTTTCCACCTCTACCTCTTAGTTGATACAGTTACGGAAAGTGTTAAAATTGAACATCAGATAGCGGGGCTGCATTTTTGCACGATTCCAATATAACTGACTCCCT
Source organism: Microctonus brassicae (assembly GCA_918226075.1). Classification (NCBI taxonomy): domain Eukaryota; kingdom Metazoa; phylum Arthropoda; class Insecta; order Hymenoptera; family Braconidae; genus Microctonus; species Microctonus brassicae. The sequence continues at coordinate 15,716,361 of OW445482.1, forward strand.
TTTCTTGTTGGGGTTGTGACAAGTGATTTCTAAAACAAACGACACGAAGGCGAGGCTCGGGACAAAATTTGTACACTATTTCCTCTGTTGGAGGAGGATCGCCAATTGCGACATTTTCCCGAGGCAACAGTAAAAGGCCTAACAGAGATTCAACTATATAGTGTATGTTCATAATACGTACTTCAGAAGCACCAGAAAGTTAGCCCTCCCAAAAATTTTTTTTTTCAATTAAAAAATTTTTTTTCTCTCGAAATCGTTAGTTCGTCTTTTGTTCTTGATTGCTCGTGTTAAACAATTGTTTGTTCTCAATTTATTTAAATGAAAAGAATAATGAAAAATACGCTCAAAAATCCCCCCCCCCCCTGCAATTTTCAATATATTTTTGTCACTATTGAATAATAAATATCCAATTATGATTGCTCACGTATGAATAACGTGTGTTCTTCCTTTAAGTTGCTTTTTTTTGTTTAATTAACAATTTTATTAGCTAAATACTCATATTCAGAGTATGCGTATTGCGCGTGCGTCAAATTTACTGTTTGAAGCTAGGCCGCAGTGAATGGATTTTCAGAATGTCATTTTTTTATTACCAGCAATTTTCAAATCAGTTAGTTTAAATTTTCCGTAATATTGTATAGATTGGAGAATATTGTTAATTATCTCCATACATTACACGTCATTGAAAAACTATTACTTAATATGAATTTTCATGAAAGCGATGATCGACGGACATAAAAATTACCTTATGAATTAAATCAAGAGACACGGTAGTGTCTCGCGCCAAGTTCACTGCGGAGCGAGATACACGTACCGTGTATCTTTACGCGAAAGTCCGAGTTTCAAGAGACCACTATGATGAGATCTCATATATGCACTGAATTTAGCGGAAAAATAATAGGCGCAATTGGAAGCTCGTGTCCAAATTATATGATGAAACTGATTTTATTTTTTTCCTACGTTCCGTATTACGGAAGATATATTGAGTTGAAGTTAAAAACTCATGATTTTCATGATGAAAAAAATTCAGTCATGGTCGTCGTCGTTTGTTCGGCGTCCTTATTCAGTGTGTTGATGGTTATATAAACTTGTCTCTCTCTAGTTGAATCGAAGTGTCCCCTAGTGTCCTGTTTTTTCTTGCTTTATGGGCCTATGTGTTTGTCTTTTTTTAGTTCCGTTTTGGAAAGTCTTTTTCTGATACACATTATCGCTATAAGTTCATCCTTTTCTGTCATGACGAAATAATTCTTTTTCTACTCTAGCGGACAACTCTAACACTAATCAAGATTATTATGAAAAATATAATAATTATTATTATTTCTCTATTATATAATTCTATTCTATTTATATACTCTAGCGGTCGATTTCGAAATTAATCTATGAATTTGAAGAAACAAGTCATACCGACATACATACACATAACTATAACTATATATATTTCTATACTCTAACGGTCAATTTCGAAATTAATCTGTGATTAAGCAACTAATACATTATTATTATTAAGAATTAAGAATAATTACCAATAAATTATCGAACAAAAAAATGTTATGTATAGCATGGTGATTTGTTTGCCATTATGAAGTATTTACTTTTTGTGGCTCCACATTGGACCACTCAATGAAATTTCACATATATAGTGATGTCATCTTTTATAGATTTTTATATAGATAAATTATATTCATTTTCTATATGTTTATTAAGTATAAATCAGAAAATATTGATTATCTTCAAAAGTTTCAATTTTAATTATTGTACTTGTAGTAAAAAAAGAAGTGATATCAAAAAAGGACAAACTTTTTTTAAAAAAAAAAGAAAAAAGGCGCTAAGTTCATGTGTGGCAAAAAAATTGAATTACAAAAATTGCTTTGCAAAAAGTTTATATGAAAAAGTTACTTTGAAAAAATTACTTTACAAAAAGATTTGATATGAGTCATTTGTTTACCAAGTACACAATATAAGGTTATACATATACATATATAGACTTACTATGTATTATATATTATATATTATATATTACATATTTGTTATACATTGTATATTATATATTATATATGGACTTACTATGTATTATATAATATATAATATATAATATACAATGTATAACAAATATGTAATATATAATATATAATAAATATTACATAGTAAGTCTATATATGTATATGTATAACCTTATATTGTGTACTTGGTAAACAAATGACTGATATCAAATCTTTTTGTAAAGTAATTTTTTCAAAGTAACTTTTTCATATAAACTTTTTGCAAAGTAATTTTTGTAATTCAATTTTTTTGCTACACATGAACTTGGCGCCATTTTTTTCTTTTTTTTTAAAAAAATATATTCATACAAGAAATCAAAACATGCAGTAAACATGAGTAATATTTTTTGTTAGTAGAAAGAAATATAGTAAATGAATAAAAAAATAAATAATGAATGTTGACTTCATTGAAAATTTCGTAAAAAAAAAAATAAAAAAATATATTGGAGTAATTTTTTCTCAATGTCCATTCAAATTACTCCTATAATTAATTTGAACTTTCTTATTTTTCGAAATAACTAAAATTCGTTTGTTTGTTGGTGATATAGTTGCATCTATCTCCTTCAGCCTAATGCATACTTCCAATAACGGCACAAGGATAGAGAATAAGGGATTTGTTTTTTCAAATTAAACTGTATGACAATTAATTGCTTTTGACATGCTCAATGGGAATCCATAATTACTCACTGTTTATAATTATTAGTCAATTCGATAGTTGTTATTGAGTAATTTCATTATTGGAAATTTCGTTTCATTAGAAACATCGCTTTATACAGTAAATTTGACAGATGCGCAATACACATACTCTGAATATAAGTAATCAGCTAATAAAATTGTTAATCAAACAAAAAAAGGCAATTTAAAGGAAGAACAAACGTTATTCATACGTGAACAATTATTTGTTTAAACAAACATTATTGAATATTTATTAATGGTGACAAAAATATATTGAAAATTACAATAAGGGGTAGTCTGGTCGAATTAAACATCCAAGGTTACATAAATTCGCATAAAGCTAAAAATTGAAACGAATGTTCAGAACACCGTTGTAAATGAAATGTGAAAAGTCCCCATTGATCCCACGTGTGCGAAAAAAAATTATGCAAGGTCAAAGTTCGCGAAAATCGGTTTTTTGCGTTTTCCAGCCAAACGGTAAGTTTTATCGTAAAAATAGGTGAAACAGAAATGTTAGGTCATGCAATTATCTATGAGAATGGTTTTTCTACTTTTCCTCCTGAGAGTCGCCGTTTTTGAGATATAACGATTCGAAAAGTGCAGTAAGTTGTGTCCTTCATAATATGCATAAGTACGCCATGCACATATATCGCTTTGGCTGTAATACAATTAAAAATATTGTTTTATTGGGCTGTGTATGACTTATACATACAAAGTAGTAAAATTATGAGAATATCAACTGGAAATAAAGCCAGTCTCTCATTTTATACGCCGTTGTAACCATGAGCAACATCTGTCTGCTATTCAATTATCCGCGTTGCCAGGGTCGTATACCTACTCGTTTTCCAAAGACGTAATAACATAATAAACAAATAATTCTCATTACCCCCAGCAAGCCGTATGTTCGTACACATGAACAAAAAATTACAAAGTCGCTGACGTAATTTTTGATGCAAATAATTCTAAAAAATAAATGATCAAATTTGGATCATTTGAAATTGATATGAATATTTTCGTTGTTCGGTTTGTGTGCTTCTTATGATACTACCCAGTTAGCGTGGAACGTTACAGGAATGTTGCAGCAATGTTCCGAACCTTGCACAACATTTCGAACGTTGCTGCAACATTCCTGCAACATTCCAGTGGCAACGTTGCGATGTGAATGTTGCAGGAATGTTGCTGGAACATTGCAACGGGAACATTGCATGTGAATGTTGCAGGAATGTTGCTGGAACATTGCAGCGGGAACATTACATGTGGATGTTGCAGGAGTGTTGCTGGAACATTGCAGCGGCAACATTGCGGACTATGGCCATTTCCTAATTTAATGATCACTTATTAAGTGATGCAATTGCATCGAGTCCTTTTAACTATACATATATACATTTATATATACACGTACATATACACACGGGTGTCCCTTAAAAAGGGTGTTTTCGAATTTCTTCGCTCCTAGGGGCTTGAGTGCTTCCACAGTGGTAAAAAAAAATCCCCTGAAATTTGGAGAATTTAATATTCACTGTGAAATAGTGCGCATTGTAACCAAAGTTTCTTATGGACATAACATGAGAAAAATTCTTTTCGTTCTTCAGAATTTTGTAACTGAAAGACAAATTAATTTAAAATTTTGACACTTATATATTCTTATGTAGAATCGAACGCTCTACAAAAAAGGTCTCCTATAATTTTTCGCTAAGTCTATTGGTTCAAAAGTTATTCGAGCTCAAAGTTTGATTTTTATATTATCATCAATATTATCAAGTACATTTATAAAATAAACAATTGTAATATGAAATATATTACATTTTTTTTTTTTGTAAGTTATTCTATCTATGCTCAATTTATGCAAGTTTTTTTTTTTTTGGGGATTGAAATCAATAGATATGTTTCGTCGATTAAACAATGTACAATTTTTGTAATATTGAAGAATACAAAATTAAAGTACCGGTGAAATACATCATTTGAATACTTAACTCTAATCAAGTTTCATATTTTCAACCATCGAACTTTTCCGACTGTCATAATATTGCTTGTATTCTGCTAAAAATTGAATTATGAATTGTGTCTACTCGGGATTTTTACTCAATATAAAATTATAATAAACAACAATAAACAAAACTATATTAGAGAATCACATTGAAGATATTCATCAATTTGTCCAAGAGCAACTGGACTGCGAAATTAAAAAAATTAATTTCTGAAATTTGTATTTTCTTAGCTACAGTATCAAAGCGTGGTTTAGTCGTCCTCTGACATCTGAGGCCCCAAACAATGATTTATTGTTTATAAAAAAACTGATTGATTATGAATCAATGGATGCTAAAATATCACAAGTGGCATTGAAAAAGTTTAGCAAGCACTTGTGGTATTTGAACCCGGAAACTGCAACTATGGCGTTCTTTGATGAAAAAGTGTCATTAAATATTAAAAAGCAAATGGTGATTATGTTGAAAAGTATTGACAAAAAATCAGAAAAGTCAAAACGCCTAGAAATTAAAAATGTAAGTGACTTATATAATTTGAACATGGCCTTGTTTATATCGTCAAGGTCATTGCAGTTTTTTGAACGGTTTGAAATAAATACAGATTTTTTTAGTTTAAATCGATCTGAATGGCATAGAAATGACGATTTCAGCAAAGATTTAATGTTGATGAGAAATCTGAAAGTAGTCAATGATATAGACGAGCGTGCAGTTGAACTAGTTCAAGATTATAATTGTATGTTAAGTAAGAATCCCGAGCAGACACAATTTATAATTCAATTTTTAGCAGAATATAAGCAATATTATGATGACAGTCGGAAAAGTTCGATGGTTGAAAATATGAAACTTGATTAAAGTTAAGTATTCAAATGATGTATTCCACCGGTATTTTAATTTTGTATTCTTCAATATTAGAAAAATTGTACATTGTTCAATCGACGAAACATATCTTTTGATTTCAATCCCCCCAAAAAAAAACTTATACTTGCATAAATTGAGCATAGATAGAATAACTTACAAAAAAAAAATGTAATATATTTCATATGACAATTGTTTATTTTATAAATGTACTTGATAATATTGATGATAATATAAAAATTAAACTTTGAGCTCGAATAACTCTTGAACCAATAGACTTAGCGAAAAATTATAAGAGACCTTCTTGGTGTAGCGTTCGATTCTACATAAGAATATACAAGTGTCAAAATTTTAAATTAATTTGTCTTTCGGTTACAAAATTCTGAAGAACGAAAATAATTTTTCTCATGTTATTTCCATAAGAAACTTTGGTTGCAATGCGCACTATTTCACAGTGAATATTAAATTCTCCAAATTTCAGGGGATTTTTTTTACCACTTTGGAAACACTCAAGCCCCTGGGAGCGAAGAAATTCAAGAACACCCTTTTTAAGGGGGTATTCTGGTCTAGAAGCCTAAATTTCAAGCATTTTTTAAACTAGGATAAAAAAAAATGGACAACATTTAGAACATCCATTTTTTTATATATTTATTAACATTTTAAGAATATAAAAAAAAAAATGTAGAAAAAAAAAATCAAAAATTCGTCGAATTAAAGGCCGGTGAAGTGGGGGCTACAAGAAAAACGGTGCAGCCTGGTTGACATGATTCCAACCCCTGTAGTGATCTGAAACAGAAAAATTTGAGAAATTCTCAATCAGTAAAGATGTCGCTATCGTGTGGACCTCAGCCAAAAAAAAAAAAATAATAATTCACAAAATGTCGTCGACATGAAAAAATTCGAGAAGGTCAAAAAAAGGGGATGAAAAAATTTTTTTTTTTCATGTCGACGCCATTTTTTGAATTATTATTTTTTTTTTTTGGCTGAGGTCGACACGATAGCGACATCTTTACTGATTGAGAATTTCTCAAATTTTTCTGTTTCAGATCACTACAGGGGTTGGAATCATGTCAACCAGGCTGCACCGTTTTTCTTGTAGCCCCCACTTCACCGGCCTTTAATTCGACGAATTTTTGATTTTTTTTTTCTACATTTTTTTTTTATATTCTTAAAATGTTAATAAATATCATATAAAAAAATGGATGTTCTAAATGTTGTCCATTTTTTTTCATCCTAGTTTGAAAAATGCTTAAAATTTAGGCTTCTAGACCAGAATACCCCCTTAAGGGACACCCTAATATACACATATATATTGTGACGAAATTCGTTCGGGCGACGCCAATTATGCGTGCGAGAAAGGGGGATAGGTGCATTTGCACCTATCTCCGCAATAATTTCGGAGACGAAGCGAACGACACTGTCGATCAGAGCTGTGCCGTGTGAGGACGTGCCACGCCAGTGTAATAGTCCGTAGCAACGTTGTAAGTGAGGCGATGAGAGTGTCGCCGAACTGAACTTGGCGGTAATTAATTGGAGGACGTCTAACGTGGAGCCAGATGATCGTCAGTCAAGGGAGCTGTTGAGGTTGAAGAAGTTATTGAGGTTGCGGAGATGCTGAAGCTGCTGAGGCCGTTGAAGATGTTGAAGTGGTTGAGATGCTGAAGGAAATAATGTAGTGAAGGCATGCAGAGTGAGAAGAATGCATGTGAGTGCCCCTGTAGATCCCCAATCCCGCTTGTAAGGTAATGTTGCATTTTTATGCAATCAAATAAAATCAACCAAAATTCAAATTGAATCGACCGCGCCATCATCACCCAATCATATCACAGTAGGGCGCCATACTTCATAGGCAGTACCTATGAAGTATGGCGCTAACCTCTCATGCCCTCTAGAATGTACCTAGTGCATTCTTGAAACTTCTGGAAGCTTGCCTCGTGGTGCCACTTGTTGCCACGTGCCGACACTTGCAAAAGAAAGCTCTCAGCGCACTCATCGTGTACAACCTCGAATTATTATCTACATCAATTTTGTTCATACACATTAGTTTCTTTCAAGAGATTCATACAATCTGAAAATTAGAAGGTGTGTGAACTAACATCAGTGGAAATTAACGGATTCAAATCAATTAATAGAATTTAAGATTCACCAAGATCCACGTCAACTACTTCAACAACATCATCCTACTTCACCAACAAGTAGATCAACATCAACATATTCAAATAACATTCACATCAAACATCACACAATCAGTCAAACAATTAAACATCACACTCGAGGTAAAATCGTTTTTCTAATTACAACACCACTTGTATAACACACATTAATTTGACATATCAAGTTGCAGAATTACACCTTAAACATACACAAATTAAACAACCACGGCACTCAATTGCAACAATAATTATTAATTATAAAATAAAACATCTTATTTTATACATTTTTTGGTCCTTCGAGCCGGGTTTGTGTATTAGTGAGTCAATTAATAAAATACAGGATGAGTGATAAGGAAAAATCACGTACAAATTCCCCTGAGCCTGAATTCATTGTGGATGACGTCAATAAAGGTCACCTCACAATTGAGGTGCCACAATTGGGAAAAACATCACAATCAGCAACACCTCCACCAAGTTCATCGTCAGTCAAACCTCAAGATCAAGTGCAAACGTCAAAAAAGACTGAAAGAACAACGTCACCAGTATATGCAACTCGATCTACATCACCTTCTGAAATGCCATGTGACATCACGCTGAAATTCAATACTCAATTCACACGAATTGACGCGTTGGATGAAATTATGGAACAAATACCAAATATAACTTCACTAACTGAGTTAAATGTACTTGAACTTCAAGCAGCAGAAATTCACAAAGCATTTGTCAAAGATCACGCATACCTCGATGCAAGATGTACGTCACAATTTATGAATTCAAATTACTTCAAGGCAAATGTAAATTCACGAGAAGCAAAACAATACATTCATGTCACAATGGCACTTGCAAGAAAGAGAGAGCAATAAACTCCACGTGTAATTGCACCAATTACCACCATATCATCTATAAAACCTCAACTGCCTCAACTTCAAGTACCAACATTCATTGGCGATTATCAAGCATGGCCAGAATTCAAACAGCTATTCACTTCAATTGTCGGGTCATCAACTCAACTATCAAATATTGAAAAACTTCATTATTTAAAAATTGCAGTCAAAGGCTCAGTTGCAAATTTAATATCTAATCTCCCAATGACAGATGAAACTTTTGATGAAGCTTGGGAAAAATTAATACAAAAGTTTAAAAATAAAAGAAAGCTTCTATTTGGACACGTTCACAGTATTTTAACTGAAGTGAAAATTTCAAAGAATATGTCTACATCAGTACACCTCACAGCAATTGTAGAGCAAATAGAAAATGCTTTAAGTGCAATTAAATTGATAGGTCATCCTATTGATAACTGTGATGCAATCATCATTCACCAAATTGTCAAACAACTTGATGACGTCACGAGAGAGAGGTGGGAAAGTAAATTGGGTGACAATCAAGTCATTCCAACATATAACGAATTGAAAACTTTCATTGGACATCGTATCCACACTCTTGAAAATTTGGAAACATCAACAAATCAACGATCACTTCAGTCGACATCATCTCCGAGACCACCAAAAGCATCAGTGTTGAATATCACCACCTCATCAAAATGTACATGTGATTGTTGTGGTCAAAATCACTTGATCGTCTCATGTACAAGGTTTAGGGCATCATCCCCAGATGAACGGTATGAGATCATCAAGAAAAAATCACTGTGTTTCAATTGCATGGGACGACACAGTGTACGTTCGTCTAGAATGAGCATGACATGTACAGTGTGCAAGAAAAACCACCACACAATGATTCATGCAGCAATCACTTCTCAACCATCAACTTCAACAGCAACATCAGAGAAATGAGAAGTCATTGCAGCCCCAGACAACGTCAACTTAAATTCAATGTCAACATCAATGAGTAATATGTCAACTTCAGTATCACGCTCAACTTCAACTACCTATTCAGAAAAACCGTCATATGACAATTCAACAAAGTCATTATTGGGAACAGCAAAAGCCAGAATTATTTCACCAATAACGTCACTGATTGTAAGAATTTTAATTGATTCGGGATCAGAAATTTCACTTATATCAGAGAGCGTGGTAAATCAACTTGGACTTCACAGATCCCATTCATCTCTAGTCATCATGGGATTTGGCGCAACATCAACTTCACATTCAAAAGGAATTATCAACTGTGATTTGCAATCATTACACAATAAATCATTTATCATACTTCATGCACACGTCACAAGAAACATCACTACAATATTACCATCTCATCAGACAACTATGAAAGAATGGCCACACATCAACAAATTGGCAGCAAAATTAGCTGATGACTCATTTTTAACACCTCAGCCAATTGACATTATTCTCGGAGTGAACCATTACTCACACATCATCAAGTCAAATATCATCAAATATCAAGAGAATATGCCAATTGCTCAATTATCTATTTTTGGATGGTTAGTATTGGGCCCATGTGGAGGTCAATATGGCAATCCAACCTCACAAGTACACCATCTTAATGTTTATCATGAACATGAGACACTTCAAGCATTATTAGCAAAATTTTGGATACAAGAAGAAGTACCAATCAACGATCAACCTCGATTCACACCAGAAGAAGAAGAATGTGAACGAAACTTCATGACAACACATCAACGCCATTCTTCAGGAAAATATATTGTAAGATTGCCATTGCTGGCATCCAGAGAACATCTTGGAGATTCATATCGCATTGCAAAGGGTTGTCTACTTCACCTACAAACACGACTCAGGAGAAATCGAGAATACAAAACTCTATATGAAAATTTCATGAATGAATATCTTCAATTGGGACACATGGTTGAGGCTACATCACATTCAACAAACTTCAATGATTTTGAGGCTGATTCGGATCCTCAACGGATGACCTTGGCAGATGACACTTCAGTGTCAGGAGGGTTGAGGGTCCAGGATGGTCAGTTGAAGCCAAGAAATCAAAAGTCAAACATCACATATTATTTGCCTCATCATGGAGTTTTGAAACCTGAAAGCACTTCAACCAAATTGAGAGTAGTATTCAACGGATCAAAGGCAACTTCATCAGGAAAATCATTGAACGATATCATGTATACTGGATCCAAAATTCAAAGAGACATCACTCACGTATTATTGTGGATTAGAAAATATCAATTCATCTTCACCACGGATGTAACAAAAATGTATCGACAGATTATGGTACATGAAAAAGACTGGAATTCGCAATGCATTTTGTGGTTTAATAAAGATGGAAAAATCACACCATATACTCTCACTACAGTCACGTATGGTACACGTGCTGCCTCATTTTTGGCCATTCGAGCATTACTTCAATTGGCTCAAGATGAAGGTGACAGATTTCCATTAGCTGTCGAGCCAATAATCAAAGGCAGATACGTGGATGATATAATTGGTGGAGCAGATACACCGGAAAAACTTCTTCAAATTGCAAATCAACTCACTCAACTTTGCCTATCAGGTGGAATGCCATTTGCAAAATGGTAATTCAACAATCAAACTATCAAAGAACAATTCACAATTGACCAAAAGTTGTCAACATCACCATCAAAATCAACAATTACGTTTGGGGACTGCACAGAAACTAAAATTTTAGGATTATAGTGCAGTGCCTAAGGAGTTTCACCTCGGAATCCAATTACTTTGAATGGATTAATATAAAACCTTCTGAATTATGTTTTATAGATAACATGCTAAAATGTTTACCCATTTTTTTTGTTGCTTCTCATTATTTATTGTTTTTTTAGTAATTTTATTAAATTATCAATATTTTCGTTTTAAATGAATATATTTATTCATATTTTCAGAATATATTCGTAATAAAATCAGAATGGATGTTAGGAAATATTTTCTATGAATGTCAGGTAACAAAAAAGAGCGTAGATGAGAGTTTAAGGTGCAGAGCGCAGGTAGAAAAAAGTGGAGGGGAAAGGGACCGGGCGGCCGGCAGATGTTCGTAAAATTTCGTCGCTCAGTCCGTTACTCCATTATAAACGTGAACGTGCATTGTGACTGTTGTGTATTTTGTGCAGTGAATATTTGAAAATTTAATAATAATTATTTGTTTGTGTTAATTATTATTGCGAAATAATATTTTAAAAATCTGTGTAGTAAGTATTATAATCATTTTATTTTCATATCTTTTATTTTTGTTGTAAATTAAAATGAAACGTACATAAATTAATAGCCATTATAATATACCACGTGTTTCACTGTTCAGTTGAATATTATGTAATACAAATATGGAGAAAATAATATTTTTCATTTTTATTCGCATAATACATTATATTCACTCATATTTAGACGGATTCATTTGTTTTTCTTCATTGCAGGTTTCCAATCGAACATGGAAGAACCACGAAAAGTCGAAAATAATGATGCAATTGTTTGTATTATTTGCGATAAATTGGGCTGTGGTTCAATGTCAAGCACAGACTTAGGAGATATTATTAAAATCACCAGAGGAATGTCCACCTTAAAAACTGCTTCAGCTGAACGACAAGATGGGTTGATTAATTTTTTACAAACTGAGTTTGTATATGCCCATGCTGTATGCAGGAAAAAATATATAAATAAAAAATATATTGACATCCATAAAAATCAGGAAGAACAAACTTCTATTCAATCTCCACCGAAAAAAAAACTGCGAAGTAGCATTTCAACACATTTCGACTGGAAGAGTAATTGTTTAATTTGTGGTAAAGAAGCCAATGAGACGAAGGAAAAAAAAAAAAAATAAAAACCAGCGCAAGCAAATTGCATATGTGAATAGCACAACTCTGAAGGATACTTTACTAAGTTTTGTAGTCTTACAAAAAGATGATTTCTGCAGAGAAATTTATAAAAGAATTTCAGGAATAATGGACCTGCAGAGTCTCGGTGCTAAGTACCACACAGAGTGCTATCAATCAATAAAAAATTCTACACACGCTTATAATATTGATAAAAAAATTCATCCTCGGACTTTGATGGTAGACGTAGCAATGGAGGAAATATTTAAATACATTGAAGAGAACGATGATTGTCAGTTTTCTTTACAAGAGTTGAAGAATATATTGTCAACAGATTATATACCTGACGATAGAACGATAAAATCTCGATTAACATCTCAATACGGAGATAATATAATTTTCTCAAGTAAATTTGGTTCTAATACCATAATATGTTTTAAAAAAAAACAGCATGAAATTTTGTCAGAGAAATGGTATAATGACAAATGTAATAATATTGATGATGAAGAATTTAGAATTTTGCAAGCTGCTGGAGAAATTATTAGAAGAAGTATAAGAAGTCAAGTGTATTGCAATGACTATTATTCAGCTAGTGACAAAATGTTTACTGACCTAGATGAGTACATTCCAAAACCACTGAGTTATTTACTATCAGAAATAATTTTAAATGATAAAAAAAGTAAACGAGAAAATATATCAGAGTACGAAAACAAATGTAAATCAATTGCCCATGCCATTATTGGCACAAAAAAGCAAGATTAAAATTAATGATGATGTTGTTGCAGTTGATCCGTTGCTGATATTCCAGCGCATTTGTGTTCTGAAAAAATCCGATGAAGAGCTTAAAAATTACATGAATTATGAGCTAGCACCTTATCCTCTTGCTCTCTTCGAAGATGGTCAAATTCGAAAAACGAAGAAATCAACATTGTATGAATTATTTCCGGAAGTTTTGACACCTATTCATGATATGCAAGATTTTTATTACATAATTGATGGAGGCATGTTATTACACCGATGTAAATGGCAACTAGAAGAAAAAATGGGAGCAATATGCGATCATTATCTTCGATACATAAATAATAATTACGGCAAAAATGTCTACGTAGTATTTGATGGGTACACTAAAGATAGCATTAAGTCAGCAGAAAGAAATCGTCGTGCACTCAAAAATAAATGTGCAGATGTTGAATTTGATGAAAATACACCTCTCAAAATTGTCCAAGAAAAATTTCTCACAAACAGTAATAATAAAAGCCGACTTATAAAAATGTTAAGAAAGAAATTTTCAGATAATGATATTTTTGCTTCTCAGGCGGAAAGTGATGCCGATAGATTAATTGTTGAAACAGCAATTAATTTACAATCGCCAAATATTATGGTTGTTTCTGAAGATATTGACGTATTGGTTTTATTAACTGCACTTACTCCAAATGACCGTGAAATTTACTTTCAAAAGCCTCCTCGAGGAAAAGTAGCACAAAAATTTTTTTCGTCAAAAAGCTTAGAGAAAACATTACCTAAATGCAAAGAGCATATTCTCTTTTTACACGCTTTCACTGGTTGTGATACAGCATCTGCTTTTTTCAATAAAGGTAAAAAAAAATTTGCTACAAGCTTTGAAAAATGCAAAGATTTACACGACGCTGCTGAAGTATTCAAAAATGTCAATCAAAATCCTGACAAAATTTTTCAAGCTGGGGTAACATGCATTTTGAATTTATACGGTGCCCCTAAAAAAGTCCTTGATTTGAACACATTAAGGTTTAATTCCTTTCTGAAGGGTACCGCCAGAAATACCGGTGTTCAATTGCCATCTCTAGCCCCTACATCTGATGCAGCATTCGAACATTTGAAAAGAGTATATCTTCAAGTACAAATGTGGTTGGGTAATGAGATGTCTATTGAAAATTGGGGATGGAGGTACGTCTCCAATCAACTTGAACCAGTCATGATGCAACAATTTCCGGCTCCAGATAATTTGTTAAAAATTTTATTTTGCAATTGCAAAAAAGGATGCGGAAATGCTTGTGGGTGCCGAAAAAGTGGCTTGTTCTGCACTGCAGCGTGTTCACAGTGCAATGGTGATAGTTGTCTAAATGCATCTCCTATCATAAAAATAAGCGAAGTCGATGAAATTGATAAAAATATAAACATTTGATTTTGTAATTTTTCAATTATATCTTATATGAACGGGAAAGTGATGTCGTTTCTACGCATGTCAATTAATATAAGAAATCGACATTACTTTTCGGTTTATTTAATAAATAAATAATTTTTATAAACTTTTTCATTTGTTTAATTGATGATTTTGACTTTTGACATTCAATATTGATATCCCAGAAATATATTTATACAATAATTTCGAATAAAATTAGTCCAGTAACATTGTAACGTTGCAGATTATATATGTACATCTGTTTTGTTTATTTATATAATTAAAAAATCAAAAGCAACGATTTTTAATGGGTAAACATTTTAATATATCTTGTTATTAATACAATAAAAAAGGTTTCATAATTATTCATTCAAAGTAATTGGATTCCGAGATTTTTATGTTTTAAGCGCTCCAGGCACTGCACTAATTAATATGGCATCCACTTCATGATCACTTTACATTCTCAATTAAACGGATGAAATCAAATGAAAGGATATCGAAGCGCACAATATTATCTGAAGTGGCTCAGATATATGATCCATTAGGATTCATTTCACCAATCACAATTAGAGCGAAAATGTTAATGCAAGAGTTGTGGTTGGAAAAATTCAGTTGGGATGACACTCTGCCAAGTTCAATTTCCACCAAGTGGAAGGAATTCAGAAACGAATTGTCAACATTGGAAAACATTATCATACCAAGGTGGACGCGGACTTTGGAAACATGAAGTTGTGAACTTCATGAGTTTTCCGATGCGTCTCAACTCGCAATGTCAGCAGTGTACCTAACAGTCAAAACAAATTCAAATATACATAACATTACACTCATCTGCGCAAAAACAAAAGTGACACCTCTCAAACGTCTGTCAATCCCGAGACTGGAACTCGCTGCAGCATTATTATTGGCCAAAGTCATCAAATATGTCACAGCCACAATTGAAGTAAATGTCGAAAATGTGTATTTATGGACAGACTCATCAGTAACACTCGCATGGATAAAATCTCACCCATCAAAATGGAGAGATTTCGTCAGGAATAGAGTAACACAAATTCAAGAGCTCACTTCAAACTATCAATGGTTTCATGTTCCTGGTAAATCTAATCCTACGGACTGCGCTTCAAGAGGAATATCAACGCAGAACCTCATTGACCACTCGCTATGGTGGGCGGGGCCACCATGGTTGTCCAAATCTAAACGTCACTGGCCAGCTCAGCCAACAAATTGTGACGACGCTACCAGTCAAGAGATTCGTCCTAGACTCACCAATGTCATGACAATATCACCGAGTGAAAACCAATGGGATTTAATATTCAAATATTCAAACTTCACACGACTAGTCAAAATCACGTCAATAATACTGAAGGTACGTGACATCTTCAAACAAAAAGTACCATTGGAGAAATCATTATCCCCCAAAAATTTGGATAGGGCGGAACTATATTGGATTCGTTCAACTCAACAAGCCTACTTCAACACAGAGATTAACATCATAACTTCAGGACAGCGTCTTCCTCAGAATCATGTTTTGAGTAAACTTACTGCGTTTGTGGATGAAAATGGCATCTTAAGAGTTGGAGGTCGTCTAGAACACTCATCATTAACATCAAATGAAAAACATCCAGCAATCATACCACGTCACTCTCAATTATCCACATTAATCATCGACCACGTTCACAATAAAACACTTCATGGTGGAACACAAGTCACGCTGGCCACAATCAGACAACGATACTGGATAATTGGAGGAAGAGCGCCGGTCAGATCTCGCATACTGAAGTGTATGCGTTGTGCTCGACAAAGGGGATTGAGAGCACAACAACTTATGGGCCAACTTCCAATGTCACGAGTTACAATTTCACGACCATTTCAACACACAGGACTCGATTATGCTGGTCCCATCAACGTCAAGTCATGGAAGGCAAAAGGATCAACATCATACAAGTCATGGATATGCTTGTTCACTTGCATGTCAACGTCAGCTGTTCATTTAGAAGTAGTCACAGATTATGCCACAGATGGATTTCTAGCTGCATATCGACGCTTCACTTCACGCAGAGGAATTCGTCAGGCAAATTATATTCTGACTGTGGGACAAACTTCATAGGAGCAGATGCTGAATTGAAGAAGCTGTTCAACCAAGCATCAGAGGAACATCAACACATCAAACATACAATCATGAATGATCACACTGAGTGGCATTTCAACCCACCAAGAGCACCTCATATGGGAGGTAAATGGGAAGCAGTTGTAAAATCAATCAAACATCATCTAAGAAGAACAATCACCGAAACACTTCTCACATTGGAAGAATTCAACACACTGCTCATCCAAATTGAAGGAATACTAAATTCAAGACCAATAGAACCACTAAGCGATGATCCAAATGATCTCATGGCTTTAACACCTGGACATTTTTTGATTGGAGCTCCGTTATCATCAATTCCAGAGCCAACAATAATGTCACCTAATACTTCACATATGACATCATGGCAGCATATTCAACATCAACTTCAACAATTTTGGAAAAGATGGTCAACATCAGTGCTTCAACGTCATCTATCAACATCTAAATGGAGACATGAAAGAAATGAAATCAATATTGGTGATTTGGTGTTATTAACCGATGAACGATTTCCACCAAGTAAGTGGCCACTTGCTCGGGTTGCCAAACTTCACCCTGGGTCAGATGGATTGACAAGGGTTGTCACAATTAAAACGTCAACCACCACTCTCACCAGGCCAATTGCCAAACTTGCTTTGCTGCCCAAACTGAGTCCACTTCAACCAACATCAAGCATCAAGGAATGAAATCAGCAATCATGTTGCTGATGGTGGGCGGAATATTGCATTTTTATGCAATCAAATAAAATCAACCAAAATTCAAATTGAATCGACCGCGCCATCATCACCCAATCATATCACAGTAGGGCGCCATACTTCATAGGCAGTACCTATGAAGTGGCGCTAACCTCTCATTCCCTCTAGAATGTACCTAGTGCATTCTCGAAACTTCTGGAAGCTTGCCTCGTGGTGCCACTTGTTGCCACGTGCCGACACTTGCAAAAGAAAGTTCTCAACGCACTCATCGTGTACATCCTCGAATTGTTATCTACATCAATTTTGTTCATACACATTAGTTTCTTTCAAGAGATTCATACAATCTGAAAATTAGAAGGTGTGTGAACTAACATCAGTGGAAATTAACGGATTCAAATCAATTAATAGAATTTAAGATTCACCAAGATCCACGTCAACTACTTCAACAACATCATCCTACTTCACCAACAAGTAGATCAACATCAACATATTCAAATAACATTCACATAAAACATCACACAATCAGTCAAACAATTAAACATCACACTCGAGGTAAAATCGTTTTTCTAATTACAACACCACTTGTATAACACACATTAATTTGACATATCAAGTTGCAGAATTACACCTTAAACATACACAAATTAAACAACCACGGCACTCAATTGCAACAATAATTATTAATTATAAAATAAAACATCTTATTTTATACAGGTAAATAGAGTTGGGGGATTATACGGTTTCCGTGGCGCCGCCAAATGACAATTGATTCTTGTAGAACTCGACGAGATAAGACGTTTTTGAAGAATAAAAAAATTTCGATATCTCGCTTAGTTTTCGAGATATCGAAGCTTCAAAATTTGTTTTTTTCATTTTTATTTCTACGTTATGTTCGATATTTTTCGACGAAATAACACTTTGTTAAGTCTTATTTCGATGTAAACAAACAATCTGTACATATGTATGTATGTATGTATGCATGTGTGTGAGTGTGTATGTGTATGTGTGTAAATATAGAGTGGGGTCCAGGGGCGGAGCCCCGGTGGGGTCCGGGGGCGAAGCCCGGGAGGGGGGGGGGGGGGGCTTGAATAAATTTGAAGAGATAGTATTTTCCAGAAACAAATTAAAATTAATTTTGATGATTTCGCCAATGATAAATTAATTTATGAAATGATAAAACATTTTATGAAAAAATTTATGACTGCCAGATCGCACCACGAGGAAGTATCATCAATTGCGTGAAGGTATCAAGCCTATTTCTTCCAAAAAAGAAATAGTTTGATCTTCACTACCAATTAACTTGTTAAAAGATACATAGACATTAAAATTGTCCAAATCTTTATGTAATGATGGATGTTTACCTGACATTTTGTGCCTTGCAAAAAGTTTAACTCCAAACGAAATATAGATAGACCACTTGTTACTGAAGACAACACTACAATGATCGAAAATATCAAATATGAATTTATATGTCAACAAATCGTGTACGTAGTGCATTTTCTGTTCACATTCTTCCTGTATTCAAGTGGGGTATAAGATTTCCCCCACTTGGGGTATAAGATTCCTAAATGTAAACAAATAGTATGTAAACACAAAATTTTTAATTCCAGGAATCTTGTGTCTTCTTACATTTATAGTTTGATTTTCATTTCCTAGTGCGATCGTGACAGTAAAATTTGTTTTGAGGCGTACATATAGATCATTTGTTTACATCCATACCTTCCTCGACAAAATAAGACTTGACAAAGTCTCATTTCGTCGAAAAATATCAAACATAACGTAGAAATAAAATGAAAAAAAAAATTTGAAGCTTCGATATCTCGAAAACTAAGCGAGATATCGAAATTTTTTATTCTTCAAAAACGTCTTATTTCGTCGAGTTCTACAAAAATGCATCGTCATTTGGCGGCGCCACGAAAACCGTATACTTGCCTAGAGTTGAGCGCCCGGATGCATCGTCCCCATGCATTTCTCCGCTGGGCTCTATACTATCTTAATTGTATCGTAGCTGCGATTTTATTGTAAACTAGGTCGAAGAATCCACGAATGTAAGAAGAGAGAATATTTTTGATTTATATAGAGTCGCGTTATTAATTATTGTGAGTGTTGAAAAGCGTAAATGTCTGAAATCTAAAAAATGATATCTTATATAATGCGTACTTTATTTGACCCATTTATTGTGCTTTTAATCAATGTTCAAACTACATAATAATCATTATGTGTCACATATTCCTCGGAAGTAACTTTGATGTAAAGTATCATGATTTTAGATATTTTTTCATATATATAAGTGGAATGAAAATTTTTTAAACTCGAAAAAACATAAATTCTTGAATTCGATTGCTACGTTTTTTTAAAAAATCAACATTCAACATTCAGATCTCGAGAATCATATGGGAATCCAATTTATGGAATTTCGTAGGGTTTTCTTTATCTAATTGTGCGTCTGAAGACGAAAATTGAAATAAAAACACCACTTTTCACTGAACATAAAAATTTGAAAATTCGAAAAAAATTAGATAAAATCATTTGCCTATCAGTCGACTAGGGGAAAAAGTTGTGGGATGTGTGACAGTATTTTAGGGACAATTTTCAAAAAAATCGAACGCTACGTGTTTTCTGAAAATCAACATTTTATCATTCAAACTCAAAGATTTTCTATTCTAAAAGTGCTGTAAAAAAGGAAAATTGAAGAAACAAAAATTGTCCCGATCGGCTCATTTCCTGCAAAGTTACAGGCGTTTGAAAAAAAAAGAGTCAATTTTTTCGAAAATCGATATCTTGAAAACGGCTGGGTAAGAAAAATTCCAAAAAATCATGAAGGTCTCTCTCAATGGTTACTATAAGTCGATAAATTATCAAAAAAATCGGAGATGCAAATTCTGATGACCGGCTGATTCTGTGTGGAATGCCCCATATATATATCGTTAGGTCCCAAATGACCTTTACCCCGCAATTGTCAATTCCGTTTTTACCTTATTTTCGTCTCTTACAAATTATTATTATTTTAGAGAATCAGCTCTCTATCGCGCATCGTTTCCACGCATTAAATCATTATAGCAGCATACTTTTGTACGTGCCAGAATTTAAAATGCGATACTCAGCATCGCATCTCGGATTATATTAACGTTTTATTCATATAAAATTTATATTTTTGTTTTATAAGATTATTTCATTATAATACCCACTGAGATCTTTATTTAACCTATGCTCGTACATCTGTTTAGAACTCTAACTCTTCATTGTTCTTGATCGACCCCTAAACCTATCTTCTATATTTCTTTCAAAGAAACATCTGAACTCACAATGCAACTCCATCTTATCGTTTCGGCTGCATTCCCAGACGCTGATATTGCAAATCTGTACTCTGACAACGCATCTGTTTGTTGACCAAACGAAATTTACCTCAAGACTTTTCTCATCACTTCACAAAAATAAAAAAATAGTCAAGAGGATGATTTTTTAGGAAATTTCATGCTCTACAAGAATCTGCTATGCAAAAGATTTTACCATTAACCATTCAAGAGTTATGATATTTTTAATGAAAAAAGATTTTTTCACGTGTTATTTAAATGGGAAACTTTGAATGCTCACCGACACCTTTTAAAATCGAGCTAAAAATTTTGCCTTGAAGGGACATTTTTTTCTCGGTAAAAAGGTTCACTTTAACCAATAAATTCGATAGGTTAGTTTTTTTGGCTCACCCTAATATGCATGCTGCATGAATGTGCGCTAGTGACTTTAGGCGTCAATGCAAATGGGGCACTGCGCATCTGCTGTTATGCGCAACAAGTGTGCGTAGATGGTCATTGACTGTGCGTGTAGTGTATTGTTACGCGCTTGCACTGCTATATTCACTAGCATACTAGGCGGTGCACTCACACTCGCACCAACGAATTGTGTATGATGTATTATGGCTTGGGAAGTGCTGCCTTGCATTGATCATTCCCCAAGTTACTAGTCCGAATCCGCAACAGTTACCTTTTTAAAGGGATGCCACCCCGATGATCTGTAAGACTTGAAAGATTTCGGGGGAATCTTTTCGAACACGAAATAATATCCAATAGTATATACAAAATAATATAATGATTTATTCAATATTGATAATCAGAAATCCGGATGAAATAACAATAATATAAAAAGAAAAATAATACTTAGACCAATAATAATGATAACTTTTACTTCTCGTTAAGTATACCAACAATAATAAAGGTTTTTCTTTGAATAACTATAAAACGAAATACTCTTTTGATTTTTTGGTCGTGATTTATGACGGGTCCACGATGGTACAATATTGAATGTTTTATATAAAATCGATGACAACTTGTTAATTCTTACTCTCGCCAAATCACTCTTATTAATTATTGAATCCTCTTATTATTATACTAAATATAGCATGATAGTCGAAATAAAGTTCACGTTGTGCTGTGGATATGGCGATAACAAGCCAACAATGGTGATTCGCCACGTGCCGATATGAGAGTACGACTCGTCGGTCACACTTTGAATTATTAATAAGTTATGGATCCTATTACCTTTTTATCTGCAGTCACACTCACTCAATTGATTTTCGTGAAACAATATTTCACCGCTCACGCACTTGTCACGAAAATATTCACGCTAATTTTAACTTAATAATGCTTTCTTTCAACTCGATTGAGATTTTCGCACATACGCACATACACGCTTCTCTCGCACTCGAGGTCCGCCGTGGAAGTGGAGTCCAAAATAGCTTCATCCGTCGTCTTCTCCTTCCAAGTGTTACCGTAGTAGTCATTGAGCATCCAAATTAAGTCAATTTGATAACCGTATTATTACATTAATGATAATTAATTATGGTTGGTCCAATTCAAATAGTGAAATAATTGGTAATTATTTGATTGGTTGGTAATTATATATTTCATTTTACCGCCAATGTCAGCCATCTTGCTCCAATATTCTATTCTCTCATTGAAGAATTTTTGAACAAGTAAGATGGTCGCTTTGTTATTAATTTTTTATGATTTATTTAAAAAGATGGAATATAGAGAGCGCCGTAAGTTGATTGTTTAGATGGAGCGCGAGGTCTCTTCCGCCTAGGGAATACTAAAGTATTCAATTCGCGAGAAACGCGAGTTTATTTGAATTTAGTTAAAAATGTATATTTATTTTATGGATGAAGGTAATTGATGTGTAGGTTTAAATGTTTGAAAAAATGATGAGACGAGTTGTATAGATATCAAAATACACTATTGCGTATGTTTTATTTCACGAATATGCAAGATCTTATAAGTTCGTGTTTATTTGCTGTCTATCGATCGACGACTGAATCTGATACCAAATCTTAGGTGCTTTTCTGAAGTTTGTAGTTCATCTCATTACTTTGTAGTTATGCGAAGACCATTTGATTTGAATTATATTTTTATATTATTTAATTCGCGCCACTAGTATCATGAATTCCTAGCACCAGCGGCGCGCAGGAGTTCGCGGACATCGACATACATATATATACATATATAACAGCTTATACATTCGAGCGCCACCTTTACTTAGTTGTTTCCATGCCTCGCATATCGATTGTTGACGTTTCGATCGTATTGAGGTTAACCCATGCTGGGTATTCAATGTGAATATTATAGTGTTGTTATTCACGACTATTTATTATAATATAAGCTGTTGGATTCTTCTATTGGAATATTACTTTGGATATGGATATTTTGTATTGACTGCTGCTTTCCTCTATATGATTGATAGATGATGAACAAATGACTTAATGTTGGTTATCCGGATGATTTTCTATTGGATTTGTATCCTTTGGTTGTCTCTGCGTCCAAGGTGAGGCTCACTTAGTGTTTTTTTATCCCATATATTCTCACGTTCATTCATACTTTATTTGATGCTAATTGTACATATACTTTGTTGTTAAAAGTGCAACGTTTTATTCGAAAATAATAATTAATAAATAAATCATGTGATGGGTGGTAAGCCACCACATCACAATATATATTAGGGTGTGTCATTTTTAGGCAACTGTTTTTTTTTATCGAAAGAACAGGCTGAAAACTTACTGAACGATGAAAAAAGAAGCCTGTTCAAAGTGGAGCTCTTAATTTTAATAATTAGAGGTGGCGGATTGTAATTTTCCATTTTCCGTTTGAATAACATATGCAAAGAAAAATTTTTATTGTTTTGATTTTTGTAGCTCGGCATTGGCGCAACATAGAGATGAGCCGATAACATATGGTCTCACATAGGGAATCGAACGCTCTACAAAAAAGGTCTCTTACACTTCTTACATAGAAACAGTCATTCTGGAGATATTCAAACCCAAAATTCGAAATGTATGAAATTTCGATTTTTTTGTCATTAAATCGATACTAATAAGTTTATTATTGTCTTCAAAATTATTTTTATTCAAAAAACTGGTTTAAGTGTACTTGTATTTTTGTAGAGTTGAAAAAAAACTCATATGTCAGATTTTTTTTTCTTCAATTTATTTACTGTGGAAAATTTTATTTATAACTTATGTCAAATTAATTTTATTATCATTTCAGAGCAATAGAAATTATGTTGTCTAAAAAAAATTAAGCAATGTAGGTATAATTATTGAAGTGTTTTTCGATTAAAAATAATTTTTAAGAAAATAATAAACTTATGAGTATCGATTTAATGACAAAAAAGTCGAAATTTCATACGAAATTTGTTTAGACAAATTTCATTCGAACGTTGGGTTTGAATATCTTCAGAATGACTGTCTCTATGGAAAAAGTGGGCAGTACAACAACACTACTCTTCAGATCTCTACTTTTCATGTGAATTACGTGAAAAATCAGAAGTACAAATTTGGGGAGTGGAGGTGAGAAAGTAGAGTAGAGGTATTCGGGAGTATGTTGATTTCAAAGTGATAATATGAGTTCAGACTTAGGCTGGAATCTTGAAAAGTAGAGATCTGAAGAGTAGTGTTGTTATACTGCCGCTGCTGGATGGTATGCGAGATTCTTGCCATCATTGTCAGAGGACAAGATTCCCCTTTTAAAATTGGTTAAAAAAGGAGTAGCCTGAGAATGGGGTCCAGATTAACAAGCAGCATTTGAAAAAATTAAAAAGTCCCTTACGGAAGCCCCAGTCTTAGCTCGCCCGGATTTTACAAAACCCTTCACTTTGCAAACGGACGCCAGTGATTGGGCTTTAGGTGCAGTATTGACACAAGCTGGTGAATTTGGTATGGATGCAGAAAATGAAACCCTTGTCGTTGGCAGCGAACACCCAATCTGCTATGCCAATCCGTGTTAACCCCTGCGGAAATTAATTGTACTGTAAATGAGAAAGAGTGTTTGGCCGTGTTATGGGCCGTTGAGAAATTTCGTCCCTATATTGAACGTAGTAGATTTCAGGTAATTACGGATCACAGCAGCCTACGGTGGTAAAAAAATTGTAAAAATCCTTCTGACAGATTGGCAAGATGGTCAATGGTGTTACAAGCCCACGACATTACGGTAATCCATCGCAAAGGATCTCTCCACGTTGTTCTGGTAGTAGAAGAGCTAGTGAACTATCCGACTAGCCCAATTCCCACGAGGCTAGAAAATCTGAAAATGATATTTCATTATCGATCAACTCAGTAAGTACCAGTTTGGTAGGCATCTCGCGGTTACGTCATCATCCCTCAAATTTTTAAAAATGTGAAAAAAAATTTTTGAAGTGAAAACTTCTTTAGCGGCGTTGTGCACTTTTTTTTGGATGGGTAGAAAATGTTGAACTCGCGTCAGGGTCACGTGATGCTGATCGAAAATTCGTAAGATGTAGGGAGGGTAGACTGACGGCGTAGGAGAGGAACCCCCTCTCTTTCTGCAGCGCGCCGAAAATGTATGCCTGCTGACTGTTTCGTTTAAGCGGCACGGGGCGCTTGTGTGAGTGTGCGTGTGTGTTTGTACTACAGGCTGCTACGTGCATGCATGGCAGTGATGTGGTGGGAGCATCTAGTGCGTGGCGTCTGCGCACTAGAAATTTATCGCTCACCATGCTGAATGTGATGGTTACTGTTGAATGCTGATCAGCTGATGGCTCAACCGTCTGTATAGTTGTAAAATTCTCATATATAAAGTGTTTAAAATATGGAAATTGAACAAAGTGCATCTATTAATGAAAAAAGTGACGAAGAAATAGTGAAAGAAAATGAGTGAGTACTTTATAATAATATACATATGTACCTACACATTATAAATGTAATATTTGTAATATGTTTATTTATACTATATAGCATTAACCTATACTTTTATTACGTCACAATAAGCACGTGTGCGGTACTGCGGTGTAGGTTAGGTATCAAAAACACGATACCAAACAAATAATTTCAAATGAAATTATATAAAATAAAATAATAATAAATAATCTTCGTTTTTCAGAGAAACAAAAGAAAAATAAACAAATGATGATGTTGGTAATGATGATGGTGAAAGAGTCGTCGAAATTATGAATGAAAGTTGTTGATTTTTCTGAGAGATAAAATTTTTAATGTAAAATAACTGTAATAGTTCTGAAATGTTAAACTTAGAAAGTAATATAAATTGTCATGTTTGTGTACGATATGCGCAATAAATGAATATTGTATTTAACTATATAAATGATAGTACTTCTATACTGATAAATAAAGCAATTCGTCCGAAATTATTCCCTAACCATTCCAAAATATTAAAAAATGTACAACGTTAATGTTCAAGTTTTCACTTCTGCCGGCACTCCCAGAGTGCCACAGATCATTTGTTTATTTTTCAACCGACTCCCATAAGGCTGCAATTTTTATATGTTTTAATTTACATATGTTCAAGTGTAAAAAAGAATTGACGGCCTATTTTGAGGGTTAGAAGTATCTGCCAAACCATGGCAAAGTTGTCATCGGGATGGTAATTTATAACCTACCCCCAACAAGGCTAAAATTTCGAGGGCATGTTCTTTGGATTGTTTAAAAACAATATGTAAGAAGCCGGAACATTCTAGCGGTTGCAAGCGTCTGCCAGACTAGTATATAATATAGTCATGACGCTCGATGAGAGTGCGAACGCAACAGACTTATACGGGCTCCAATGTTAAAAAGTGAGCATATGATATGTGATATTGTTGAGATATGATGAAGAATTACTGTAAATTGAGATAAATAGAGTTATATGTTGAGCATAAATTTTTATTTATCTTAAAAAATATTTATTATTCAAAGTTATTATTAAAGTCGTCTGCATAGTTTTTCACACATGACAATATAATTGTCGCAACTCATTCATCTTCTGAATAGCAATGATAATTGTCCATCACATCATCGTTTTCTGGATAAAAAATAAAAAGTTTCATTATTGAAATAAAATGACGAAAGAAAAATTTTTTAACATACAAACACCATATGCACAGATAAGAAATGAAAATTATTCACCTGACTCAATCTCATTAGACTGCTCACATTGCAAAAGTGCATCATGAATAGATGGTGGCACGTATCACCATTATACCAGTCATATAGATATTCATTATCATTTCTAATCCATCCATTATTTTCTGGTGTTGAAGTCGTGGGCATTTTCATATAGGAATTACCCCATATACTCGCTATGTATTGTGCGCGTAAAAAATGCTCATACAATTCGGACCTACACAGTGGTAAATTAGATGAATCATAATTCAAATAATTTTTATTGAATGGCTCATCCACATTTTTCGGTTTGTACGTCATGAGAAACTTATCGTATCTTGTTTCGTTTACAGTACTTGCTTTGCTGCCATAAATTTCACAGACAAATTTTTCAATCATTGGAAAAATTTCACTGCTACACCCTGTTACATAAGGAGTCCTAAGTTTTTGAAAAGATTCTCGATATTCTATATTTTTCTTTAGTATTGAAAATGGCAGTTTTTTCCCTTTTTTGAAAATAATGGATTGTAGTCACATCCGGTAAGTGAATGAAATGCTGGTAAACTTAACGATAAGGATGGCCCAAGTTTGGTATAAAGATCGCTCATCGTAATGCATCTTCTTTTATTTCCCATGCCGTATTCCATGAAAATGTGGAGAGAGTCACGAGATAAGTGGTCCATATTTCCGAGCATTCTAATTAAAACATCAGTATCTGATGATTTGATTAAGATATTCAAATTGTCTTCATTGATTTGACAGATATGATGTACAATTTTTGTGCCTGCTTCTTCGTGATTTGTGCAGAACAAATTATCATTAATAATGAAAATTACTGCATTGTTTTCGCCAATATAATTATGACAATACTTGTAATTTACGTTGATCACTGAATTTCCAATGAATGGCACCATTCCATCTGTCATCTAATGTCTAATTGAAAATTCCACAAAAGCTTCTTTGAAAGATATATTTTTCATTTCTTTAGCGAAATCTACTGGTCTTATTTGTTCTGGGCCTGTAATAGTATAACTTATATTTCTTTTTTCATGTCGTAGATTACGTTTGTAATCTTTAATTGATGTAGAGAAGTGTTGGTTGAAAATCAAATCAATTCGTGAAGCTTTTAAGCAATCGTCTAAATAAATTTCGTTGAACACGTATTTCATCAACTTTGTTATGAAGTCGTACTTTATGTTTGTTTGATTCGACGGAAAAATTCATAATTTTTACTCTTTTCATCGGTCTTTCAAATCTGGCGCCGTCAATGCTACATTGTTGGATGAATTCCTTTTTCATATTTGTACCATTTTTTTGAAAATTTAATAAATAATTTTCAACATCATCTGAAGCTGCCTTTCCACTTATAATATTAAGAAGAAAGTCTTGATCAAGTTCCGTATCGAAGAGATTTATAAATTTTTCAAAAGTACTTATAAACTTTTCAAGCTGTTCAGTATTTTTTTTTATTGCATGGGATTCCAGATCTGCAGTGATATCGCTCGTACCATTTAATTTTGTAGCATTCATCGTATGAGAAATCACTGTTGTTCTAATATCGTGACTTTTAGCCCAACGTTGCCTAGCTGAAATCGAGTTTGTAAAATGAATTACACCTGTCAATCTTCTGCCTGCGTCAGCATTTATTGTCTGCTCAAGTGTCAAATCAATTGGTTGTCTTGAGAAAGACTTACAAGTACCCCAGACAGCACAAGATATTGCAGCAATATTACTTTGCAATATTAAATCTTGCAGGGAATATTGCTACAATATTGCTGCAATGTTGCTATGTCCGCCTCTTTGTAACTTGCAGGAATAATGTGGGAATATTACACCCAATATTGCAGCAATATTGCACGGATATTGCAGGAATATTGCGAGTGTTGCATGGATATTGCATGGATATTGCAGGGATATTGTAGGAATATTTAATATTGCCTTAAGTCTTTTATAATTGATTCGACACATCAAATGTAATTGCATAATGTATATTTATTTTGATTTTCTTAATTCTCACTTCCATATTTTGTTAATTTATTTCATATACCAATATTTAAACACATTTATATAATTAAAAAAATAAAATTAAAGATTAATATATCGCCCCTTTCTGGGTATATCTCGTAACTACAAAATCGTAATTTTTCAGGAATCAATAAAAACAGTTTTTAA
Source organism: Microctonus brassicae (assembly GCA_918226075.1). Lineage (NCBI taxonomy): Eukaryota > Metazoa > Arthropoda > Insecta > Hymenoptera > Braconidae > Microctonus > Microctonus brassicae. Next base: position 15,745,293 of record OW445482.1, read on the forward strand.
TATCGAAAATACATAAATATTAATAAAAAATATCAAATTCAGACGATATTTTCGTGTCAATTTATAAAGATAAACGAAAATTTCATGATTGCCATTGGCAATCAAGAGCTAGATTCAAAACAACGTTCAACTTTGCAAAGGTTCCAATTTTCTACATCTTCAGGTAAATTGGCAGCTTTTATCAATTTCTCTAATGTATTTAGTGATTTAATATGGCTTGGCCACAAACTTTCATCTTTCATCTCATTCAACCAGCAGGTTGGAATAATTTGTAATCCGTCCTCAAATTAAGCGATTGTATATTTTTTTTTTAGATTTGTATTCATCATATACCTGAAAAAAAGTCATGAAGAATGATAAAAAATATTTATGTCTACTTCTACATAGTAATTTCACGTCAATTTACATTTTGTACTCGCCGTTTTTCCATGAAAACACTAAACAAATATTTTTTTGGTTTCTGGACACGTGTTTAATGCAGTGGGTTATGAGGTTATATAAAATCATGTATTTTTAATTACACACTTCCATATATTATAATACTATAATAATTTTTTAGATCACTTGTACTTTGTGTAATTGTGTAATTGAGATGTATGTAGACTTAGTATCCACGGGATTGTATGAATCGTCGTGAATAGATATGCAAATGGCGATATATCGACAACACGTGGAGTTGCACACAATACCCAATTAATAATAATATGAATATATTAAGGACGTTCGGTAGAGATAGAACCCTCCAATGAATTTTTTTGAAATTCCGGCTAGACGTTCTTATTGTTGTTACAATAACCCTGTCAAAATTTTAAGAGGCTCATCTATTTCGTTTTCGAGATATTGAATTTCAAAGTTCAGTCATTTTAACACGGTCACTTATGGGAAAACTGATAAAAACTCAGTTTTAAGAAAATTGGCCCAATGAATTTCGCCAAATTTTTTATATGTCACAGATAATGCTATTAATTTCTTGTGTACCAATTTTCGTGACGATCATCTGATTCGTTTATTAATAAAAAAATAAATAAGAGTTCGACAGAAACGCAACGGCAACGTCGCTAGTGGCGGGGAATTCAAAATACTCCGGGACGTCATACCAACGCAGCAGACGAGCAGCAGTGCAGACACTGATGCGTGTTCATGAACACTCACACATTGAAGACCCGGTACGGCGTTGTCAAGTCGTCACTCAACACTAGTTTACCCTTGCCCCGTAAATGTTTCCCCTCGCTAACTCTACCGAACGTCCTTAATTGCAATCAACTATCACTCAAATGTTGAACAGTAAAGTTCAGTGCGTTGCACGTAATTAAATTATTATATATAGAATCACGTTGTGATGTTCATTAATTTACTGTAATTAAAAATTGTAAAAGCAAGAAAAAGCACGTTGTACTCGTACAAGCCGGTAGCAATAAGTATCGATTCTCTATCATAGAGAAGATAGAGAGAGACGGCTAGCGATGCGTCGTCGACAATAATGCATGTGCATGCGAGTCTCGCGCAGTCGACAAGCCTGTGTGAGTAGACGCACAACATGTCTCAAATCGAATATTATTTTTTCATGTGAATGCTACATGTAGTGAAGACAGTAAATGTATTTATGAATAATAAAAATTTCCATTCTTGATATCATCATTTCACTTTTTATTTATTTACGAGTCAAGTTAAAATTTTTTTGCAGCAATATTGCAGGGATGTTGCTGCAATATTCACATTGCAATATTGCCACTGGAATGTTGCAGGAATATTGCTGCAATATTCACATTGCAATATTGCCACTGGAATGTTGCAGGAATATTGCTGCAATATTCACATTGCAATATTGCTACTGGAATGTTGCAGGAATATTGCTGCAATGTTCACATTGCAATATTGCCACTGGAATGTTGCAGGAATATTGCTGCAATATTCACATTGCAATATTGCTACTGGAATGTTGCAGGAATATTACTGCAATATTTGGAATATTGAGCAAGGTTCGCAACATTGCTGCAATATTGCTGCAATATTTCATGCTGTCTGGGTACGTTTAATACCAAGCAGGTATCCAGCATTCATAGATCTTTCTAACTCTGGATGAGTTTCACTCAATTTTAATAAATTATCATGGTATCTTTCTAACCATCGAGTATATTTGGGCTGATTTGTTATAAAAAATAAACTGGAGATTTTTGACAAAATGTATTTGAATAATTCAGAATCACCTGATCGAATACTGCGACTGAGTAAGCGATAATTGTTCACCAGATCAATTTATATCATGTAAAATTGAGCAGTTTTACCGAACACTCCTCTCTTGCACCGATCTTTGTGTGCACGGTATGTGTTGATCATTTTAAGCAACTCTTTGTTTCCAAATATTTCAGCGTTAGGGTCATCATTCATTTTCATCAATTGTGTACGAGTGTTATCGTCTATTGACAGTCCTGTTTTTTTCAGAAAGAACTCAAAATATAATATTTCAAGCCTTACTGCCATGAGTGGGTGCAAACGTTTACACCTATTGAAGTGTTTGCCTTGAAGAAATCCGTCAACAGACCCATTTGCAATGATTTTTCACTGTCAGCAGCAATTGTCATTAAACCACAACCACTTATGAACTTTCCAATTGCTTTGAAGAGAGCTAACATAACGTGAAATGGTCCAAGATGTGTAAATAAATTGTCATATAATGGTCGCTCAACTGATTGTATTTGAAGAGCTATTTTGGCGATGGCTTAATCGTATGTGACTTCTAAGTATTTTTGATTTAGTTCTTCAGCAATGTTTTTACTTATTTTCATCGTTTCAATGACAACAGATGGATTGGTTGGCGACTCGTTAATAGGTGTTAAATATGCAATTTTTTGCTTAGAAGTATTGATGTCTTCAACAACATTATAGTTGAAACCAACCCACATTGAAGTGTTTGGAATCTTCAACGCGTGACAAATCATCCATGGTGTGTCCAATATTTGTATTTGGGAAAGAATTTCAACATGTGTCTGATCAACATTTCGTTCATCATTTAATGATAATAATGGTTTTAATATCCGGGGTTTTTTTGTGTAAGGAAGCAAATTTGGTATAAATGTATCAAAAGTTCTTCTCCGTTTTTTGTTCTTGCCTGAAGGAGCATTAACTACACCAGTAGTATTTTCCGGTTCAATATAGGCATTCTCAGGTTCAATGAAGATACACTACTCACAAAAATTAAAGGATATTAAAAAAACTCCAAATTTTTGGGTGATTTTCAACAAGGGATAACTCGGAGAAAAATGGTCGTACAGAACATATAAAAAAAGATAATTGTAGCTCCAAGTGTCAAGTTTACAGATCGGGACTGTTAAATTTTTTAGCATGAGTGGTTTTCAAGAAGTTATTCGAAATCCAACGAAAAAAAAAATTTCCAAATTTTTGCTCGTCTTCAAATTGGTCTGTGGACTTCAAAAAATTTTTTTTTATCATGCGACCATAAGACGCTTCCAGAAAATTTAGTCTTCTTTAATTTGACTGGTTAATGAGCTCCGTACGATAATTTGGCGCGGAGTAATCGTCGATCAAAGCAAAAAAGTCCATTTTGACTTTGACAATCAATTACTCGGGAACTAATGGTCCTACAGAAAATGAAAGTAGGGTTTTGGAAACTACAAAACATTCTTTATGACATGGAATTAGTGGCTGTTGATAAAAAAAATAATTTCGAAGTGATGATGTGTCTTGAAAAAAAGCTGAAAATTTGCGAATTTAAGGATATTTGGAAACTTTGGCATAACTTTGGATATAATGTATGAACGAAGGATATCGTCGGTAATTTTTTAACCTCAAAGTGTCCCCAAAAAACCTTGAAAGTTGCAAAGCGCTGCGATTTTTTTTTCTTAGTGCCCCGAAGGTTTAAATTTATCGTTTCTGTCAAAAATCACTATAATAAGCAGTTTTTCGATCTTTATTCATTTTTTCAACTTCAAAATGATTTTTTCAGCAAAAATACGTAATTTTTCTATTTAAAAACATCAATTATCGGGAAAAAATAAAAAAAAAATAGGAAAAAAAAATCTTCAAAAAAATTTTTTTTATCAATATTTTTCTTTTAAAATTTTTTTCGTCCAATTTTTTTCACGCGTTAACGATACTCTCCTCTCATCAGAAAAATTCGGTCGATTTTTTTTGACCAGTCTAACCACTTTTGTTTTCAATGTCAATTTAAAAATTAATTCAAAAGTTGATATACCCCCCTACGGTCGACTGGTCTCTTCACACAAATCGCGAACTTTTAATTTTTTCGCAGCTCTAATCGTTGAAATACACATTCTTAACAAACAAACAAAAAACAGTTTTTCTAAAAACTACCCTAAAAATTCGATTTTTTTTTAATTTGAATTTTTTTGCCTTTCGATGCCAAGGCGACACCTATCTTCCACGGATGTGGCTCGCGCATCGTTACCCTAATTCAAGAGGGCCGTAGTCAAGTCGAAGTTTCTGCTCTAATGGGGCGGAGCCAGTCGGTAATTAGTCGAGCTTATGCGCGTTTCAATGAAACTCAAACTTACGATCGACAATCAGGTCAAAGTAGGCCACGAATCACTACCGTGCACGACGACCGAGCTATCGTTCGACAATCTCGTCGAGAACCTACGGCGCATGCTGGTATGATCGCTGGTCGATTTTTCAATCGTCGACAACGTTCTCCCAGACGAAACATCACTGCCTCAACAATTCGAAATCGTTTAAGGGAGCAAGGACTCCGTGCTCGTCGCCCAAATTGTGTACCTATGCTCACAGCTAGACACCGTCGTGCCCGACTGAACTATGCAAATGAAAATCATCATTGGGGTCACAGACAGTGGAGTACTGTATTGTTTACTGATGAATCCCGATTTTCACTTTATGGCAACGATAGACGATCTTTCGTTTGGCGTCGCCGTGGCGAAAGGGATCGTAACAATTTTGTGAGACCGGTTGCGGCGTTTAATGGTGGTTCAGTTATGGTGTGGGCAGGCATTTCTTACAATACACGAACTTGATTAGTGATCGTTAATGGAACGTTGACTGCCGAAAGGTACATCAACAAAATCCTCGAACCACACGTCCTTCCTGCCCGTAGACGTATAGGAAATCGGTTCATCCTTTTGCAAGACAATGCTCGCCCTCACACTGCGATTCGTACGAGAAATTTTCTCGTCAACAACAACGTGACAACGCTGAATCACCCGTCAATGAGTCCTGACTTGAACCCAATTGAACATGTTTGGGACATGCTTGGGCGTCGATTGCGGAGGGATCATCCGCAATTGTACAATTTGCGTCAGCTGACTCAAGCACTGATTCAATGTTGGCGGGGAATAAGCCAGCGAGACATTCGGCGGTGCATCAATATGCGAGAACGGTTGCAAACGGTGATGCAAAATAGAGGCGGTAATACGAAGTATTGAGTAGGATCACAAAACATCACTACACACACACATACTCTTTGGAGGATGAGTTTGGAGTCATTAAATACGGTGGAACTGACGAACCACTGGGTCTCATTCCTCCTAAAGAACCACACACACACACACGCGCGCGTGTGTGTAAGAAGCGTAAATCCGTTCGTACAACCTCCACGTAGTACGCTTTGGGTAAAGCTAATGCCAGCAGTAAATGAGAACGGTCAAAAAATCTAGACAATTAAGCATTATGAACATGCTAAAAATTTTTTTTAAAATTTTTTTGGATTTTTTTTTATGAAATTGTTTATTTCGATTTTTTTTTATTTTTCTCGATAATTGATATTTTCGAATAGAAAAATTACGTATTTTTGCTAAAAAAAACATTTTGAAGTTGAAAAAATGAATAAAAATCGAAAAACTGCTTGTTATAGTGATTTTTGACAGAAACGATAAATTTAAACCTTCGGGGCACTAAGAAAAAAAAATCGCAGCGCTTTGCAACTTTCAAGGTTTTTTGGGGACACTTTGAGGTTAAAAAATTACCGACGATATCCTTCGTTCATACATTATATCCAAAGTTATGCCAAAGTTTCCAAATATCCTTAAATTCGCAAATTTTCAGCTTTTTTTCAAGACACATCATCACTTCGAAATTATTTTTTTTATCAACAGCCACTAATTCCATGTCATAGAGAATGTTTTGTAGTTTCCAAAACCCTACTTTCATTTTCTGTAGGACCATTAGTTCTCGAGTAATTGATTGTCAAAGTCAAAATGGACTTTTTTGCTTTGATCGACGATTACTCCGCGCCAAATTATCGTACGGAGCTCATTATACAGTCAAATTAAAGCAGACTAAATTTTTTATAAGCGTCTTATGGTCGCATGAAAAAAAAAAATTTTTTTGAAGTCCACAGACCATTTTGAAGATGAGCAAAAATTTGGAAATTTTTTTTTCCGTTGGTTTTTGAATAACTTCTTGAAAACCGCTAACGCTAAAAAATCTAACAGTCCCGATCTGTAAACTAGACACTTGGAGCTACAATTTTCTTTTTTTATATGTTCTGTACGACCATTTTTCTTCGAGTTATCCCTTGTTGAAAATCACCCAAAAATTTGGAGTTTTTTTAATATCCTTTAATTTTTGTGAGTAGTGTATTTTCATTGACATCGTCGTTTTTAGATATTGTCTGATAAATGATGCCAACGGTATCATGTAATGTATCTTTGTCGCTGGTGGTATCCACAAAGCGATCAAAGTTATCAAATGCCACTCCAGTGAATAACTCATTTGATAGAGAAATAGATTCCGGAAAAATAGACCGGTGCGATTCGATGATGCAAAAGTTGCTTCCGTTTCTAATTCTTCTACAACGTTGTAACTGCAGCAGTGACCATATTTGTTCATAATTTCGACAATCTTACGGCTGCTCGTTAAACTTTTCAACGTGATGCCTAATGTAATATGTTTTCCAGTTTTAATATAACCATTTGTCACATTATATACTAGGTCTGCTGTTAGAGAATTACATTTTATTTGAAAATTATCGTTATTTCTCCGACGGCGTTTGAAACCGCCCAATACCGTGGAATAAAAATCTGTTATATCCTTAGGAATTATGCATTCACCGTTTATTAAATCTGTGACTTTCAAATCTTCTGGCAATGGGATTTTAGGAGTATTTAAAACTTTTTCACGTAAAATGAAGGCAGCTTTTAATAATATTTCTTTATCTTCTAAAATGTCACAAATATTTTCCTTAATTATAAAATTTTTCGGAACAATATAATTTTTCCCTCCTATTTTTACTATATCTATACCTTTATCAAAATGAGCTAATAATTTTTTTTCAAATTTTTGTGTACTGAAAATATTGTCGTATTTATCATCATTATCGTCATGTATGTTCTGTAGAGTCGCTACGTATAATTTGCAGATGTACTCAAACGTCAAATATTTTCTTGAAGCAATTATTTTTTCTGCAATGAAGTCACTGATTTCATCAAAGCATTGATTATGGTAACTTCTGAATGCCTGATATGCTGGGATCGCTGGTGTACTTGTTCTCCCCCTAAATTGTTCAATAACAGAGAGGCGGCAAGCATTATGATAGAAAACTCTCCCGTCAGATGAATTTCTGAGTGTTTGTATCAATTCATTGTTCTCAGGGATTTTTACATTTTCAAATATTGTATTTTTGCATGCACTATGCAAGGGTTGAAACCGTCCTTTAATTTATTCAATTCGTTTATTGCAAACGAAACATACTTTCTCCAAACTTTGTACATTTCCTTCGGTGCTTTGCAGCGCATCACTTGATATTTCAAAATTAATATCATCAACATTGTGGGATGTATTGTCATCTTGATAAGATGGACTTACTAGGTCTTTTGGTCGTTCTGCGACTGACGGTGATTCTAAAATTAATATCAATATACATTTATGAGTAATTAGAATAAATAATTCTTTTTGTATCAATCAAAAAAATAGTACGCAGCACATAAAGTAGGTATTTAACTGTGAAATAGATTAAACTTGCAATGGTATGTTCAAATATTTTTTCATTATCGCCACAAAATGTCTATAACATTGAACATGATATCCTGCTGTTTCACTTACGTCTTCTGGTAGAACAACATCTGCATATTTCAATTTGTGAAATTTTCTAATTTTTAAAATTTCATGACACTTCCCCAAAATCTTGGATGTAAATTTTATTGTTTTTTCGCAAATATCATTTCGGCATATGACACAAATTATATTCACTGTTTCCATTATCAACACCAGCAGTAAAGATTATCAAGTATTTAATTTTTTCACGATATTATGATAATTTTCAATAGTGTAGGCTACGATGAAAAATAAAATGATGTACTTATAGCCGTCGCTGACTGCGTTACGAACGCACGTTTTCAGCGCGGAGACAAGAGAGGCATTAAATATTGCTACTATACTGCACAGTCGCTCGGTTTTTTCTCCTCTCTCGCTCATTTGTTTATATTGCATACGCCTCAGTCCTTCATTTCTTCATCATGCGCGCTCACTTTTTTCGATAAAATCTGTTGGAATCCCTCTACAGTCTACAGTACAATAGATATTCTCTCTTTCCAACATTGGAGCTCGTATAAGTCTGTTGCGTTCGCACTCCCATCGAGCGTCATGACTATATCATATACTCTTCTGGCAGATGCTTGCATCCGCTTAAATGTTCTGGCTTCTTACATGTTGTTTTTAAACAATCCAAAGAACATGCCCTCGAGATTTTAGCTTTGTTGGGGGTAGGTTATAAATTACCATCCCGATGACAACTTTGCCATGGTTTGGCAGATACTTCTAAGTCAATTTTTGTTTACACTCGAACATATGTAAATTAAAACATATAAAAATTGCAGCCTTGTGGGAGTCGGTTGAAAAAAATTTTTTTTTTACATTTTCAAAAATTTAAGGGATGATGACGTAACCGCGAGATGCCTGCCAGACTGGTACTTACTGCATTGACCGATAATGAAATATCATTCTCAGATTTTCTAGCCTTGTGGGAATTGGGTTAGTCGGATAGTTCAGTAGCTCTTAGACTATGGATGCCCTTTCACGAGTCACAGGAGGTATGTTGAGCTCGTTAGAAGTTGTAATGACCACAGAAGATACTTGGTATAATAAAAAAAAAAACGATATTCATGAATATCCGGAAAAATATGCAGACTGGAGAATAGAAGATGACCAACTATATCATAGACGCCCCGACATGCAAATCGATCCCACTCTTCCGGACTTAATTCAATGGAAGTCAGTATTCCCCGTCGAAGTGAGAGCTAAAGTGATGGAGTATGCCCACTGTCTCCCACAATCCGGACACTACGGAATAGACAAAACTTATCATCGTATTGCCCAAGAATTCTATTGGCCCGGTTTTTTTCAGGACGTAGTAACTTTCGTAAAACAATGCCCAGTTGGCCAACAATATAAACCTACTCAACGTGGCCCAATAGGAGTAATGAGAGAACGCACAGTGGAAGGCCTATGGTCAATCATCACCGCCGATATTATGGGACCTTTTCCACCCAGCAAAGTCCAAAAGAAGTACTTGTTGGTCTTTCAAGATTATTTTACCAAATAAGTTAAAATGAAGGCTTTTACCAAAGCTGATGCACGGTCCATATGGAAAGTCACGGAAGAGTTGATAATAAATAGATGGGAAAACCCCCAATTTTTCTTAACAGACTACGGTACGGAAAACGTAGGAAGAAATTTGGTTGATAGATTAAAAGAGTACGGTATAAAACACATCACGTCCCCCATATATCATCCCCAATTCAATCCCGTCGAAAAGTGAACAGAACTCTACGGCCCATGTTAGGAATATTTATCCAAGAGACTCATCGTGATTGGGACAAGCATTTGAACGAATTAACTTTCGCAATCAAAACTGCTGTCCAATCGACTACTGGAGTATCACCAGCCTTTTTGAATAGGGGGCGAAACCCTGAACCAATATTAAATATAAGAGATGAGGTAGAAAATCTGGACTTTATTGATCCTAGTGACCCGATAGCGTGGAAAGAAAGAATGTTGAGACTAAAATTATTGCAAGGTTTAGTACAGAAACATTTGGGTACGGCGTACATCAGACAATCTAATTATTATAATAAGGGAAGAAAAGATATACTTTTACTACTAGATAATTTGAGACTTCTAGCTTGGTAACACTTATCACATTTACTTTGTTTGAAAGTATCACTTGACAATTTCAAAATATCACATTTTGTTGAAATTATATTTTTTTCATAATATTTTTCACAATTACTACCTACACTACCACTTCAATATACATCATAATCTCTTTTAAAATAAACAAAATTTTCTATAACTAATTCACAATCTATTTTTTCATTTTCAATCATTTGATGTTTTTCTACTGAAGCGATTTGAGCTTTTGGAAAGTAGCAAGTATTCCCTTTAGCAGCTTCCAAAAGCATTGTTCGATAAGGTAAAGGCTCCATTAATTCGTCTATGGTTGTTTTAATTGATTCAATGTTTGGTCTTTTGTTAGGTGCAATTTGAGTGACCGAGGGAACACTCCACTGTTGCTCAAAATTAGTTTTTGATAAGCTTTGTTCATTATGAATATAATATATCACAGCTGCTATGTGTTTTCATTTGCCACTCTTGTTATAAACACACGTACAAGAGACACTAGTAACATTTCGAGAGGAATCTAGCTAAAATTTTAATGAAAGCAATTCAATTTTTTCGTCAATATTACTCAAATTGTGTTCATTTATTACTTACAATTAACTTTGTTGTATATGACGTAGAATTTACTGATGTTTGCCTAATAACTCGAGCTTCAATTCTGCGAATTGTACCATTTATTCTAAATACTTTTACGTTTATACCGTGGTAAGCTTCATTTGAAAGTTTTCCTTTTTGCACTGTTTGTGGTTGAAATTCAAAACTATGCAATACTTTTTCAAATCCCGTTTCGAAAACTACTTGCAGAATTAAAAAATTCGTATCTAAGTCTGTAAAAAAATCTCACCATTTGAATAAGTTTTGTATTTTATAACCTCAAATACGCATAAATGAAAGCTGTTCATATCAATTAAAATTGAGTTTACTTACTGTATATGTTGACTTGAATGTTTCTTAAACAACCCAATTATATTTTTATGGAACAATTATTATTATTATTTTATCATTGATAATTTTATTTCAATTAATCTTCAATATTTTCCTATTAACGGCCATTACTAATATGGTCACCGTCTATCTCATATTTTCTACCGCTAGGTGCCTATAGCGTCGAAGCTCATCGCCAATAAAGTAAATTATTGAGTTAATTATTGATTTTTGTCAATTAAATAGTTACGTGATTATTAGCGTGGAAATAGTATTGTATTACGAAAAATTGTTCTGTGTGACGTTACGAGAGTGAGAGAGATTGTTTCATTCAAAAGGTATTTACGCAATTAATTGGAGTTAAGGACGTTCGTGAGATACTCCGGGGTCAAATGAGTATTAACTTTTTATAAAATTTATCTAAGGTTTTAGAAAATTTGTAAAATATATTAATAATTTTACAATGATTTATAATTGTTTTTTATATGTACCAACTAATTTTAAGGTATTTATTTTAAAAAATCAGTTAACCCACATTAACAATTGATTTGACGCCATTTGAAATGCTTAATAAATTTGACAACAGTGCCTATGCTATGTTTTGACACTCTCAATGTGTATATGCATCTGTGTATATTTCGTTACTGCGCGCTGTTACCAGTTTTCAAGATGGCTACAAATTTACCAAAACAGTTTCAATTATCTTTATTAAAATAATTAATATTCAATTCAAACATTCGTCAACACTTGTTTTTTTGTGGAGTTATATAAATGACATATTTCAAAGAATATTTTTAAACATTATTTATTATTGTATCTACTCTCACAATAAACTTTTTGTAATTTTGAATACATGAAAATGCTAATTCTTCAATAACTTTCTTAAATTATCGATAAGGCATCTTGAAATTTCAAGGGTAGATAGCTACATGATTTAACTTATCAGAACTAAAAAAAAAAAATTTTATCTACTAAAAGGTTTCGCTCACGAACGTCCTTAATATTCTAAGTGTGGTTGAGCCAACATGCTGGTAAATCAACACGCGGTGAATGACTATTGTTATTTTGGATAAATTCACTTTCCACAGCGCAACGATTACACATAATAGCCTTGGAAGGCAAATACTTTGTTTATTAGATTATGTGAATCACGGAAAAATTATTAGTGTTAAGAATACATACATTATTATTATTATTATTGTCCGAAAAAGATATATGATATTGTCGCACCGCCGTAGACCCGTTACTATTCACGGCCAGAATTACAGAAAACGTCGCAATATATTGTTGTGTGTTAAAACTAAACGGCGGTAATGAGTATTATATATAATTTTTCAGGATTATATTGCCATTCAAAGAGTTCATCATATGATTATATTGTTCTTCATCGTATTCTAAATTGAGAAACATCATTATTTTATTCTTTTCCCTGATAATCTTTGACCCATTACAGGCGATCAGGGTGACATCCCTTCGGTGGTCAAGCAACAAGGTAACGTTGGAGGCATCTCGTTTCAGGGATAAAACAGAGCGCTTTCATAATGAATATGCTTTGCAATATTTGTAACGTACTGAATAGCTTATTAATAGTTTGCCATTTCAGTTTTAGTAGAGGTTTGCGATCTATTCATGAATATTACAGGGATATTGAAGGAATTTTTTTCTGAAATATATTTGCATGAATATTGCAGCACTGTATCATGACAGAAGATATATTGAGTTGAACCTAAGAACTCGTGATTTTTACGATGACAAAAATTCAGTCCTGGTCGTCGTCTGTTGGGTATCTTTATTCAATGCGTGTATGATACGTAAACTTGTCTTTCTCGCCCCAAGTACTGTAGTATCTTTCTCTTACTTTCAATATGCTCTATCATTTTGCCTTTTATTATTGCAAGATCACAGCGATCTTCTTCTAACACATGTTATATCTAAAGTTTGTCCTTTTCTCGCATACCAGATTTTTATTCTTTTACTCTGACGGTCAATCTTAACACTAGTCAGAATCAATATCATCAAGAAACATAATATTATGACTATTATTATTTTTCTATAACTCTAGTGTCCAATTTCAATACTAATTTGAAAATTTTTGAAGATGATGAGTTACCGACGAAGCACAGTTATAGTAATAATACCCCAATAGCATTTAGTGCACTCTACTAAAGGCTATACAGGGGTTTACATGAGAATGCACCGTGCGAGCAGTTAGTGCATTTGGTGCATTCACGGTGCACCTTAGGTGCTCGTCTACTGTGGCAGCACAGTGGACCATTAAGTAGAATTCAAATGTTCCCCATTACGTACCCAAATAGTCTTTGGAGCGCTCCATGAAATTCCACTCCATGCTGTTACAAGTTATAACTATTATGAGGCCACAGTATTTCACGTCGTGTAATATGTCAAAATCATGTGAATTTCATTAATATTCAAGGACAAGATCCAAGAATCCAAGGGATTTTTTTTTTGGTTCCTTTTGGATCCTTGGATCCTTGTTTGGATTCTCTTGGATCCTGCGGGATCCTTCGGGAGATGGAATAAATAATCATATGCGACAATGAATGATTATTCGTTCCATCATTATTTATTCCATCGAAATCGATCGTGGGGACTCGGGGGGCCTCGGGAGGCCTCGGGGGGATGCGGGGGGACTCGGGGGGATCGATTTCGATGGAATAAATAATGGATGGAACGAATAATCAATATAAACAAATAATCATTCATTGTCGCATATGATTATTTATTCCATCTCAAGACATTGCATAATTATATTTAATATTCATCAGTATCAATTGCTGAATTCACCAATTAGGATACAGAAAAGAATGAAACGAGAACATGGTTTGGCGTGTTGCAGCCATGTCGGTTGGTTGTGATGCTGTGATATGGCGTCTAATATTGGGGAAATTCACATGATTTTGGCTTATTACATAACGTGAAATACTGTGGTCTCACAATAGTTATAACTTGTGACAGGATGGAGTGGAATTTCGTGGAGTGCACCAAAGGCTACTGGGGAATAAAAATGGATATTAATTATCAACTGTCCCATAAACGCTGATTCAATATTTTTATTTGATATAAGTGAAAAACACATGAAATATGATTTAAAAAAATCTACAAATATCACACAATTGAATGTTGGAATTTTAAATCAATTTCGGAAATGATACATAAAGATCATTATTCCACACAAAAAGTGTATTGATATAGACTAATTCTATTGGATCAGATGAATTTGTGTTTGGGTGTGAAAAAAATCAAATTTCTCTCGCCGTCTAGTCAAGAATATTTGATTGCAAATATAAGCATTGAACTTCTAGTAATAAATGAAGCATATTCTGTCAGAAAAAAATTACTATTGTTTTTGAATTATGGAATTATTATAACACTATACATAAATTTGCAAAACTACTTTCGCAAACCCCTATTATGGATATTTATAATTCAGTATTCAAGTATAGCCGAAAATACATAGCTTTATTATCCCGAGTAACATCACCAGAAGGATCGTATTCGATAAATTATATGATCGTTCATCTGGATAAGTTAGCAAATACGCCATCATAAATATAACCGTTCAAAGTGAATGCATAAGCCAAAAACAGAATTGGACCGCATTTATAAAGACAAATACAAATATCCTAAAGTAAAAGAAACTATACTTTTGATTACCAAAATAACTACACATATTTGACAATCATATAATGTAATTAACAAAGATAATGCGTGACTTTCATTATAACGACAGAGCTTTTTGTTATGTAAATGTGATAATATAAAATCTTTTTATTCCACTCATATATGCTAATGGAATACTCCTCAGTTGTGACGATAAATTAAATAATTTGAGGGTATCATGATGTGAAAATTTTGGTTTTCAAAATATTTGATGATGGGGAGAGAATTTGGATAATTTATAGCCTTGTATTGTGAGAATTGAAAATTGCCATTTCAAATTTTTTCCCGAATTTCTTCCAAAAACAGCCATTTTTAATGGTAGCCATTTGAAAAAACCCACGGCCACTATTCGAGGTTTCTTACTGAATATGAAATTCATTTATCTATTAAATTTGTTTTATTTTTTTGAAAAAATTCTTGTATTTTTTATACTTGAAATATGACAGGGATAGGTTTGTTGCATGAAATTATTCAATTGATTGATTATCGTATTTCAAATAACTGTGATTTCTTTCTTTTATGATTCCCCATTCATTGAAAATTTCGAATGTCTGCTAATTTGCGGAATATCCAGAATACGATAGATTTTTAAGAAAAATATATCTATACTTTATGTTTCTTAATTGTAATTTGAAAAATATATATTATCTCTATGAAGTTCGTTTCCAATGATTTTACTTTTACCTCACAGAAAAAAACGTTTTTTCCTGTGCATATATATTGTATAATGAAGCACGAGTGTTGCATGAATGTTGCGGGAACGTTGCAGCAACGTTCGAAATGTTGCGCAAGGTTCGGAACATTGCTGCAACATAATTCCTGCAACATTCCACGCTGACTGGGTTTATACACACATGATGATGTCAGCATGATGGTTGGAATGTTCAAACAAATGTCACAAAGTGTAAACGATTTAATAATGAATATTTTTCATTTAAAACGTGAATATGAAGCTGAAAAAGAAGATTTAGAAAACGCAAGTGTTTCATCAATATGTTCATTTGATGAAATTGAAGATTCCACTTTTGTCAAGGACTTGATTGACAATATAATAGATACGTTAACAAATGTGTTCCAAATGTCAGAACAAACAAAACAATTTATGTATGATAGAAAAGAATAGTTCAATAATAATTCATAAAAGAGTTGAAGATGTGTTCAATTAAGTAAATTAACAATATTTTATGAATCAAAATTTCGTTTCATTATTTATTAAATGTTTCTACATATAAAATATATGTAATCATTCTACCCACTACATGAATATTTTTTTCCATTTGTACCAGTAATACATTTATATTCAATAATACGATCATACAACATACACCGATGTACATGAGTCAATTTTAAGTGAGAAACTCATTGACAGATTCAATTTGTACATCTACTGGTTCTGACTGAATTTCATATTTTTATGATAATAATGTTAACAATATTATTCAAATATATATCCATGAACAAATAAAAATGTAATAAAGTATTTCTTGTATTTTAAGAATGTAATTAATTTTTCAATGATTTCCATTTTTTTATTCCTAAACAAATAAATAGAATACATCGAAATGTAATAAAACTATTTCTTATATATTGAATTGATAGGTTATATAATAAGTATATGATGAAATAAGTTTTATCTCTTTTATTTTGAAAATAAATTAACATACAATTATATCACTTTTTTCATTCAACATTAATGAATTCACATTCTCTATATTGTCCACCAATATAAAGCATGTTAAGTTTTCCATTCGTTGCTGCATCTCCTAACAATTTGTATTGATCTCGTCCTTTCAGCAGATATTTTACAATTCTTGATGATAGAAAAACAGTAAATTCTTTATTCAAGGTCACAACAATGCTTCCTCCAAATTTAGTTTTAACAGTATTCATTTCAGTCACTTTATAGTTTATTTCAACTTCTAGCTGATCCCATGACTTTATTGGTAAAAGATTTCCTCATCGACAAAGTTCATTCAATTTAAAGAAATCCATTTCAGAAAAAATATTATTTCAGGAATTTGATGTGTATGCTTCGTTGATCTCATTCAAAGATGAAATGTGAAGAATAGAGAAGTTTTCATGCTTCTTATAACTTTCATCCCTCTCTCATATCAAAGAGATACGAGTGGGAAGTGATCATGATTTTTCTATCCTATGATTGGTTTAGACAAGTTTGAACACGTTCAGAAATGACGTCATCGAAGTGTTACTCTCTGATTGGTTGAAATAAGTTTGAACATGTTTAATATTTTTTCAGATCATTGGTTCCCCGCTCTTTCAAGAAAAACGGTTAGAAGTTCTTTGTTCTACAGTATTTTAGAGGTCGTTTCATCTGCCAAATGTAGCGAGTAACGTTTTCTTTATCAGACTGTTTATTATCCTCCATTATCGGTTAGTTCGCCGAAATGCCGCATGACCAAATTGAAATACCAATAAATGCAATAAGTAAATGATTCGTAATGATATTATATGTATAGCAAATCCGTTATCAAAATGAATTATGCATAAAATTTTAACGAATATGAAATTCATCGACTGATCGGACGCGCCAAGTACGTTCGTATTAAAAGTGGGATATTGACAAAAAATTTTTGACACATATAACTATTGATTGATTACAATAGGTGATGATGAGGTTTCTTGGAAATGGCAATCAATGACACCTATCATTGATGTGTATCCCATGGCTCTGGGGCATCTGGATTCTGGACTGTGGGCATTCGCTATATCTATATGTATATATATATAGATCTAACAAATTCTCACAGTCCAGAATCCAGATGTCCCAGAGCCGTATTCTGTTATAAAGATAGATAACTAATATAATTACATGATAAGTGTATACATGGGCGTACCGAGGTCCAGGGCCAGGTGGGGGAGTGGGGGGAGGGGGTCATTTTCTTAATTTATTTCATTGACAAAGATAGATATAGTTATTAGGGACGTAAACAAAATCCTGGGGTGGGCAGCTGCCCCCCCCCCCTCTCCTGCCCTCCCCTGGGTGCGCCTATGAGTGTATATATAATATAATACATAATATATAATACATAGTAAGTCTATATATAACTTTATATTGTGTACTTGGCAATCAAATGACTGATATCAAATCTTTTTGTAAAGTGATTTTTTCAAAGTGAATTTTCTAAAGTAATTTTTGTAATACAATTTTTTTGTCACACATGAATTTGGCGCCTTATTTTAATAAAACAGAATAAAATCAAAAATATAATTTTTCAATTCTCAATATATTCCTGCAACATTCCTGTAATATTCGTAATACTCCTACAACATTCCTGCAATGTTCCGTGCAACATTCTAAACGTTGCAGAGAGGCGGACATAGAAACGTTGCAGCAACGTTCGCTGCAATGTTTAACGTTGCGGAGGTAACAGCCTTGCAACGTTCCTGCAACATTCCACGTTGGCGGGCTATGCACGCTAACTTTCTAAAACTTGTAACTTTTTCAATTTTATGAATTTTTTGAAACAAATTTTTGACGGTTCATAGAATAGAAAAATGCGGTAAAAAACGATTCTTTCGAAATCACACGTCGAAATACTCCCTTCAGTAATAAATTTCTACAAATTATGGCAGTTTCTGATATCATTTATTCATAAATACATTAAAAACATTTTAAGATCTCATGTAAGTTGACCAAATATTGAGAAATCCGTCAAACTATGCCAACAGAAATATGTAGACTGAAACTAGAATAATCTTGCAAAACATTCCAAATTTCGAACTGAAATTGATAGTGTCCAATAAACTATCGATTTTCTCACAATATTTCAATACCTGTCTGATTCGCCACGCTTCACAGCAATTTATGAAATAATTTGTTTGAATCTGATAGTTTCTGACATAATATTGTAGCAAGATACGATAGACCATCTACGACTCTTATATTATTTGACGGTGATTCCCTCAGTTTGATTGATAACAATTTACTTATTATATTTGTGATTTTAGAATGTATCTCCGGATCCATCAAAATTTTGTGGCCCATACACGAGTGTAAAATCATCAACTCGATCTCAACAAACAACTCATTTTTCAAATTCGGATGAGAATAATCATGATACAATTGGTGTCATCGCATTAGATAGCAGAGGCCATATAGCTGCAGGAACATCCACAAATGGTGCGAAATTCAAAATTCCAGGACGCATCGGTGATTCACCTATTCCAGGTGCTGGAGCCTATGCCGATCAGGAAACCGGTGCTGCAGCTGCTACAGGAGATGGTGATATAATGATGCGTTTCCTGCCAAGGTTTCAGTTTATTCATTTTTGTTTATTTATTCTAAGTCATTCCTGCATTTATAATTATTTTAAAAAATTTCAGTTTTCTTGCTGTTGAAGAGATGCGACGTGGCTCGACACCTGAAGAAGCTGCAATGGTAGCGATCAAAAGGATAGCGAAACATTATCCGACATTTGTTGGAGGGATAATTGCGCTTGACAAAAATGGAAATTATGGAGCTGCGTGTAATGGCATCCTAACATTTCCATACTATGTTGTTAACAATATTCTCAGTAAACCAACGATGAAGTTGGCACATTGTGCAAATTCAATTAAAGATATTCATTATGTCAAGTCAATGTAAGTACTATATCCATCGCTGACAGTCATCCCATGATATTTTGAATGAAAAATAAGATTTCCATATTCCCATAGAGTAAACCAATGAAATACTCCCCACATTTTGAAAAATTGTAATAGCCTTTTAAATAAATGACATAATTCATCAAAAAAATACAAAATGACCTTGAACAAACAAAAATAGTAAAATAAAATGAGTCCTCTGTAAAGACACAAATGGAAAAATAATAACTTTAATAGAATTAGAAAAATTGAAAAAGTGTAGAGAAGTTTTACAAATACGTATAAATTCAAACCCAAAATATGATAATGTGCAGTTACCACAAAAAGACACATTTTATTTTACTATTAGGTATTGTATCAATTCAATTACAAATATTAAAAACAAGGATCACAATACGACTATAGCTAATCGATCTGATGATTAGCGGAGAACTTTTCTTTACAAGTTGATGTTTATAGAGACTACTTCTATCGTAGTCAAATTCAATCGGAGAACTTATCGATTTGATGTCTGACGGAGAACTTTTCATTTCGGTGATCGTCGGAGAACTAATTTTTCTTTTTGAATTTAGCTATTAGATAATGAAGTTTAGATAGAAGGAGAAATCAAAGTTTCTCACGGTCCAAGTAACTTTATCATTGGTTGGTTTTATTTAAATGATTTCCTTTCCTGCTTTATTTTCATTCCATTTGATTCTATTGGTTTTTAAGATGAAATGGAAGGGATTTTATTTAATATAAGTAATTCTATAAGTGTTATGCTTATTTCATATATATTTATCATAGTTATATACTTCTAATTTTTATTCGTGTATGTCATTCATATTTCATCGGGTACTTTCTTTGAGGTATATTATTTCTTATTTATTTTCCGAATGGTACCCTTAGTTTTATTGCTTTTCTTGGTATTTGATGGCGAGTGTTCTTATGGGTAGTGTTCTGTTTAACTTATAGATTTCGTTTTTGTATTGAGATATATATAAAAAGATATTTATTTAAAATGTTTGAGATTTATGTTTAGCGCATGTGCATTATTTAGAGTTTATAGAAGTGCGTTTTTAGTTCAATGTTTATTTCTGTTATTACTAAGGGCGATAGTGTTTGAATATTTATTCATATTATATTTTGTTTGAGCTCTGATTTCAAGTGAGAGTCTGTTAGTTTTTCTCGATATTTTTGGTATTCATTTTATACTGCATTTATTTATTATAGCGTATGGTATTTGTCAGTTCTAGTTTTAAGTTGCGTAGTTAAATTATTTTATATTTCATACGTTAATTGCAATGTTCATTAAATGTTCATTAAATGTGTATAGATATTTAATTATTAATTATAATTGAGTTCAATCGTCTAATTATTTGATAGGATTCTGTATTATCGATCGTAGTTCTCGTTTATCTTACTTATATATAGGTTGTGATGATGTGCTTTTAAACACATCATCCCTTGCCTCTTTTAAAATGCGAAACATTGCTGCGCTGTAATGAAATAAAATAATATTACACTAATGAAATAAAATAATAGATATTTCCGGGTAAATAATATAGTACTGTGTATACCTATCATATAAATTTGTAATAGATTGTTATGAGAGTGTTGTTTGAGTGTAATGCGTGAATGATTTTAAGTGAAGTCATAGGAAAAGCCAGACGTCAAATACAACATCGTCGGAAGGTGAACATCATCATAAAGAAGTGTTTAGCAGAGTGTAAGACGTCGTCCAGAGTGTTGGCAAACGAGTTGGCATTATAAAAATTCATCATAAGTAACACCCAGTGGTCCACATAACCTAAAAGCGGATGCATGCAATGAAGAATAGTTAATTACGGTTGAAAATCTGGAATGATCATAAGAATAGTACTCACGGTGAATAAATATCCGGAGTCAAGAATATTAAATAACGATCATGGATTAATAACACCACCGTAAAATAATTATTTAGATTAACAACACTACATTCAATCATGGTACACAACAATAACACACCATGTTTGACACTTTTGAGGGTTAGTAATACCACCAGATCGACTTGGCGCCACCGGACTACCGAATTCAGCCGTATAATTATGATCCAACCTGCATAATTCAATATTGCAGTCGATAAATTATAAACCTTATAATTTTTCTCCCGGTAGAGTCCGCGTCGGGTCAACGACCGGCCAATTAGAGATCCGGATGTTTGAATTTGAATTGTCGCAGCCAATCAACGCCGCATGGAGACGTGAAGAAGACGACCGAAAATTCTAGAAGATGAAGACGCTACCAAGACTGACGCTCCGGCCATTTTGACTTCACTTAGCCCTGGGAGATCATAGAGTGTAGTTGCATTGCGTGTGTGTGTCAGTATTAAGCAGGAAAAAGTTGTAAAAGGAAGAGGATTGTATTGAGAGATTGTAAAACCACGTCATGAAAATTGTACCAAGGAATTTGTTGAGCGTCAAAGAGGAATTGTATAATTATTGAAGGCCGTGAAAGTGGAAATACGGCATAATCTAAGAATTTTCTTTGAGTTTGTATTAATTGGTGAGTGACGCCATTGTTGGGCAAGTTTCTCTTAATAATATTTGTTCATTTTCTTACCATATTTTTTCCTATGATTTGACAGCGCAGCAATATTACTACGGGCTAAGTCATTAGTTGATATTGTTGATAATTAGATCATAGTTGTTTGTATAAAATCAGTATTTGTAGACCCATTCCGGGCTTCACGCAAGTTAAAAAGAGATAGAAGATCTCCAATAGGGACTTTGTGTATGATATTGTCTAAAAAATTTGCAGAGTATCAATTAATATTGGTGAAACATTAATACTCAATGATCCGTAGAAAAGATCATATTGGTGTTTCATGAATATTGACTCAAAAGTAATTAATGTCATAATTTTAATATTTTTTGTATGATTCGCCGGAATTGCTAATAGTATTAATTGATAATTTACAATTATCAATTGTTATCAAATAATATCCAACGTTTTCAAGTAGTATCAAACATTTTTTGTTAACTATCAAACGTTTTCAATTAATATAAAACATTTTCGTTAATTATCCAACGTTTTCAATCAATATCAAACGTTTTCGTTAATTATCCAACGTTTTCAATTGATATCAAACATTTTCGGTAATTACCAAACGGTTTCAATTAATGTCAAATATTTTTGGTAACTGTCAAGCGCTTTTAATAATTATTAAGTTTTTAGTTCATTTGTTAATAAAAAAGTTCTTTAATTATTTTCTGGAATAAGTCAAATAAATAAATTATTACCAATTCAACCGAAATAAACCGAATTATTTGTTTTGAGAACATTTGAATAACTCTTTTCAGGTTTATTCCTACAATTGTTTCATTTTCAGCATTCCGGAAGTTCAACAGGTTACTAGAGAAATTCCCTAGTTCTATCTAGTGACCTTTAATTTAAATTTATCAACTAGGGTGGCATCCCTTGAATTATTTTGTCTAAATTTGGGGCAAAATAAAAAAAATATTAATCCATTTGTAACGGTAAGTCCGTTTGATGATAATTAATTCCGGATTTTAGCTTTTCTGCGGAAAGGTGACCGTTATAAGGTATATACTAGGGTGTGCCATTTTTAGGCAACTTTTTTTTTCATCAAAAGAACAGGCTAAAAACTTACTGGACGATGAAAAAAGAAGCCTGTTCAAAGCGGAGCTTTTAATTCAAATATTTAGAGGTGGCGAGTTGTAATTTTCCATTTTCCGTTTGAATAACATGTGAAGAAAAATTTTTTTTGTTTTGATTTTTGTAGCTCGGCATGCGCGCAACATAGAGATGAGCTGATAGCATGGTCTCATAGGAAATCGAACGCTCTACGAAAAAGATCTCTTACACTTCTTACATAGAAACAGTCATTCTGGAGATATTCAAACCCAAAGTTCGAAATGTATGGAATTTCGATTTTTTTGTCATTAAATCGATACTAATGAGTTTATTATTGTCTTCAAAATTATTTTTATTCAAGAAACTGGTTTAAGTGTGCTTATATTTTTGTAAAGTTAAAAAAAAAACTCATATGTCAGATTTTTTTTTCTTCAATTTATTTACTGTGGAAAATATTATTTATGACTTATGTCGGCAAGTATACGGTTTCCGTGGCGCCGCCAAATGACGATGCATTTTTGGAGAGCTCAACGAAATAAGACGTTTTTGAAGAGTAAAAAATTTCGATATCTCGCTTAGTTTTCGAGATATCGAAGCTTCAAAATTTTTTTTTTTCATTTTTATTTCTACGTTATGTTTGATATTTTTCGACGAAATGAGACTTTGTCAAGTCTTATTTTGTCGAGGAAGGTATGGATGTAAACAAATGATCTATATGTACGCCTCAAAACAAATTTTACTGTCACAATCGCACTAGGAAATGAAAATCAAACTATAAATGTAAGAAGACACAAGATTCCTGGAATTAAAAATTTTGTGTTTACATTTAGGAATCTTATACCCCAAGTGGGGAAAATCTTATACCCCACTTGAATACAGGAAGAATATGAACAGAAAATGCACTACGTACACGATTTGTTTACATATAAATTCATATTTGATATTTTCGATCATTGTAGTGTTGTCTTCAGTAACAAGTGGTCTATCTATATTTCGTTTGGAGTTAAACTTTTTGCAAGGCACAAAATGTCAGGTAAACATCCATCATTACATAAAGATTTGGATAATTTTAATGTCTATGTATCTTTTAACAAGTTAATTGGTAGTGAAGATCAAACTATTTCTTTTTTGGAAGAAATAGGCTTGATACCTTCACGCAATTGATGATACCTCCTCGTGGTGCGATCTGGGCAGTCATAAATTTTTTCATAAAATGTTTTATCATTTCATAAATTAATTTATCATTGGCGAAATCATCAAAATTAATTTTAATTTGTTCCTGGAAAATACTATCTCTTCAAATTTATTCAAGCCCCCCCCCCCTCCCCACGCCCCCCGGGGCTCCGCCCCTGGACCCCACTCTATATTTACACACATACACATACACTGCACTCACACACATGCATACATACATACATACATACATACATACGTACAGATTGTTTGTTTACATCGAAATAAGACTTAACAAAGTGTTATTTCGTCGAAAAATATCGAACATAACGTAGAAATAAAAATGAAAAAAAAAAATTTTGAAGCTTCGATATCTCGAAAACTAAGCGAGATATCGAAATTTTTTATTCTTCAAAAACGTCTTATCTCGTCGAGTTCTACAAGAATCAATTGTCATTTGGCGGCGCCACGGAAACCGTATAATCCCCCGCCTAGGGAATACTAAAGTATTCAATTTGCGAGAAGCGCGAATTCATTTAAATTTAGTTAAAAATGTATATTTATTTTTATGGATGAAGGTAATTGATGTGTAGGTTTAAATGTTTGAAAAATGATGAGACGAGACGTATAGATGTAAAATACACTGTTGTGTATCTTTTATTTCACAAATATCCAAGATCTTATAAGTTTGTGTTTATTTGCTGTCTATCGATCGACGACTGACTCTGATTACTTAAGTATGAACAACCGGACGTCAACATTAACGTATGGTTAATACAATTATAATTTCATTTTTGTGAATTATTTAATTATATAAATTTATCAGGTGCTGGGAATAGTGAAAATAATGAATTATAATTGTATCATAAATGTTTCGGTGAACAACAAATGAAATTGACGTTATTCCTATTCACATTTAAACTTTTTGTTGTTGTGCGACGTAACCTAATTTATAATTGATGAGCAAACGTTATAGTAGCAAAGCGTGCTGTGTAGTTAATTGTGGAAATACACAGATTAATACCGAAAACATAAAGTTCTATTCATTCTCGCGGAGACCACATAAAGCTGAGCAAAGAAAAAAGTGGATTACAGCAGTTCGTAGAATAAAGTGAGTAATTATTTTTTGATACAAAATTAACATAAATGAATTGCTGGATGTGGTACATTCTACATTGCAGTACACTTATTTTCTTTATTAATATTGCAGTAGAGATGAATGTAAGTGGCAGACAAATGAATATACAAGCATTTGTAGTGCACACTTCATTGATAATGCCAAATCTGAGCACCCACTCAGCCCAAGTTTCGTACCATCAATTTTTCTTCCATGTTATTCGGAGAGAAATCCATCTGTCAGCTTTATTTCCAGCGTTAAACGAAGGTCAGTTGTATTCAAGAGCATTTACAATAAATGCCTATGAAAGCACACAAGAGTTCATAAAATTGTTCAATTATTGCAACAAATAGAGTTCGTACTTGCATGCAATTATTGCGCGATTTCATTATGAAAACGTTTAAAAGGTTTAATTTAATCTATTTTACTTGTTTTAAAGTTTTATGGTGAAAAAATAGTATATGATATTTGATGTCAGTATAATTGTAATTATTTGAATGTTTGATAAAATATTGTGCAATTATGTTTAATAATAAATAAATGCGCATAATTAAGAAATGTCCATTATTTCATAAAGTAATAAAATATATTTTGAATAAGGTACTAATGTTTATTGAAATAAACATTATAATACGTATTCAATTATTGTTTTTCCACTAATATAGAAAATTGAGCAATATTTTCGTCCAAAAGCGGACTCTGCTATGCAACAATTGCACAATTATTTATGTAACTTACATTGGTATAATGATTGAGCAATTATTAGAACAATTTTTTTCAGATGTTTTTTTAATATATACAGTACATGCAATGATATAATTGAATGTTTTTGTAGATTTAAGAAATATTTGAAAGTTTCCATCGATGAAAAAGTAGAACCAGAGAGAATTAATACGTCAAAATTTCCGTGTGTAACATGATTAGAAGATTTAAACGAATCACCGTTGGACTATCCATTTGTAATTGAAGAAAGTGACGGTGCTACGACACCAAAATTTGTCGGAATTGGCATACAAGTATATAGTGTTTTTGAGGACTTGAATGATAATTGTAATTTATTAGTTTGTAACAGGTTTGTCATCGACAATGTATGCGAAGTTCAAATTCAGACAAATCTGCGACCGCTGTTACAGAAGAACTTTTCTTGCAACACTGCGAAAATTTCAGACAAATGTTGCAGATCTAACATAACTTTTGAAGACAAATGTGTTGGCCCTAATTCTAACGATCAAAATAGTAAATCAATAATTCGGTGTAATGGAGATTTTCATGGAGTGCATTCTATTGAAAATGACAGTACCATGATTAGCATTGCGGGAGTTCGATTAATAGTATGCCAATTATTGCTGCGATTTATTAGTACTGTTAAAAATGAAAAAATTTCAAAAGAGAATCGTTTGCTATTATTTTTAATGAAAATGAAATTGGGATTGACGATTTCTGCTTTAGGTGTAATTTTTTGATGTTCATGAATAAACTGCTTCACGTATTTTCAAATCAATTTTGAAAATTTTAACTACTGAGTGTCGAAATGCGGTAACTTGGCCATCCCGAGAGACAGTTAATGAATTATTACCAGATTCATTTAAAGACAAGTATCAGAATTGTCGTGTGATTATTGATTGCACAGAATTTCCGGTAGAGCAGCCGCCTGAGGTAAATCAACGTGTGCACTTATATTCACATTATAAAAAAGGTTTTACAGTAAAATTATTAGTTGGTTGTACTCCAAATGGATATGTTTCATTTTTTTCAAAAACTTATGGTGGTAGAACAACTGATGCACAAATAACAAATGAGAGTGGCCTCCTAAATCTTTTGGAAACCGGCGATATGGTTATGGCGGATAAAGGCTTTTCTCAAATTAATACTAAATTAGATGAAATGGGTAATAATGTTGTTCTCGTTATGCCACCTTTTTTACGTAAAGAATATTTCACAAGTGCTGAAGTAAAGGAAACTCAAGAGATTGCAAGCGTACGCATACACGTAAAACGAATCATGCACAGA
This sequence comes from Microctonus brassicae, assembly GCA_918226075.1. NCBI lineage: Eukaryota > Metazoa > Arthropoda > Insecta > Hymenoptera > Braconidae > Microctonus > Microctonus brassicae. Next base: position 15,772,525 of record OW445482.1, read on the forward strand.
ATAAAAACTTATCGTATTTTACATAAGTTAAGTATAAGATTGCTGCCATATATAGATGACATTGTTCTTATGGCTGCTATTTTAGTTAATTTGCAACCTCCAATATTGAAAGTTTATACAAATGACGATGTATGTGAAGAGGAATTCGGCAGTTTTATTTACTTCAATAAAATGAATTGATCAGTAATTTTTGAACAATTTTCATATTTTTGTTGTTTCATTATAATTTTTATAGTTAATTTTAATACAAATAAATATCTTGAAACCTATATGGAAATTACAACTATTATTCACTAATAACAAAACATGAAATATGTATGGAAATAACATTTTAATATTGCTGTATGTTATACGTAATAGATTTTACATATTGCTTGCTGTGCACAGTGTACGAGTTAACAAGTAAAACTCACATAGTCTTAATACATCACAAAATAAATTTTGAACAAACGAATAAATTTCTTTTCATAGACTTAACATTTGCTCCATCGTACTATTTTTGTACATTATTTGTATTTTGTACATTGTTGTTTTCTCTATTAAGCATATCGTATAGTACAACTAAATAATACGTGAAATAAAATTTTGTCAATAAAGGAACTAGATTCTGTAAAAAATTTTCATCTTTTACTACTATAACAGTGCACGTTCCCTGAGGTGACCATACAAAAAAATCGCAGATCACCATTCCAGTACAATATAATTGTAACTGGCACTGCGTATATTAGACGTGATATTTTTCAATACTACTTTCTCTTCTATTAGCTGTAAGTAACTAACATTAATTCCGTTGGATTTTTCATCTACAATAATTTTATTATTGCAAATTATAGGACACTTAATTTCTAATATTTTTGTAATATGACCAGATTCAATTACTACTCCGTCCAAAGACACTCCTAACCATGGCTGTAATGGTGTTACAAAAAAACCAACACTCTGAACCTTCACATTGTACATTTTCTCGTATGCAAGTAACGCACACTTTTCTTTCCGCAATCCATACTTGAAGTTAGCATTTCCAGTTGTTTTTTTATTCACGAATTGAACTGCTAAATCTTTACCTTTTACTTTTTTCATCTGCTTAATGGGATGAGCTTTTTCACTAGCTGTTATTCTTAATTGTCTGCATTCGTTCCATTCAACAGAATTACTCTGACTTTTAGTTCTGATACACGTTGAAATTATTTGGTCGTCATCAAGCGCAACATGAGTCGTAAAAAATAATTTATGCTGATCATTAATGAAGCAAAAAGTTTCACCGTACAGTTTTGATACTCAAAAACATTCAAGAAAGAATTTTACACATGTTTCGATACGCTCACATTCTTCAATAACATTTCTTTGCTCATTCAATCGTTTTAACGTTGATCTTCTTTCTATTTTCTAAAACTACTATTTCTCTCACCGCACAGTTTATGTTTTTAAAATCTTCAGGACAGAAATTATGAGCATTCTTCAGGTCTGTAATGAGCTCTGCTTTCGGAGAGAAGAGTTGTGCGCATGTCTTTCCTTTTGAATATAGCTTTTTTGACATTTCAGTCACTGATGGCTTTCCCCATGTTTGCTCAAAACTCGTTTTTGATGTACTTCGATGGTTACAAATAAAATGCAACAATGTATAAATGTGTTTGCATCTTTTTGAGCAACGAGTAACGCAACTGCAGTGCATGTCAATGATGTTTCGATTGCTGTCTAGCTACAAATAAATGTATAAACATTAATTATTTTCAATTCAATTGTAAATTACAATCCAGCTAATTGAAAAAATATTAGTCTTACGTCAAGCTGAATATGATATGGTGCTGCAGTGACATTAGTTTGGCGTATGGAGAAATCTTTTATTATTGTCGTGTCTTTTTGAATTTCTATCACATGCATTAGATGATTCGAAGCAATTAATTTCTCACCTTTTCTTTTAGTTGATTGGCGAAAATCGTCATCAAACTTGATTTCCGAAAACCCGGTTTCCAAAATAATATTCATGTCAAAATATTATCCCGTGCCTCGGCGCTACTTGTCATTCTGCAGATAGTCAGTAAATTCTCTTCGCGCATCCAATATCATGAATTCCTAGCACCGGGAGCTCGCGGACATCAACATACATATATATATATATATATATATATATATATATATATATATATATATATATATATATATATATATATAACAATGTCGAAAATATCAAGGTGAGTCTCTCTCTCTCTGAAGTTCGCACACTTCAGGACGTAACACATGCGCCAAAACTGACTATCAGCACAACACTTTAGCTATCAAATATATGGTCTAGTAATTAGAGAATAATTTTGGGAATACGTTTAAGCTAATATTTATTAATTATCACAGAAAATGAGTGTACAAGATTAGTTCAAATATTGATTGCACGTATGTGTGTAATAGTAAGAGTAGTCGCTACAGCTGTGGGCGTTGAGTTTTACGTTCTTCGGTGGTCACTGGCAATTGCTTGGTGTTTATTCAGCTGGTGGCTGTAAGTGCTGCTTGCGACATTGATACCGCTCGTGACCTTCCTGAGGTACTACTTGCGTCTTTCGATAATTGCGCCACTCGTGGTTTCTTTGCGGTACTTGTAGTTGTGACGGAATAATTGAAGGTTTCGCCACAATACTAGCGTTGCATTCCACTATTGTTATGAATTTTTTATGATTTATTTAAAAAGATGGAATATAGAGAGCGCCGTAAGTTGATTGTTTAGATAGAGCGCTAGGTCTCTTCCGCCTAGGGAATATTAAAGTATTCAATTCGCGAGAAACGCGAATTTATTTAAATTTAGTTAAAAATGTATGTTTATTTTTATGGATGAAGGTAATTGATGTGTAGGTTTAAATGTTTGAAAAATGATGAGACAAGATGTATAGATGTCAAATACACTGTTGTGTATCTTTTATTTCACAAATATCCAAGATCTTATAAGTTTGTGTTTATTTGCTGTCTATCAATCGACGACTGAATCTGATACCAATTCTTAGGTGCTTTTCTGAAGTTTGTAGTTCATCTCAGGTGTTGAAGAGTGGGGATGGTCCATCCTGATGGAGAGGGGTATTGACGGACGTAGTCCATCCTACCTCCGCGTTCCCCCTCCAATGCTCTGTGCTGATGTCGGCTGGTTTTCCTCGATGATCCTCGGTGGTTGTCGATGAGAAGAGAGAGAGAGAGATATCGGTCGGAGATGAGAGTGGGAGTACATCCAGATGCATCTCTTCCATATTCTACTTGAAACGTTTTTATCCCAGAGACAATGTACCGAAAGTGACTAATCTTTTTATTATAGGGACGGGAAAGTCCACAGCAATATTTGAGTTTATTAGTTTATTATATATTTAATACCAAAAATACACATGGAAATTCGTTAGTAATTACAAATAAGTATGTTATTGTAAAAAGAATAAAATACGTGAATGAAATAATAGAGAAGTACTGCAATAAATGTTTATTGTCAATATACTGTAAATTGTCTCCGATGAATTTTGGCACATTCGAAATTGCGTCCCGAAAAGGGTATTTTTACCTGTACCGGAAAAGGTCACAATCGAATCGTGTCCAAATCGAAAAAGGTCGGCTTGTGGTCAGATGGACAAGTACAGGTATAAAATAAGGAGCAACGTTGCCACTGCAGACAATAATAATAATAGAGCTTTTTGGATAAATATATCATTAATGTAATCAACATTTGCAAAACCAATGTTACATATTCATTAAAATTGCAACAAATCCGAAAATGACTGTATGAACAGTATGTACAGTACAATTATAAAATCATAACTTAATATTTACAGAATTTCTCTGTTATTATCACTGCAAGCTTGGCAACAATTTCTAATCTTATTTTTGAAATGGATTTCTGGAGATTTAGATTATTTGTTCTTGTAACATACTATTTCTTTACATTTATTCAAGCCCCTTTGGGGCTTCGCCCCTGGGCCCCACTCTATATCTACACACATTCTAAACAAATAATTATTTGTTATACTTCGAGTTGAAAGATTCACTATAAAATATAATCATTTTGAGTGTGATGAGTTACACTTGGAAGTTTGGCAACAATGTCGAAATAAATTCAGTTTTGGCCAATTAATAATGTTTGCATTGCGGACGCAACTTCGTTGTACCCCGGACGCAATTTTGTTGTACCCGGAACGCAACTTATGTATCGAAAATTTTACCTACTCAAACTGGGACGCAATTTCAAATGTCCCGATCGATAGACAGAAAATAAACACAAACTTATAAGATCTTGCATATTCGTGAAATAAAACATATGCAACAGTGTATTTTGATATCCATACATCTTGTCTCATCATTTTTCAAACATTTAAACCTACACATCTATTACCTTCATCCATAGAAATAAATATACATTTTTAACTAAATTTAAATAAATTCGCGTTTCTCGCGAATTGAATACTTTAGTATTTCCTAGGCGGAAGAGACCTCGCGCTCCATCTGAACAATCAACTTACGGCGCTCTCTATATTCCATCTTTTTAAATAAATCATAAAAAATTCATAACAAGAGAAATAATAATAATCATAATATTTTATATTTCCTGATATTAATTCTGACTAGTGTTGAAGTTGGCCGCTAGAGTAGAAAAAGAATAAAATTCTTTCATGAAAGAAAAGGACAAACTCTGAATATAACGTGTGTTAGAAGAAGATCGCTGTGACCTCGCAATAATAAAAGGCAAAACGATGGAGCGTATTGGAAGTAAGAGAAGGATACTACAGTACGCGGAGCGAGAAAGACAAGTTTACGTGTCATACATTGAATAAGGATGCCCAACAGACGACGACGACGACGACCAGGACTGAATTTTTTAATCATGAAAATCGAGAGTTTTTAACTTCAACTCAATATATCTTCCGTAATACGTAACGTAGGAAAAAAATAAAATCAGTTTTATTATATAATTTGGATACGAGCTTCCAATTGCGCCCATTATTTTTCCGCTAAATTTAGTGCATATATAAGATCTCATCATAGTGGTCTTTTGAAACTTGGACTTTCGTGTAAAGATACACGGTACGTATATCTCGCTCCACAGTGAACTTGGCGCGAGACACTACTGTCTACTGTGTCTCTTGATACGGACATCGCGTGCGGCGTGCTGACTATAGACTATTCTAATGCGGTGTTGCCAAATCATATACTACGTCACTCAAGTCAAAGATCAAAATTCTATGACTTACCGAGTACCGCGGGTACTCCCTTAAAAACAGTTAACTGTTAAAATGAATTTTGAATGGATTTTTACGAAAAAAATTTCACTTTGTATTGTTCACAACGTTTCGTATGATGACGTCTATTTTCTGTATTAATGAAATTTCCAAACAGCATTTTATTCAGTATATAATATCTTAAGTAACGCTAACACAAGATCATTTGTTTAAATCATAGCTAATTTCAAAAAAACTTCAATTATAATTGCTGTTTCTTAAGTTTATGTTCATTTTTATTATATAATTATGCAACTATGATTATATATTGAATAGTTTTTAATTCATCAAATTAATCACAATATAAATAGTTTATGTCTAAATGTCTTCTTTATTCACCAATTGAATAACAATCTTCAATATTTTCATTTAATCGAACCATATTCCGTAAAATATGATTATAAAAATATTTGAAAATTTCAAACATCTCCGTTTTTAACAATTTCTCGATTGATGACCCTACAATTTATTATTCAATATAAAAAGCGAATTAATAAACTGCACCATAATGAATTCGGTCATATACACTTTCAAAATTTTCGCCAGAACTTACTAACTAATCTAAGTACAATAATTTATAGCTAATAGTTATTTAATAAACTCAGGCAAAAGAATTCTCAAGGATAAAGAATCATAGTTAATGTTTTTTTTTTACATTTTTAATAGATTTATTACAAAAATATAGTATAAACTTTGCAATCAATAAGTAAGTTCATTCACACTTGAGTGTGCGTATGTGTTTGTGTGTATATGTATATGATAATATATTAATAAATTGAATCGAAATGAGAATAAACTTAAATCGGGCACAACGAAAAGAACCTGCCGAATGGTAAGAAGCACTGGATTTATGATCGTCAGAAATAGTGTTCGACTGGCTTTTGATGACCATCATTATTATCTATCAATATGATGTCTATTTACATTATTTCAAATTCACTCATTGAAAACAACCATTTAAAAAGTTTATAGTATGGATTGATTAAACATATAACTACTACGTATTCATGACAAATTTAAGGTTTTGCGTTGCATAATGTGTTGTTCTTTTATTGAAGTAAACCCTACCGTTTACTTAACATATTTTATGGTGAATTCATTTGTCAACCAATTTTTTTACATTTCATTATTTTATGATCGAATTCGAACCGTGTGATCTTATTATAATTAGAACGACTGTCGCATGACATCAAAATTTGTCACTCCGTGTCTACTAAGTCATGATGTATAGTTTCCCACAAAGTTTGAATTTTATATTTGTTGTAAATATATAAGATATGCGATCAACAACTATTGCTTTTTTTCTTTACTGAAAAATAAAAACACAGAATTCGGCATATTATATACCTGTCATTTCTGCTAAATGTATTTCGAGGAAATCACTTCTTATTCTTGAGTCTCTACTTTCCTACATTCGTTCGAAACAGAAAATTTTTCGGCTTTCAACTGCCAAATATAAAAATTTCTTTCAAGGGTACAAACCAACTAAAATTTTATGGAAAGATTAAGATGATGACTGGAATGGCATCTTCAGTCAACATATATTATTAATTTACACAAAAGTTAGCGATTTCTTCTATTAAAACCAGAGAAAAAATTAAGATATACTTCGATTATTTTAGATGGCAGTTATAGTACTTTCAGCAATTTTTTTCCCACACTTCTTGCTGAATATAATAAATAAAGATCAATCGTAGCGTCTGTATTTATCTCTACTCCTATTTGTTTTCTCTTTGCTACCACAAAAGAAGCATATGGTAACATGATGGTTTAATTTTAACATTAAAAAAATCCATTTTTCGCGATTTGAATGTGATTTTTGTTGAAATAGTTGAATTAAAATTATTCAGGATAAAGAAAAATTTTTAATAACAGAGAAATATTGTCATTTGTAGAAATAAATTCCTCAACTACTTGCACATATCATACAAAATGCTTTCAAATTGGAATCGGTATCTGAAGCATTATAAATGTTATAGCTCACACGGAGAGAATTCTATACCAAATATCACCTTGTAAATCATAGTACACCTAAGGCAAGCCAATCTTTGATCGTATACTACACATTTCAAGTTATTCTTTAACGTGGAGTGCTGCAAATATTACACGAATTGAGAATAAATTTCACTCCTTTGCAGAGTAATTAATATATTATTCAGTCAGCTTTGCATTAATAATTGTCGTTATTGTATTAAGTATACAATGATACGCAAACAATATTATGTTCCCAACGGTCTATGTTCTCATGTAACGCATTATAAAGATGACGTTATTTCAAAAGCAAATAAGAATACTCAGTGCAGAAATATATGCATATTTATTTATATATCGTTATGTCCCTATTTCGGCCGTGACACAATATTGATCGCAGATTCTATGAGGAATCTGTTTGTCGTTGAGAGCTTCTCACATATTTCGTTCCCTAGCTGAGTCGTAGCGTAATGTATCCCTTTTGATTTTGATAGAGGTTTTTTCTTAATGCAATATTCAGTTGGTAAATTTTATAATAAGTTAATCTTCTGCTAGCTCTGGAGAGAGTTAAATCTTAAGACTCGTAATAGAAAAAGAAAGTGATCAAATATTTCACAAAATGAAATATAACTTGAGTGTGTATTTTGCAGTACAGAATGAGGATAGTAGAATTTAACATTCATGTATGAATTTTATCTTTAATAGTGATTATTGTGGAAATTAAATAAATAATTAATTTCATATTCTTCAAATAAACTTAGAACATCCCCATGGCATAACAATATATATATATGTCGGCGCACGGAACGAAAAATGAAAATTGGCGTCGACAATTTATTTTAAGTTTATTTTTAACAAATATTTTATCATTCGTATTTTTTTCTTTATTTACTACCATTTCACTCGCATTCCTTCATAGATTGTAAATGCACATCTGCTTAGGATTATAATGTTCGCAGACCTTTCTGGGCTGCAATAAAAGTATGTTCAGGTTTATGATAAGGACTAATAGTAAGTGTCCACGTGGGGTATGCGCTCGCTGAGGTATACAAAGTATACAAAGAGTGATGTGAGAGAGAGACATGCATTCTTATGACATTCCGTCTTTTTCTCGAACGTAGCCACGGGCCGGACAGGAGTTTTGGGAGTCAGTCTGTCGGGACTCACTCTGTCCTGAGTGATAGAAGAGAACAGTTTTGACAATATCTGTTAAAGTGGACGAACTCAGAAGTTTTTATTTTATCTGAGAAAACCGTGTCGAAGGCCCGTGGATTCGTTATACATCACTTCGAGTGTAACTCAGTGTATTTCTTGCAATATCAACTGTGTGCCTTTTTTTTTTTATATTAATTGTGTGTATAAGTTTATATTGTGAAATTTGGTTATAAACAAAAAAAAACTCGTATCATACTATGTATCTTCGCATATAAATTATCGTGTGTTTAACTTGTAAATTTCATACTATTTATTAATTAATATAGTTTGCTTATAAGTTAACGATAAAAAAAAAATAAAGAAAAAACATCATAATGAATAGTGCTGGTATTAATTCGAACGTTGACGAGCCAATGGAACGTTCTGACGATAACGTTCTAACATATATATATATATATAATTTCACACATAATTTATTATTGTACCTATAATTTTTTGAATTATTTCATTTTCATTTGTTTAATTGCATGTGAAAATTCCGAAATCATATATAATAATATTCATTGCATGATTCAATCATTTTTGCAATGAAAATAAAGTAAATTTTGATCTACAATCAACAAAATGAACCGTATAATATGTATCAATTTTACTCTCCTCTAGGGTTTTTTTTACTATGCTCCGTTATTTGTGTTGAATTTATTCTCCCTAGAAATACTTTTTATCATGCTTGGCGTGTATAAATCACTTGAATAATCTTTACTTCTGTGTGCAGTCAAATTTCCTATTACATATAGTAATACGTCCTTAGGTTATGATGATGTCCCAAGGTTACTAGAATGCAGGATAAATATTATTCTTTATTTCACCCGGATATTTAGCACAAAATACTCTCCGTGCATGTATAGTGTTTTGACTGAGTATGAAGGTAAAGTAAGATGCCGCGATGTATGAAATGTGAATTCGAAATGTCCAAATTATCGATTCTTGAGGATTCATTATATGTTGTAATCTTAATAGATATTATGTGTGCTACGCAATATGCGATTGCCTGCAGAAGGAGTGATACAATTGTTTCTACCTCCCAATTCGTCAGCAGTATTGAAGTGATAATAGTTTTATTCCAATTTATTTCAGATATACAGTTTCAAATATAATATCAGATATCATTGCAACTGTTTTATGAAAATGTATTCACATCGAATCGGAATATGATGAGATTGCAAAGTAAATAACATCAGCAATTCACTAGAGTAATTTGCATTGATTATGTTTAGACTTCACATGAAAAAAATTAATCACAATTTTCACTTTTGACAAAATAAAACATTAATCAATACCAATAATTATTTTTTTTTTTCAAACGTACGATAATGTGGCCCTTATTGTACTGAGACGGCACTGGAGAAATTCAACTTCATTTACATTGGCAGTCATATATTATCCGCCAGAGGGAAAAGTGTTATTGGCAATGAAACGCTACATAAAACGCATGCATTTTTAAAACCGACAGGTTAATGTTAGTATATTTATCTGTAAACAACCATAACCAACAACTTTATAATTATTTTTTCGCAGCCACCTCAGCACAATTATGGCCTCATTATTGTACGTTTGAAAAAAAAAGCATATTTCATTTGAAGGAGAAATGGCTTTTCAAGGCTTGCTTTCTCCCGAGTCGAAAATTTGTTCCTACTTCAGATCTACATGTAGCTCGGTTTGTAGGAATTGAAGGTATTATTAAGGACTTGAGCCATTTAATTTTAGTCCTTTTTAAGACCTTGAAAGTGACAGATATTTCTATTTCTTCCACTTTGAGGTATAAAAAAGGTATAACGAATTTTAGATATATACCTAATTTATACCTCCAAAATCCTGTTTAGTTAATGCTTTCCTTATATATCTTTTTACATATATAACATACATGTAAAAGTTGCATGAGAAAGGGGAGAGATGGGTTATATCGTATTTTCTATTTATAATTTATTAAACAATATATTGTAGTAAGTATGTATCCAAAATAAAGGTGTAACTCTTGAACCTCATTGAGCAAAAATGAATTAATATATTTGTTTAATCAATATATTAATTATATCCATATAACATATTAATCATTTGCACTTTATTTATTTTTTTTAATTATTATTGCTCATACATGATTTTATAATATGCTCGCATTTATACACCTATTATCACCGAAATTTCACCGAAATATTGGAATTTTTTTCTGTAATTTGAGCTCGCCAGCGCACTCACGTCACATCATCTATATACCGAATATTTTTATTTGATGATGTTTCTTCACAAGATCTTTGAAAGCACTGTTTATGTATCATATGAGTGCATAACGAAATTTAAATGGTTTCACCATTTTCACTTATGAATATAATGTTATAGTTAACAAAGCGCAATGAAACGTATGACCTGACAAAAAGATGAAACACATGTGTAACATTGGCGGACCGGCGTTTGACGCAGCCTATTGTCTCTTGTCATTACGTGGTTGTAGTACGCAATGGTCGAATCTTGCCGATGATTTTATACATGAAACAAATATACAGAAATAGATTTGGTAATTCGTAACTTATACCTTCTTGTACCTACATGAATGATAATGAAGGTATAAAAGAGGACAAGTTAGGAAAACTAAGGACTTATTAAGGATCAAATGAATATGAAAGAATAAAAGGTATTGGAAAGTCACTATTTAGAACTGACGAGGAACAATTGAGATACAGTAAGGAGTAGAAAGGTCTAATGTAGGAACAAAATTTCGACTCGGGAGTTGTTATGGACGTTCGTGAGCGAAACCTTATAGTAGATAAAATTTTTTTTTTTAGTTTTGATGTTAAATCATATAGCTATCTACCCTTGAAATTTCAAGACGCCTTATCGATAATTTAAGAAAGTTATTGAAGATCAAAATTCAAATTTTTAACATAGAGCCTTATGGAGAATTAGCATTTTTATGTATTTAAAATTACAAAAAGTATATTGTAAGAGTAGATACAATAATAAATAATGTTTAAAAATATTTTCTGAAATATGTAGTTTATATATCTCCACAAAAAAAAAAAACAGGTGTTGACGAATGTTTCAATTAAATATTAATTATTTTAATAAAGATAATTGAAACTGTTTTGGTAAATTTGTAGCCATTTTGAAAACTGGCAACAGCGCGCAGTTACGAAATATACACATATGCACATAGACATTGGAAGTGTCAAAACATAACATAGGCACTGTTGCCAAATTTATTTAGCATTTCAAATGGCGTCAAATCAATTGTTAATGTGGATTAACTGATTTTTTGAAATAAATACCTCAAAATTAATTGGTCCATATAAAAAACAATCATAAATCATTGTAAAGTTATTAATATTTTTTACAAATTTTCTCAAGCCTTATAACATAAATTTTATAAAAAGTTAGTACTCATTTGACCCCGGAGTATCTCACGAACGTCCTTATCCGCCTCACTTCGTTCGGCGGACAAATTCAGGCGCACTTGAAAAGTAACATTTCTTCTTATTATGAAATATTATACTGTTAAATTTTGAATGTATTTCAATAATCTGTGCATTTGTTGAAAATGAACAATTTTTTTTTATGGGTGTTCAACGATGCTACGAACTATCCCTTGCACTACTTTTGGATACTTTGGAAACTCAGTCGAATTTTGTCAACGTGAATCTCTCGCTATAGTGACGCTGTATTACTTCGCAGTAAATAGTTCAGCCCGCTTCTTTGCATTTATACTAACCAAGCATGTTTGATATAAATTACGTGTTTTTTTAAAATTGCTTACTGAATAATGATTCTAATAAAATTATATATTGTCTGAACGGCAGTAAAATAAGTCTACCCTTCAGATCTTTACTTTTCACGATTCCAGCCAAAAATATGAGTTTATGACTTGGTCCCAACTGTCGTATTACTACCGTCTGAACTATTTTTTGGAGTGCGGACAAAACGACAAATATCCGAATATAGAAAAGCTTGCAGATATAATACATTCAATTTCAATTTTTTATATAAGATTCTACTTTAAACCGTCAATAAATTTATTCACTTTTTATCAACTATCCATCGATCACGTGAATATGGTATGCATAAGTTATTTGAAAACTCTAATCTTTGAAGAATTAAATTTTTCAAATGAAATGCTGAAAACTTATCAACACCATTCGAAACATTGCAGGTATCTGATGAATGACATTCGTGCTATTATGTATTGGGACAATTGACTATTTTGTCGTGACCAGTTCCTGTCATTCGTGTTATTTGTTATGATTGCACATATATTTTTTCGTAGTTCCTTGAAAGTCGGATATTTGTCGTTTAACCATTTTTTTTTACTTCTCTGCATGTTTTTTTTCAAAATGTTGCTTTGTAAAGTTAGTAGAAACTAGTGATGGAGGTGATGCCAACGTAAACGAGACATCCTCGATTCGGGATATTACCATAACAATGTTCGACTGTGTGCGTTCACCCGATCATGTTTGCTACCGTTAAACATGTGTTCTAACAGGTGTTGGTCACTTGCGCGCCACGGTCAGTTTTCTACCTGGCAATAGTCGAAGGGATGGAAAAGCCCATGGGTTAGTTGTGCGCGAAGAGTAATAAAATCATTAAAGAATATTATTTTAAGTACCTCTCGACAATCTGTTCTTGGAGTTCCCTAATTACATTTTTACAGTAGGCACAAACTGTAATTCAGATCCTCTTTTACTCCTGTAAGGTGGCAGAAATTTCCATTTCTTCCACTTGCAGGCGCAAAGAATGAGCTCGTAGGAGTTAGGAGTATCATATGAGGTTCAAAGAGCTTCTACAAGCACCGAAGTAGTAAATAAATTTCGACTCGGGTGCCTACCTTGGCTGAACTCGTGTTTTCATGCGGCATTTGCTCTAGGCTTGTGCCTCGAGCTTCACACTCATACTCGTGGGGCATACTATTCTATACACATTTATTACAACATGGGCCAGTCGTCATATTGTTATGTAAAAATCAGGGAGTCGAAAGCCACACCATTGAATGCACTGGGGACAGAAAATTGCTCAATATAATGTAATGTCGCAATAAGAAGTAGTATAAAATAAAACTGTATTGACACGCAATTCGCGCGCGCGAGTGTGTGTGTGTGTGTGTGTGTGTGTGTATGCGTGATAGAATACATTAGTCGCATTCGATTAACACAGGCCACGATAGTCATAGCTTTCTTAATTTCTGGTAAAGATTATGAAGCATATGAAAAGCTCAGAAGTCAATCAATCTGAATCAATATTTTTATTTAATTTACTCCACATACTATAACTCCCATCTAATTGTGTATGTTTTGGTTAATCCAGAGCCCAAGTCAAGTTTGAGATGTCAGTTATAGATGATGACAAGTATTCAGATCATCGATTGAAAAATGTACGGATGTCACAAGCTAGCTGATTCCATACTTTTGTTGATTGAATTAGGCTCATTGGCTTCTGTGCCGTCCATATACATGTTGCTGTTATTTGTCTAAGTAACTATAAGTTTTCTTTTATATTTTTCATTTCGGTTTCATTCTCTTTTCACTGGAAATATAGTTGGCAGTTTACGTCTAATAATAAAGAAGCAATTTTCAATCTCACTCTGGCCCGATTTTCCATCATTTTTTATATTTTTGTGTTCCATATATATACATATACATGCATTTTTTGATCCACCTATTCACGATCTTGTCACGTGAATCAGTGCACTTTGATATGTTGATTATTTGTTACATTTAGGTTCCAGACTCCAAGTGAAAAAAGCATATACAGCAGAACTCGAAAAATAATATTTCTTCAGTCAGGTTGTTCCCAACTATTTGCTGTCATGGAAAATGAACGAGATGAGTTTTATTATAATACAGCCTTTCTACACTGAGGGAATTTTCGAGAAAATATTACCACGTAACCCATAGCAAGCCTGGTGCACAAAAATATTCGATAGAAAAATTATACATTTCAAGTTATTTTACATATATATGATCTGAAGTAAATATTACGTAAATCGAGAATATATTTTATTCCACTACAGGGTAATTTTATTATGGTATACGGTTATTTCCCAGGCTTACATGAGTTACGGTGTAATATTTAGTCGAAAACTCTTTCAGTGTACAATTACATGATTAAAAATGATCAGATTCACATTTAATTACTGATATATAGTTTTATCGAATATCAAAATTTTCTCTCATTTCAGTATGAGCATCAAATAAAAAGTCTATGACTTATTTTTATGTAATGTGTTATTGAAAAAAAAATTTTTTTACCATAAGAGAAAAAAAATAGAATTCGTGGTGGATTTCTTAATGTTCAAATGAATACAAGATCGATGATTCATGTAGTGTATAAAAAATTAGACAACTGAAATGTTGGATAAAAATTTACCTTTGTAATAGATGTCTCGATACATTGTAGGGCAATTTTTCGATCCCTGCTGAATGAACGTTGATCGGATGAAAACAAAAAATCATTAATTTGATAAAATAATACGCTAAAGGAAAAATTTGAGGGGTTAAAAAAATTTCCGAAATTTTTCTATGTTCTTTGACAGGCTGTATCTCAGTGAAAAATGGTCGTATGGAGTTTCCAAAAAAGCATTTTGTAGCTCAGAGTCTCTAGTTTTCAGACCTTGTACCGAAACATTTTTTAGTGGGAGTTACGTTTATGACGTGATCCTAAGAAATAGCGCGAAAAAAAAAAAATTTGCAAATTTAGGGTTTTTTTTTGAGTCTATGAACTAAGGAAAATTTTTTGAGCTAAACCATGGACTGGGTTGGATAGCTTGATTATTCAGCTTCAATTTCAGTTTTTAAAAACCTTGATACGACCATTTTTTACTGGAATATGAGACTTTTAACGGGTAAGGGTCCTTTTGTCTTCAATCATCGATATTTCAGCGACAAATGATCCTACAGAGAATTGTAGGGCAGTTTTGGGAACTATGATGAATTTCCTATAAGATGCTACTACAATTTTGGGGGGAAAAAAATTTTTTTTTATCTTCGACATGAATTTGAAAAAAAAAAGGTAGTTTATGGTTTTTTAGAAAATTGATGGATTGATGGGAAATATCCATGAAATGACTAATGTTAAGAGTAACTTTCTGAGCTCGATATGCCCAGAAAACCTCTGTATTTTTTCATCTTGATCGTACGAACCGTTTCTCTGTTTCAAACAATTAAACTTTTTAAAAAATTGAAGGGTCACGATTTTTGCGCTTAAACACTTCATAATCATGATAAAAATGGGAAGAAACATTTCTTGTAAATTTTTCCCATTTTTCTTACAATCGATGTTTTGCAACGCGAAAAAACAACAATAGCCGTGAAAACAAAAAAATATCGGAAAATTTTCGAAATAATTTTCATATTTTTTATTTCTTGGAAAACCTTCGGGGCATTCAAGAACGCAATGTCCAGTCGTTTTTAGTACGATTCATAAGTGTGTGAGAATTAGTGAAGGAACTGGACATTGCGCTCTTGAATGCCCCGAAGGTTTTCCAAGAAAAAAAAAAAATATAAAAATTATTTCGGAAATTTCCCGATATTTTTTTGTTTTCACGTCTATTGTTGCTTTTTCGTCTTGCAAAACATCGATTGTAAGAAAAATTTGAGATAATTCCTGAGAAATGTTTTTTCCCATTTCTATCATGATTATAAAGTGTTTAAGCGCAAAAATCGTGACCCTTCAATTTTTTTAAAAGTTTAATTGTTTGAAACAGAGAAACGGTTTGCACGATCAAAATGAAAAATTACAGGGGTTTTCTGGACATATCGAGCTCGAAAAGTTACTCTTAATATTAGTCATTTCATGAATATTTCCCATTCATCCGTCAATTTTCTAAAAAAATCATAAATTATCCTTTTTTTTTTTTTTTTTTTCTTTCTAATTCATGTCGAAGAAGAGAAAAATTCTTTTTTCCTCAAAATTGTGGCAGTATCTTATGGGAATTTCATCTTAGTTTTCTAAACTGCCCTTAAATTTTCTGTAGGATCATTTTTCGCTGAGATATCGATGATTGAAAACAAAAGGACCCTTTTTCGTTAAAAGTCTTATATTTCAGTGAAAAAAGGTTGTGTCGAGGTTTTCAAGAAATGAAATTGAAGCTGAATAATCGAGCTATCCAACTCAGTCGATGGTTTGGCTCTAAAAAATTTTCCTAAGTTCGTGAACTCAAAGAAAATGACCCAAAATTTGCATATTTTTTTTTCGCGCTATTTCTTAGGATCACGTAATAAACGTAACTTCTAAAAATGTTTCGCCACAAGGTCTGAAAACTAGAGACTCAGAGCTTCGAAATGCTTTTTTGGAAACTCGATACGACCATTTTTCACTAAGATAATGTCAAAAAACACGGAAAAATTTCGGAAATTTTTTTGACCCTTTAATTTCTTTCTTTAGTGTAGTTGATTACATATTGCATATAATAACTATAAAATAGATATCATCGATGAATCAAATTCATCAGATATGTATTTACCTGGGCGTTGAAATCAATATTTGTTCGAACAGGACGGTGATGAAGTGGTTGTGGTGGCCTGAAATTGTTTCCAAGCGGTGTTTTAGAATTTTGTTTGTCACCTTGCATGAGCGCTCTGAGTGCAATCAGCTAAAATGAATGGTAAAAGTGTATTTAGAATAGATCCGAATATCAATGCCATTAAATTTCATATGATCCACATTCTGAAGTTTCTCAGATTTATTGTATACATGGTGTTCATTCGGTGGTGCCGATACTTGAGGGTTAGAATCCTCCAATATTCTAAGAAAAAAATTTCATTCGGGCATAGATATGCAACCGCCTTGTTTTCAAGATACGAATTATTCAAAAATTTGGAAAAAAATAGGTTTTATTCAATATTTTCGCAACCTCATATTATTCTTTAAGAAGAGTAGCCTTCTAGCAGTAAAGTAAGGGGAATTCTGGATATTCTGCTTTATCATCTCGGGGTTCTCTTCCAAGCTAATATGTAATAGGGGATTACGTCATAGGGTTTCATCATCGTCAAGCTGGGGTACTGTCTACCTTACCGGCGGTAGGTAATTCCAGAGCTGTCTTTATTGGCCACATGAGTGGTCCGCGCATTCTGCAACTGCGTGATTCGACGGTGTAGAGGGCAAGTCCCACATTCCTGGTAATCTATTTTTAGACGACGATGTCATCATCAAATGGAGTGGGGATATACGCATGATATTTGATAACGTGATGTTTATATCCGATGACTCATATGTTGTCAATAGGGGGGGTTTCAAATTACCACGCTTTTGTTTATTCCCACGAAAAAAAGCGTCTACAAGTTCTTTGATGATGTTTGACCGAATGAACCGTCAACTCCCCACTCTTTGCATTTTGCCTTTGTGTATATAGTGAAGGCAGTAAAGTCGAAATATCATTCTACTTGCAGATTTTGTGAGAGTATAATAGCTGATTCGAAAAAACTGTTGATGAAAAAATGTATGACAAGAAGATTTCCGATAATCTCGTCGATTCGTTGATTACCACGTGAGAACGGATTAGTAAAGAAAACGTGCGGTGCTCTAATGAACTTTTGATAACGACTAACGTCACACCTCACGGTGGGTGAAAAATCCCACATATTGACAACGATTCCGCATCTCAAATCATTGAGTGTAAAATTCACCGATTAGTAACGTAATCGCCGCCGGGCCAATATCGTTGGTGGTAATATTGGAATTGATGATACTCGTATTCAATGGAATGACGCTGAAACGGGATCCAATAGTCGAATAAAAACTGGCGTAATTACAAATCTACAGCACATAGACTTATCAGCATTCCTACCGGACACCGAACAAATGATAATCGATAAAGTGAAACGAATATTGCAAGATCATGGGAATGTAGAATTGAACGTTGTATTAGTATGTCGTCATCGAAGAATTGAAAATGGTGAATCAATTGAAAAAATTAAATATTTCAATACGAAAATCACACCAAATGGGTGAGTCAAAAGTCCCGGGACGGCATGGTAACTCTGCGCGAATGCATTGTCGGAAAAAATGATTCAGACGAAAGTTCCAATGTTCTTTCTAGGCTATCACAGGGTTACTTGGGATTTAACCTTGGACATGACATTCTCAGTTATATTGAGATCGAAATTGTTTTTTTAGAAGGAAACCATAATTTCATCTTGGAATCTGATTCTGTGGTCAAAAATACGTAAATTTTGTCTGAACTATTTTTCTCAATAATTGCAAAATGTCGCTGTCATCGTGAAAGAAGCCATGAAACATGAATGTATCCAACGACGCCAATTTCGATCACTCCACTTCCAACCCAGTAAGTGGGATGGGGAGCAACTTTAAAATTTTAGATGAAAACCCTAATTTTATGTTTTGTAATCTGATTCTGCGGAAGAAAATACGTAAATTTCGTCTTAAACATTTTTTTCAACTATCGCTCAGTAGCAAATTTGAACGAATCCAATTCTAGTATTGAAATTTTGAATACCGATTTCTTTTACGACATTCGTAGAGGGATTTGTTAACTGAAATTTATACTAATTGAATTCTCGTATGAAAATTTCGTTGTCCCTTACTCTCAATAAACAACAAATGAGTAACTGCTGAGGAAATGCGATATTTACAAAATTTTCGTGTGTTATGGCTTTTTTCACGATTACAGCATCATGCAATAATTGAGAAAAATGGTTCAGAGAAAATTTTCGTATTTTTAACCACAGAATTAGATTCCAAGATAAAAAATTAGGGTTCCCTTTTAAAAAAACGATTTCGACTTCAATATATCTGTGAAGGTCATGTCCAAGGTCAAATTCGAAGTAACCCTGTGATAGCCCAGGAAGAACACTGAAACTTTTGTCTGATTCATTTTTTCCGAAAATGCCTCAGCACCGAGTTATCATGCCGTCCCGGGACTTTTGACTCATCCTATATAGGTATGAATTGAATCATTCTCAGAGCATCTTTAACCATGGTCTTTCAACGAATACAAAGACATGTATCTGGTAATTCTTGACGCTCTTCCGATTGAAATCGGTCATATGAAAAAATAACCAATAGATTTTTTGTTATGAGTTTTTTTTTCTTTTTCAACGGCTCGAAATTATTTTTATTTTTGTTTTTTGAATATAACACTATGTTAGGTCGCATGCGACCTTTCCGCTCTTTCCCTCCGTAATTCAAATTATTTGTTTATAAGTCGTCACTCTGTGATCGCACCTCAGAATATGTTATTAATGATGTTATTGTAATTATTATTATTATTATTATTATCATTTCCCTATAGCCAATAAGTTAATACTTCTTATTTCCTGTGGGAAACTTTTCAATTCTTCTTCCCACTGGAAACCTAAGTCCGTGGTCAGCATTGCATTTTATTT
Source organism: Microctonus brassicae (assembly GCA_918226075.1). Lineage (NCBI taxonomy): Eukaryota > Metazoa > Arthropoda > Insecta > Hymenoptera > Braconidae > Microctonus > Microctonus brassicae. The sequence continues at coordinate 15,792,275 of OW445482.1, forward strand.
CACGGTATTGCACGTTAATATCCCAAAATGCTGAGCAAGACGTTTTATTGTAAGGACGCATCAACTTACTTCATAAATCTTCTCATCTTCTTTCCATACTTCTATTAACACACCAGTCTTGATTGTCGCTTCAACTTGTCAACATCTTATTTGACCAATAACGATTCCAAATTCAAAAATCATTCTCTTAATCAATCATTGTAAAAAATCAATAAACGCTAATATCTTCAATCGATAAAATAAATAAACTGAAAAGCTGATCCGTTATATTTGTCAAATAGATTTAATTTAAGAATAAGATTGTGCGAGTGAATTTATAGGCTATGTGCACGAGGCCTACTAGCGCCGCTAACGGCAAATAAAATATTATTGGACTACCATTTCATCATTGTGTCTTACCCCGAATTTATGAAATAATTAGTTTGCTATTTATTTAGCTGTGTGCGAGCTCTATAAAGGGTTTAGAATAAAAGGTAGGTTACAGTTATTCATGTTATATGCTTTTTTTTTTTCAAATAAAACGTATAACAAATAAATTATTAATGTTTTTTGTTGGCAGCATAACCTAAACCATGTCGTCGCTTATATTTCGGACCGGGTTTGAAAATATCAAACATTCAATCCTGTTTACTAAAAGTATACGAGAAAAAGGGGAAAAATTGGCTTTTTGCCATATAAAACATGTACAAGAATATATTGATAGCAATATTAACAATAAATTAATTGCAAAATGTATCCGGCAAACTTCAGTCACCGAAGCACCATATTCATTAGAAATAGAGGTGAGTTTGTGTGCCTCTAACCGAAAATAAATTCATCTAATCTTATAAATAGTTTTTTAACGAATCTTTTTTTTTTTTTGTTTAAATTAATGATGAACGAGAGTTAGTGCGGGCTCAATGTACTTGTATTGCCAAGGAAACTAGGGAATGTAAGCACATTGCAGCATTCATTCATCGAATAAATAATGATAGGAGTGCATCTAAAACCAGTGTTGAGCAAGAGTGGGGCTTTCCATCGATAACATATTTAGCCGAAGAAAAATTTTCCCGAAGAGTAACAGTGGATGAGCTTTTTCCTTAAAAAAAAAAATGAAAGATCCTCCGCAACCATTTAATTTTTCCATAGAAGATTTCGATGAAATTGAATGCCCTGTCAAGAAAAAGCTGAAAATTGACAATTTGAGTGAGGAAGAACAAGTGTGCATAGTTATCATGAACATATCTCTTTTGGAACGAGAAAAGGAATTATTATTGCAGTATATAAAAGGAATTATAATACATCTTTTGATTGCCGTTCATCGAAGCATAATAATAGGAAAGAAGGAACTTCGTATGCCCTCACAAATGGGTCAATACTATAAAAACTCAATAGTATTGAGTAATGGTGATGTTTGTACATTATGCTTACGTACCATCCAACAAAGTAAGTCAAAAGAATGGTTCGAAGCAAGGCGAATTCGAATTACTGCAAGCAAAAAAGCTCATCAAATAAAGACGATGACACGCACTTCTGCTGAGTCGTTACTAAAGGACTTTTTGAATCCAAAAATGATACATGCAGAAAGCTTAAATTATGGGATTGAAAATGAGGAGAAAGCTCGCAACTGCTACAAAATTGAATGCAATGTTCATGTGTTTGAAATTGGATTATTCGTATCACCTATACAGTATTGGTTAGGAGTTTCATTAGACGGAGTAGTTTTCGACGATGGCATAGTAACTAAAATATTAGAAATAAAATGTCCCATATCATGTCGATCAAAACCAATACGGGATGAGAAAACGAAAAAATTTAATGTTGGCTTCATCGAAACTTCAACTGATGGAGTCATTCAGATAAAAAGGAATCATCTTTATTACACGTAGTGTCAGCTGCAAATGTACGTGACAGGAATACCAATCTGTGATATTTTTGCATGGTCACCAAGAGGTTCATTTTCTGTTGAGGTTCATATTGATTATGAATTTTTAACTGAATTAATTCCTAATTTGGAAATTTTTTATTTTCAACACTATTTATGTGGTTTGTGCAATGAAACCAAAGAAAATGAAACAAATCCAAATATTGACTGACCAAATGCATAATTTTATTATTACTTAATGATTACACAGTCTAAGATAAATTTAATGACGTTGAATATTTATCAAAATTATATTAAAGTGCCTATGCAATTTTTATTTATGTATTCATATATTTGTTATTAATATATTTACATGAACTATCAAATTCAGTCGTTATTTTTGTAAATCGTATAAACCATAAAAATAACCAAACCTATTTTATCTTTACATTTATCTATAATAATGTAGAATTCACATTCTCAAAGGAAGTAATTATATGTACAATTTTTATTATACAATTTCATTACACGCTTTCATCACTGTAACTGTTTTTTTATTATTGGTGGTTGTAAGTTTACTAGCACACAAGTCATAAATATTATATCATCTAAATGTTCAAATTCAGACACAGGAAGATTTTTGGTTATTTGGTAAGTTTTAATTCTTTGCATTATCCGTTCTATATGAATTCTAAGACTGGCGATTTTTTGCGTTTCGTGAACTTCATCAGCTGTGAAATTACCATTTTTTAGGAATGGTGGCATAGTCACCACTACTTTTTTCATTGATGCATCCAGAGCTGACTTTATTCCGGGAAACCCTTTGTCTGCCATTATCAAGTCTCCATGGTCAACTAAATTCAAAAATCCACTTTTGTTTGTAATCTGTGCGTCAGTAGTGCGACCACCAAAACACTTGGATACAAAAGTTATTTCTCCTCCTGGAGAGCACGCAACCAAAACTTTTGCAGTGTATGCATGTTTATAATGGGAGTAAAAAAAAACACGCTGAGATACTTGGAGAGGGGGGGTTCTTCCACTTTGAATTCTGTGCAATCAATTATTGCACGGCAATTAGGATATTGTATTTTGAAACAATCAGGCATAGTTTGTTCATTGGTGAATTTCGAAGGCCATTAAATAATGTTCTCACACGAATTGGCAAGATACACTAAATATGTGTGGAAAATTCGCGATACAGTCGTTCTATGAATATTAAATGAAACGCCGATAAATGAATAGGTTAATCCTAATTTCATTTTTATCAAGAAAATATGAAGCGTATTGTCTTTCGATGTTAACCCCGTGTAACAATTTCCAGCTACTTTCAATAATAAGTGGAAACGTTTAAAAGACACTCCCGCAAGATCAATCAAGTCTTGCTCAATTTTTATCGATGGAAACCCGCAAAATCCTTCTCCATTCGATAGTAATAAATCATTTTCATCCAGCGGATTCGGTCCAACTTGTTTATCTGAATGTTGTATTGTAGGTCCACATCCTTTATCAGCCGTACTCTTTGAGATTATAATTTTTTTTTCAGATCCTTCAATGAAAATATTTGATTGAGTTCCAGCTTCACAAGTTACTCCTCTTTCACGTATTATTGACAACATATTTATAATGGTTGAATTTACTTTCTTTTCGTAAAAATTGGCCTGAGTCGCAGTTTCACAAAATCTTGGTTCCAGTGGTTGGATAATATCCAAACTGTCTGGGTGTATATCTATATTTTTATTCGGCTCAACATCACATGTTCTTATATTAGCGAGCTCAGTTTTTTCCATTCTGAAACCACTTGGATTTTGACTTCTTCGCATGGCTTTTGCAAATCTGATATCGAAGAATAAATATTATTTTGAGTAAAATGAGTATCGATGATTTGTTCATTTTTCGTGCTTAATAAATAAATAAATTACCTATTTTGTGCTCTTAATTGTACTATTTTCGTGTTCTTTTGTGTTCCGTAATATTTTTCCGGAAATATTGTTGGAATACATGCAGGGCTATTAGGGTGCTCCGATTTTTCACCTTCTACAAAGTGCTGACTGCATATACGTGATCTTGAACTTGGTTCCCAAAGACTTCCACCAGCACTATAGAAAATTGCAAGATTTTTTTTACAGATTTATATTAATATCTCTTCAATCATTTATTTGAAAAATTATGGTTTTACTCACTTAACTTTTTTCAACGCTTTAATCCACTTTGCTCTTTTTTCGAGGTTATAACCTCGCGTGGGGAATCTATAAAACTTTATTTTACTCAAGTCTCCATCAATACAACAACCAGGAACACAACAACAATTTCTTGATCGCTTAGTTTTACCCATGTTTACTTTGTAATTTAAAATTTTTATAAAATTACTACTTTTTCTCCTTCTATCAACACTGTTCACTCACATATACGGAAAATTATAGTCCAAAAGTTCTAATGATACACATGACGAGCGCTCGCATCGATATTGACTCTGACTCCGCCCCCGTGCACATATAGCCTATAAGTATAAGTTTGTGAGTGAGGTGAATCAATAATAAGAACTGTTCAAGACTCTATTAGTTAATCAATCAGCAAATACTATAATCGTAAATATTCAAGTTACCTTAGTCAATAAATTACAAATTGAATGTATTTGTGTCTCTATATCCTTTCGAATATCGATCATTAATTCACCTATACCATCCTATACACTTCAGCTACGCATAGTGGCGGCGACAACGATCCCTTGCCTTCAATAAATATTTTGAAGCTTGTTATAAAGTCCGAAAATACATCCAGGACGTAACACACTACATGCGTTTTCCACACTGAGAAAAAAATTTTCTTCTAACAATCAAACGTATTTTGTTGAAACGTAATTTATTCAGGCCAACTTAATATTTTTACGGCAAATGTTTTTACATTGTGATAACATAATTCATTTTGTTACCATGAATAAATGATTTAGTGAACTTCATTTGGTTCAGCTAAATATTATGTCTGTTGTGATAATAAAAAAAATTATGTTACGTCAAGAAAATATTTATTTGATAATCTACAAAATTATTTATTAATGCCAATTTGCTCAAATATTGTTACAACAGAGTATTGTATCAATTCAAATAAAATATTATCTAGGCCCCAAAAAATATCTCTATCCAGTATTAATAAGTACTTATTTAATTTAATTGAATATATAGTTGATCTTATTGATTATTTACTATAATTTGAAGAAATTATTTATTTGAGATAAAAGATAGAATTATATTATCATAATTTTATGATTAATTTAATGTAATAAACAGTATTATTGTACTGAATAAATTATTTCAATTAATTTAATCATCTGATATTACTAAAATATATCAGTTTCTTAGTTGACTTAGATGATTACCGATTTACATATCTAATAAATCGGTTGGTTGCTGCAAAATATACTATTATGTCTGAATAAAGAAAGAATTCATTGCGTTGGATGATTATTTGCATATAGAATTTTCCTATATTTGTCATATACACAGAGAATATATATATATCCTTGTAATAGGTACATATAGTCCTATATAGTTCATGAACAGACTATATTCTATATAGTCTACAGATCGACTGTATATGGGCGACAAACGGTAGACAGCAGAGTGGGGAGACTACGAAGCAGCGCACAAAGCGGAGACTCAAAGTCCAAACCTCTATGCTTATATATTTATATATAAATTCTTTCGTATTTTCGTAGCGTATCGCAACCACGAGATTTTACTCCCAGTGGCCGTATAAAAGTTTCACTTAGAAAATGATTGTTTTATATACCTCATATATATATTGTTTTTTCATGAAGGTGATATATATAAGAATACGTATTCTCCAAATAAGCTATATGTCTATTAAAAATGAGAAAAAGATATTGTGAATACGTATTCTTTCTTTTTCTTATTCTCAATAAACATATAGTTTATTTAGAAAATATGTATTCTTTATTTATTTTGATGCTTGATTCATCAACAAGCTGCCTGTTGTTCTTCCCCGAACTATAGGCTTACAGCGCCATATCACGTGATACTAATGTGATACATTCGACACAAAGGGCCCAGTTGCGTTTGAGTGTAGTGTAAGTTTGAGTGCGTTATTCTTTTGTCGAACGCTACGCTGTAGTCTTACATCAGTCGTCACATGTGTGTACACTGTACGTCGTACCTCTTACTATCAGTGTCTCGCAGCTCATTAGTTTGTGCAGTGTTCCAACGCCTTTCAAAAGTATTATATTTTGTAGTGTTCGCTTTACTAATATAAAAGTTAATTACCGTGTCAATTATTATATTACTTTTTGATCACCATGGATGATTTTGTGAAAAAGTTGTTGACTGACTGGGGATTGACGGATTACATAGATGTCTTCAGAAGTAAGTAAAGTTTATTTAATACATATATATTCATAAATTGGTATGAACAATAGTTTCAATTTAAGTGTTGCTTACACATTTATATATTTCCTAAAAGATTCATACATGCATTCAAATATAGTTTTTATGCTTATTATCGAGTTCATTTATTTGTTCATTTGTTGATATTACTTTTTACAGCAAATAAAATTGATGTTAATGTGCTAACTCTAATGACAAGAGAATCTGTGAATTGTTTAATTCCGTTAATCGGTGATCAATTGATATTTATGGCAAAATTGAAGGAATACAAAGATGAAAAAAATAAGATCGAGGAGGTTGTAAATTATTATTTTTTTTCGTGTGTGTTCAGTCTTGTTGATTATTTTGTTTCTTTTTAACTCGTGAATTGATATTTAATTGCAATCTTTGCATCTTTTATGATGAAAAAAATTTTAATTACTTTTTATAAATTTTTTGTTTGAATTATTATTTCACAGACTGCAGTTCAAGCTAAATTTAAGGAATCAGACTCTAATCATACTAGCCATTGTAAACTGAACGAACAAGTAATTAATGATAATACTTCATTGTCCGTTGAACGAGTCTTATTGGATACAGAAAAAGGACGAATGATTTTAGAAAATCAATCTGAGGGTAAAAAATTGGAAGATAAGCAAAGAGATTTCATCGTGCGCATTATCATCTCGACGATTTGTAACACTTATCCAGATAAAAAGTATATTTTCCTTATACGATATTCAATAAATCGTGATCAATTATTATTAATTTTAGATTGACATGTGCATAACCATTACATTATTTAATGAATATTATTTTACATACTTTCTAGACTTACGAATGACTTTTGGGCCAGTATTGGAAAGCAAATCGTCACATTATTTCCAGCTGAGGATCTTGATTGCTACTATATCCCGCCAATTCGTAAAGTTAATTCTACAGATAAAAAGTCTCATGCAGCCAAAGGAAAGTTACTGAATCGGTATAGAAATGAAAAATCCAGTTATAAGGAATTTTGTAACAAGGAAACAAATGAATGTATAGCAACTTCTAGTGGCAATAAGAAAAAAGTACTTATCAACGATATAAAAAGTCAATCAGGTATAATTTTTTGGTTATTTTATCCATTAGTCTACAGGTATAATATATAAAAAATTTCAAAATTCAGATGCCATAGTAGTGAAACGTAGAAATAATGATTAATAATTTTTTCATTGCATGTTAGTTTTTATTTTAAATTTTGATATTCTGCTTTCTACAATTTACGTATTATATTAATTATAAAATGTATATTTTATAGATCCGGATCTTCTAAAGTGCAAAAAATGGCTTCAATCGAATGTAACTCCGTGGGAAAGTGTGAAAAGTCATTGGCTAGTATCGTTTTCACTTCGACGCCAAGAAATCACTGAATCTGATAGCTATAACATTGTCGACTTTTTTAATGATTGGAAATCATTGAAACATCCAAAAGCTCATGAATTGATCGACAGTGATTTCAAAACACTCGGACTAACTAAAATTTTGTTGGATAACGCAAACTGGAATAAATTTTTTGATGGTTTTCAAGATACACATTCTATAAAAGATCTGAATGATACGGCTTTATCTCTTTTAAAATTTTTGGAAAAACCATCCCTCAGCGAAGGTATGTTTGACAATCTTTTGATTCTGTACGCTTATGGGTTGCATATCTCGATCGTTCTTTTTTCTTTTTTCTTTACTTCTAATATCAAAATTATCTTTTTATATAGATTCAAAAATCGCTATCCAATTGCTTCTTTTACCTCATTATATCCCTCCAAGGAATACAATTATTGTAAAAAAAAAAACTTATCGTTGCTCCATTGGTAGTGCTAAAGATAGCTTGATTATAAAAGCTCAGGTATCTATATATTATTTTTTTATCTTTAACCGTTAAATCTTTACTGAGGTAAATGTACATAATGATAGCCCATTATTAATTTTTTCATATTTATTAAAGTAAGTTGTATTCGCAATACAAACTTTATATACCAAAGTTCATCTCTCTACTTTTGATTCATTGGAATATTTCATTAATTCACAGTATTTTTATCACAATTAAGTTATTATATTAGTGTCTTTGTAATCGCTTATGTGATGAAATTTCTCGTTTACAGACTGAAAACAACATTGTTCAGGTGAAAGAAGAAAAGTTGAACAAATTCAAAAAGCTGAAGCTACCAATTCAACCGTATCTGCTAGTAGTTGGGGAAGATTGGGATGACATTATTGCAACATATGTTTGCATCGATGATGTGATGTATCAAATGTCATCTTTTCTTCAAGGATTAGATACTTGCTTCAAATCGTTTCATGTATTAAATGTGCATTATCCACTTGACAGCGAGCACATTTGGCTAATAATTCAGCGAGTACTTTACCAATTTAATACTGTGAGTGACAAAACAATTTCATATATTGCGAATTCTATCAAATCGCTACATTCAAAACTCATTTCGATCGACGAAGTCCACGAGTCGATTGAGGTTATGCAAAATAACACGTGCGGAGATAAAAATGATGACTGAGCAATAGTCAATTTGTATTTCATTAGTAGTTGATTATTTTCTTTATAAGTTGGAAATTGTGATTCTTTAACTATCATTTGATTAAGTTTTAGTAATTAATATTTGATTCTTGAATATTTCATATTCTATTTATCTAACAAATGTTGAACATTTTATTGTGATATTACCGTTAAATATTCAACTTTGATATATATTAAATGTTTAATATTTAATTTTATATATATGATATTTAATTTAAGCATTTACGTTCCAAGTGAAACTTCAACTTTCATTTCTATATGATTAAATGAAAGACTATGTGCATAAATGAATTAGTTTGCATGACCAAGAAAGGAATAGTATTGGTTGTTTTTTGAATACTTTTAATTATTACCCAGGATACTATAAACCATTCTGTCAAGAAAATGATTTATTGTCCGTTTTGTAAGATTCTTTTCAATGGATCGCAATTTCTAAGTCATATGAAACAACATCATGTGTCACAAATAAACTTGGAATGTCAATGTCCATATGAAAATTGTGGAAGTAAATTTTCCAAAGTGTATGGTTATAAAAAACACGCTTTGTCATATCATGAACAAGACAATGGTTCTGAAGATACATCCGTAGTTGAAAATGAATCAAAGTCTTCTGTTGATAAACAAAATCATGCAATACATTTCGACCCTAACTCAGACAGAATTAATATTGTTGATGATGTTATTGATATCTCAAACTCATTCATAAATTTCAATGAACGAAGTAGTATTAATTTGAATGCGATTGATAGTTCTTTACTGCCTAAAAATACAAATTCAAATTTGCAATTACATAATCCAGTTAATTTTGAAACCGAAGTTGTTAATCGAGCTGCATGTCTTGTCACAGATTTATATAAGCATAGTACTTTGCCTCAGTCACTTATTCATGATATAATAAAATCTATGCAACAATTTTATAATTCATTTGTTTTAGCAGAACTGGTCAAAAAATTAGAAAATGATGGCAATGTAGATGATCTATTGAAAATGATAAACGTTTTAAAAAATGCTTTTACAAATTTCAAAACACCACACATGACAGTTAAATATTTGAAAAAAACATCTTATTATGTGGAACCAATTCAAATAAATCTCGAAGCTTATCTTGCACCGCGACGCATTAAAAAGACAATAAAAACAGTAACAAAATTTAGAAGTATGCAAATTATACCTATGTATGATACTTTAAAAAGATTTTTAGAACTTCCTGGTGTATTTATATCTATTTTAGAACACATTAAAAATGTAAAAAATAATTCTACATTGATAACTTCAATTTTTCAAGGATCAGTATGGAAAGAAAATGAAAGAAACTTTGACGATAAATTAGTTTTGCCTCTTTTAGTATATTGCGATGAATTTGAAATAAATAATCCTCTAGGAACGCGCGCTGGTCTCAAAAAGTTAGGAGCAATTTATTATACCATTCCATGTATACCATTTATTTTTTCTAGTAAACTTGAAAATATTTTTTTATTTCAACTGTATTATAACCATGATTATTCGGTTTTAGGCAATAGCATCACATTTAATGAAATGATAAATCAAATTACAAGTCTTTTCAATAATGGCATTGACATCCAAGTATGTGGTCAATCCCAGAGAGTATATTTTCAATTGTCATTTATAATAGGGGATAATTTAGGAGTGCATAATATTTTGGGCTTTCAACGCTCTTTTAATGCACATTATTCATGTCGAATTTGTATTGCATCTAAAGAAGAAAGAAAAAATCTTTTAGTTGAAGATTCGAAACTTTTACGTACTATAACTTCATATAATGAGCATTCATCGGAGTTATCATTTGGTATTCGTGAAAGGTGTGTTTTTAATAACATTCCTAATTATCATGTAATTCATAATCTTTGCATTGATCCTATGCATGATCTTTTTGAAGGTGTTTTCCGTCATAAGATGGTCATAATTTTACATGCCTTAATTATAAAGGAAAAATATTTATCACTTTCAACTTTTAATTCTCGATTACAGTATCTCCATCATAGTTCTGATGGTCATACTTTGCTTCCAACATTAACAATAGATGTTTTAAAATGCCGCGAATTAAAACTTTCAGCTTCTGAAATGGCTTATTTGATGCGATATCTTGGTTTGATCATTGGTGATTTAATTCCCGAAGATAATGAATATTATCAACTATATTTGCTACTTAATGAAATTAAAAATGTGATCTTAGCTTCTGCTTATAACACTGACATGCCTCATCATTTAAAAGAACTTGTTTTTCAATATCACCAGTCACTACATAGATTAGATATATCTATAATAGTAAAAGATCACCTACTCACTCATTATCCCGGCTTACTACTGAAAATAGGTCCGTTGAAAAATGTTTCATGTATGCGATTTGAAGCTAAACATCAAGAAATGAAAACAATAATTAAGAATGTTACATCTAGACTTAATCCTGCTCGAACGATTGCTCGGAGATATCAAATTCAAATGTGTAAAAGATTCATCTGTCAAGAAGGTTTTACTCATTGTCTCAGTAGTGGGAAAAAAAATGTTATATGCATTAACAATTTGAAAGAATACAATCAATTCCAAAATATACTCCCTATGAATTTTATTAATAGACAAATATCAATTGTATCCTGGGTAAAAATCAATAGCACCTATTATAGCGAAGGGATGATAATTTGTTTAGACAACGACAATTTATTACCCAGTTATGGAAAAATTCAGTATATAATTATTGATAACAGTGAAGTATTTTTCCTTTTTTTATATTTAATTACTTTGCGTGAATCAAAACATCTCCAAGCTTATCAACTTATTCCCTCAACAAAATGGGGTTTTATAAATCAAAATGTTTTATCTATGTATTCACCATGTGATATTCATGATTCATCAGATGGTAAAAAGTATGTTCCATTTCCATAAGTGTTATCGCATTTTTTGTATCATGAATATTTTTCTTTAACTATTATGAAAATTTATATTAACATTTGAATAAAAAAAAATTGATGAGACTAATTTGCACCACAATATTCGACACAATATTATGTTATACGATATAAAGAAGATGAAAACAGTCTAATAATTAAAGGAATCATAATGTACTGAGCATATTGTTGTAATTAATAAACTCAATTTCATGAAATATTAATATTGAATTTTTTGATCCGCCTGATTGAATAGAAAACAATTATTTATTTTTCCATAGAATAATTTCTTATGTAAACAAACTGATTTAATTAGGATTACTAAAAAAACTATGTAGAAATAATTGATGTATGAAATTATCATTATCACATAAATTATAGAGGCAATTTATCTGATTCTATAATAGCTATCTAATATTTACTTGACTTTATAAAATTAAATCTTATAACGAATACACATTTATTTATGTCCCAAATAAATATTCATTAGATTTTAATAACTATTTCATTGTTGGCAACAACAAATTTCATTAATTGGAGCTATTATATTCCATTGTTCTTATTATATACAGCTTGAGGACAACATATTTTGTTATAGACTCTCTATCAAATATCCACTTGTGATTGACAAATAAATGATCAGTTTGAATATATATTTATTCATCTGGATAATGAATATTCTCTTGTTTTAAAACTGTATTTAGTTATCATTAATAACTGATGCCGTTGAAGGTATCTAATATATTTCATTATTATTAATAAATAAACTCTAAAGGTAATATATTTTATTTTATATTCATAACCTAATGCATAATTTACCTTTACGAAATTATTTATAATCCTTAACAATTAAATTTGTTGGCGAACGATTAAATATTTGTTCAAAATAATCTTTTATTTAATTGGCAATGGGTAATCAAATTATTTTGTTGTCATAAATAAAATTTATTTGTTAGGAGATATTTTTTTTTTTCAGTGCATCGTTTTTCATATAGATTTTTACACATTTGGTCATTTTCAAAAATATCAATTAGAAATAGGTGAAACCTGAAAACCGCCCCCCATGGGGCATCAACTTCGGGGGTCTTTTTCACCCCTTAAAAATGTTCTTCCGCACAAAATGAAAAATTACGTATCTCATCATTATCGATGCAGATTAACATATTATATCTGCAACAAAATCGGAGAGAGACACCTCGGAAGGTTTCCTTCTTGGTTGTTCCACAGATTTAATATTTTCACTATTGTCCGAATACCCGTCAAATATAGCAACAACATTCAAACCATAATATGTTTGCAAATATTCAATGTTTTTATCTAGAACAATTGAAAAAGTGTTATCCTCAGCTCATACGACGCGGTGCAGAAGAAATCCACCATCAACAATGTATGTAACATTATTTTCATGAAGTTCGTAATCAACAGGTTACATGTTGTCATATAATGACGATTTCATGGTTTTTCTCATGCCATCGTTGTCGGATAAAGATTTCGGATACGGACTTAATTCATATTGCAGATATTCTTGCAGATTACTTTCAAATTATTCACTTACAATTATTTTTTTGAAAATCAGCAAAGGATCTACAGAAACATTACAATCGTTTATCTTGATAGATTTGTCCACAACGGAGAGCGGTAAAACTTTATCGGCGCGTTTTAGCTTTATCTCATTAAAGTTCAAACCAGTTATTTTCACCATAGATTCAACTCCGACTTAATAGGCTCTGTGACAGTCAATTTGTTTATTCCCAATAATTCCAGAAGCTAAGGATACCAATTTTTCCGTATATCTAAAGGGATTATGAAGCGTAAACCAAGCGACTAGTTTACTCACATCAGTATTATATCTCTTTTCACTCGTAAATCTTTAGCATCAACGTATTCTTCTACAGAATTTGATGAAATGTTGCGAAGATTTCCAAATTTTCAATACTATTAATAGAAAAGGTCGTATGGTAAGGGTCTGTATTTCGGGGTATAATTTTAACAGTGATACCCAGATCTATGAGTTCACACATTTGAAACAGAATTACTCAATTTCTTTTCTACTTGAAATACAATTATTCTTAATGAAATTATAATGATAATATATTTAAAATCATTCATTTAATAACATTAATATTCATATGAAAAGTGAGTAATATTATAAATATATTATTAAATTTCTATTTGATCATAAGTAATATTTATTAAATAGTTGATTATGTAATATGCAACAAATAATTCAGTGAAAAAATCGTACCGTGAACTCCGATTCATGATTGACCTTGCGAAAACTTCATAATTATGATGAAAATGGAAAAAAACATTTACTGGGAATTTTTTGCATAGTCCTAACAATCGATGGTTTGCAAGATGGAAAAACAACATTCGAAGTAAAAACAAAAATACTTCAAAATAATTTTCATATTTTTTTTTTTCTGGAAAACCTTTGGGGCATTCAAGAGGAGGGCAATGTCCTGTTTTTTCAGCATGGTTCAGATGCAAACCGCCGGCATTATGCGTTAGTCAAAGCGCACCATGTGAAGGTTGTATGGTCGGCTTTACGCTTATTCTTACACACTTACGAATCGTGCTGAAAACAACTGGGCATTGCCCTCTTGATTGCTCCGGAGGTTTTCCAATAAAAAAAAAATATAAAAATTATTTTGAAATTTTTAAAGTGAAACTTTTATACGCGCACTGGGAGAAATATCTCAAGGTTGCGACACGCTACGAAAATGTGAAAAGTTTTGAGATATATAGCAATAGAAGCACAGAGGTTTGGGTTTCCGCTTTGTGCGGTGTTTCGTAGTCTCCCCACTCTGTTGTCCGTCGCTTGCCACTCATATGCAATCTATGTAGAATATATAGTCTATTCGTAGACTATGTGTATTGGCGGTAAGCTTTGACGCTATAGGCACCTAGCGGAAGAAAACGTGAAATGGTCGATGAATAGATTAGTATTGACCGAGTATAGAAAACTATTGAAAATTAATTGAAAATAAATTATCAATCATAAAATAATAATAATTGTTCCTTAAAAATATAATTCAGTTGTTTAAGAAACATTTGAATCAATATATACAGTAAGTTAATTCAATTCCAATTGGTATGAACAGCTTTAATTTATGCATATTTGAGGTTATAAAATAAAAAACTTATTCAAATGGTGAAATTTTTCAACAGATTGAGATGCGAGTTTTTGAATTATGGAAGTAGTTTTAGGAACAGGATTCGAAAAAGTATTGCATAGTATTGAATTACAACCACAAACAGTTCAAAAAGGAAAAGTTTTGAATGAAGCTAATCACGTTATAAATGTAAAAGAATTTAGAATAAATGGTACAAGTTGCAGAATTGAAGCTCGTTTTATTAGGCAAACATCAGTGAATTCTACGCCATATGCAACAAAGTTAATTGTGAGTAATAAATAAACATAATTTGAGTTATATTGACAAATAAATGAAATTGCTTTTATTAGAATTTTAGCTAGATTCCTCTCAAAAAATTACTATTGTCTCTTGTACGTGTGTTTATAACAAGAGTGGCAAATGTGAACACATAGCAGCTGTGATAGATAATGTTAATAATGTACAAAGCTTATCAAAAACTAATTTTGAACAACAGTGGGGTGCTCCCTCGGTTACTCAAATGCCTAAAGAGATGTACTCTAAAGGGTGTGACGAAATTCGTCCAAGCGACGCCAATTATGCGTGCGAGAAGAGGGGATAGGTGCATTTGCACCTATCTCTACAATAATTCCTGGGACGAGGCGAACGACACTGTCGATCGAAGTTGCAACGTGTCAGGACGTGCCAAGCCAGTGCAATAGACCGTAGCGCGTAGTAAGTGAGGCGATGAGAGCATCGTAGTAACCGAATGTGGCGGTAATTCGATGGAGGGCGTCTAACATGGAGCTGAAGATCGTCAGTCAAAGATATTGCTGAGGTAGAAGGAAGTTGCTGAGGTTGTGGAGATGCTGAAGCTGCTGAAGTTGCGGAAGAAGCTGAAGTGGCTGAAGTGGTGAAAAGAGAGTGCGCATAGAAGGTGTACAGTATGGAAAGAATGCGTGTGAGAGCCCCTGTAGATCCCCCGTCCCGTATATAATCTAAATAGAGTTGAGCGCCTAAATGCATTGTCCCCATGTGTTCCCCCGCTCCGCTTTATACTTATTATATTGTCGCTGCGAATTTATTGTATACTAGGTCGAAGAATCTACGTATATAAGAATGGATAATTTTGATTATATAGAGTCGCGTTATTATTATTTTTGTTGAGCGTGAAGAGCGTATGATATATTGGAATGTGGACGCTTATTATTATTTTCCTTACCATTATTTTCATATTATTTTTCTTTCATTATTATTAAATAAAGAAACATTTGGGTTTATGATATAAATAAATTCTCCCGGTTTATTTATTAGATTACTATTTGAATGGGAGTGGCATCCCTTGTGTGCTGTAGTTGCTGCTGTTGCCGAAAATATTAATTAACAATTATTTTTAAATATTGTGCGTGGCGCCTAGAAAACGCCACGTCACAAGGGAAATATGTTTTTGAGATGTCCCCCGCCTAACAAAAAATCAAACATTAAACCAATTAAAACAACCATAGATGAATTAAGAGAGCCTTCACTTTATCGAGCATTGCTTTTGGAAGCTGTTAAAGGGAATGCTTACCACTCTCCAAAAGCTCAAATCGCTTCCGTAAAAAAACATCAAATGATTCAAAATAAAAGAATAGATTTTAAATTAATTATAGAAAATTTTTTTCATGCTAAAGAAGATCATGATGTATATTGTAGTGGCAGTGTAAGTAGTAATTGTGTAGAATTTTATGAAAAAAATATAAATTGAAAAAAATGTGATATTTTGAAATTGTCAAGTGATACTTTAAAACAAAGTAAATGTGATAAGTGGTACCAAGCTAGAAGTCTTAGATTATCTAGTAGTAAAAATATACATAATAGTAGTAGAGAAAGAAAAACAATAGAGTCATTAGTAAATGATGTTTTATACCCAAAAAAAAAAAAAAAAAAAATGAATTTAAGTCAACGAAATATGGTTTAAAAAATGATTATGTGAAAAAGTAAATGCTACACTGTATTAAATTGATCACCGTCTATCTCACTATACGGCCGCCATGGGCGCTGCTTTACTTACCTTCTATCCCCTACGACAAGCTCATCGCCAATACCTATTACAGGGCATACGGCATAGTCCATATGTATATAGCGAATATAATAAAATTTCTATAAGGCCAGGTACATACTAGGCGAACGAAGGCGCAAGAATTTGTTCGGATAAATTCGCTCGAAAATGTTTGGCGCTCGATGTGAAATTTGCTCTGCCATCCACATTGCATGATCAAATGCGAACGGACCCTTTCATGAACATTCGTTTATTTTCGTCGGAGTTGCGGGTGCGTTGTAGAAAATTGTGTAGCATCCATATTCTCGATATGAATTAGTAAAATTTGAATAAATGGAGTGGCTTCAGTCCATGATTCAAATCACAAATGAAATTGATCAATCAATGTATCTACACATGACGTAGATTTTTACTGCGCAGTAAAGCCGTCTACACTAGAAAATAGACCGAACGAATTTGACAGAATTTTCTTTCGATGTACAACCTGGCGAGCGAACCCGAGAAAACGCGAACGAAAATGTTTGCCGGTATTTGTCAGGACATCCATATTAGCCGAAGGAGTTCGTTCGCCTAGGGTGTGCCCGGCTTAGTATGCCGTCTACCAGAGCCTACGGCCTGGCAGCCTACAGCCAGTATAATTAAATTTCATCGTAGCTATTCACGCTTAAGAAGTTTCACTTCCAATATGCGCACACAGTGCAGATCATTTTTTTATTTCGATATTCTTTTGTTTTTACGTCGATTGTTGTTTTTTCATCTTGCAAAACATCGGGTGTTAGGAAAATGTGAAAAATTTCCAAGTAATGTTTTTTTCCATTTTTATCATGATTATGAAATGTTTGAGCGCGAAAATCATGACCCTCCAATTTTTTCAAAAGTTTAATTGTTTGAAACAGAGAAACGGGTCGCACAATCAAAATGAAAAATTACAGGGGTTTTCTGGACATATCGAGCTCAAAAAGTTACTCTAAACATTAGTCATTTCATAGATATTTCCCATTCATCCTTCAATTTTCTAAAAAACCATAAATAACCCTTTTTTTCAAATTCATGTCAAAGATAAAAAAAATTTTGTCCTCTCAAAATTGTAGAAGTATCTTATAGGAAATTCATCCTAGTTTCCAAAACTGCCCTTCAATTCGCTGTAGGATCATTTGTCGTTGAGATATGAATTATTCATATTTTCAAAGGCCGAGTCAAAAAAAAAGTTTATTTTCATGTCTATTTTTTCGAGCGTCAGGGTGGTGTAACCCCTTAACATGAAAGATTTTTATAATCACAGTGACATTGAAAGGTTTAAGTGACCTGCATTTCCAGCGGGAGGAGTAGCTGTTTATCAAAATTCATATGATTCAATGCACATGTGCACATCACATATGGATATTGATGCGAAATGCACTAAAACGTGGTGTAACCCCCTTAACACGAGAGATTATTATAATCACAGTGACATTGGAAGTTTTGAGTGACTTGCATTTCCAGCGGGAGGAGTAGCCGTTTATCAAAATTCATATGATTCAATGCACATGTGCACATCACATATGGATATTGATGCGAAATGCACTAAAACGTTTGGCGTTGATTTGTCTGACATTGTTGTCGTTGCCGATCAGAAAACGCACGATCCATGAGAATGGTTTCTGTTTATCTTTCACCAGGAAAATTTATGCGGGTGATACAGAAATTTTTATGCGAAAATTTGATTATTCATTCTGAAGAAGGTTCTGCGTTACTTGAAAAGAGATTTGGTACAAAATATTACGAAAAACCCATGATTTCAAGCGGAGATTTCTACATTAATTTTGCGGACGATAAAAATCTACCATTGATTGAATTTTTGAATGATGAGTTTGGATTGACAATACCCAATAATCGAGATCTCAGCAATGCAAGATATAGAATTACTGTCGATGTGGTTTTCACAAGACTCTTGGATAAATTCGAATGCAAAATTGTTCATTTCTTACTTCAGTTATCATAAGCCTATCGTCTTATTTTTAGAATATGATGATGATAATAATGATAATAATGCAAGAATTGTCGAAATTACGCATGAAGATGATGTCAGCAACTCTAATATTGTTGAAATTAATGAAAGTAATGTTGAAAATTCTGTTCATTCAATTCAATGAAATCGTTGTATATTTATAAGTTTGTGTATATTATATGGATAATAATTATTTTTCATGTAAAACAACCGAATAAATGAAAAAATAACAATTTCATTATAAACTTAATGAATTGAGAAAAAATACTTTCGCAAAAACCAATGTTTTATGTAATTTATAACTATACAATAAAGTTAGCTACATGATGCTTAAATGTTCCCACTTCTGTCAGCAGTCCCATGACTGCTCATTTGTCTTTATAACACTTGTTAGCTTTACAGATAATGTTAAAAAATAATTGCACGGAATTTTGTAGAACGAGTACTGGGTGCACCTTGGGGGTATGAACTTTTAATTAATTCATTAAAATTTTAATAATGGAAATAAAGGTTAGAAATGTGTCCATAGCTTCTGAAATGATTGAATATTCTTCTCTTAATTTTTTTAAACTGACAAAAAAAATTTTTGTTTATTTGATAACGCTAATGCTGGCAGTTGATCAATCATTGATCAATATTTTTACCAAAAATATTGGGAAATTTTTGGTCAAAATTGACCTGTAACAGATATGAGATAGTCTAAACAGTTGACAAAAAAAGAATTTTTTCATTTTCAAGAAGATTACGCTAAGATTAGGAACGAAAACCTTGTTCCTTTAATTTTTTCCAAATTTTGATCAATCGGTTAGAAAAACCGTCTAATCGATCGATCTGAAAATTTACAGGGTTATTTGAGGTACATTGGGCTAAAGAATTTTTTTCGAAACTTAGCATTCCTCCCTGTATCAGTAAAGAGACAGTCAATGTACCAAAACAAAGGAGAAAGTCACCTTTTTGTACTTTTTTCAACTGAACGTTTGGAATGAAAAAAAATTTCTATACCAAGACAACATGACAGAACCATGCACGAATTCTCCAGCAGATTTCGGAATTGCCTTTTGGTTTGCTGTACGACCAGTAGTTGCATCAATATAGAAAATCGCGTTAGTTCAAATTTTTTATCTTTTTAACCAAAGAAAACTGAAATTTTCAAGTTAAATTCTGTCGAAAAGTGTTCTAGAAACGTTTAAGATATTTTGAAAGTTGAATATTTGTTAGGAATAGAATTCAGTACATATTTTGCCAATAAAACTAATGGTTCTAGTGTAATATACAAAAATCAGCCGAATTTACGAAAAATTGAATTTTTACATTGAATAACTTTCAAACAAGTAGACTAATCAAAAAATGAGAAGAGACCTTTTTTGTAGAGCGTTCGATTTTCGGCAAAAATATGTATTGCGACTTTCTGTGTCATTGTCAGTTTGCAAGTCACAAAAATCAGAAGATGTAAAAACAATTTTATTGTAGTCGCGACTTCAGTCAAATCATCTTTAGTTAGTCTTCCACAAATATGCAATAAGCTCTTGCTTGGCAATAAGCATAAGTCCTGATGTTGTACTGCAATGCGAATCCCATCATTGTTATTGAAGGTTGATAAAGCATATGGTTGATGTGCATGAATCTCATAATGGGTAATAGATTCATCGAAAACGATTGATTTTTGTATTGTCAAAATTTTTTTCATGGTATCAGACAGCACAAGCAACAACAAAATTTCATTGTTTTCCACTTAATTTCAGACCGAGATTCTTCAACAGTTGAATGTTCTGATGTTTCGATTGTGCACCTTGCATTGTATGACTAATGCATTTTCTCTCACTTTTATAGCTCCTGCCATGAATTATCGATGATGATGATGGAATCTGATTCGTGGGTCATATTGGGCATCAAGATCCGTTGACCAAATCCGAGTAATCGTCCTATTGAGTTCTTCGATGTGAAATATATGGCATGAACACATTTGATTTCACAACATAATTCATTATTATTGGATTTAAAGGTTGGCGCCACTTCTGATAAGGTATTTTGCAGATAACTTTCAATGTCTTCAATTTCATAGCTGCCTGAGGGTATAGAGACTGTGCCATATTCAAACAGAGGATCCCCTCAGTATCAACTAAGCGAAATTGATCGTTAGACATATCAATATTAGGAATTGAGTTAAATGTTAGCATTTCAATGAGCCCTAATGCATTTTTTTCCGATGACTGTTCAATTGATGGAAAATATCGAGCCTCGAGTACAGAGGATCGCCCAAACACTGTATATGTCAATGAATCACCCATGATTAATATTCAATTGTCCATTAACATTTATTTTATAGTTGTTTAGTCAAATATTCCAAACATAAGTGTCCACTAGGGTGAGCCAAAAAAACTAAATCATCGAATTTATGGGTTAAAGTGAACCTATTTACCGAGAAAAAAATGTTCCTGCAAGGCAGAATTTTTAGCTCAATTTTAAAAGGTGTCGGTGAGCATTCAAAGTTTCTCATTTGAATAACACATGGAAAAATCTTTTTTCATTAAAAATATCATAACTTTTGAACGGTTTAGGGTAAAATATTTTGCATAGCGGATTCTTGTAGAGCATAAAATTTCCTGGAAAATCATTTTTGTGACGATTTTTTTATTTTTGTGAAATTCGTATATTTAGAAGCCTTTAAAAATGAAAAAAATCAAAATATGCAGTTTTAGTGTTTTTTCATTGAAAATAGTCATATTTAACAATAGAAATATGGATTCAAGTAGGAAAAATACTTGGAATATATTTTTCATGCCATCTATTGCCTTAAAATCTACATGTTTCAAAAATAATTTAATGTTGGTGGTAAAAAAAATTACTTAGATTAGGTGACGTTTGTAGTTTTATAAGTATTGTTTATGTAAAAGCATGGTTCGAAGCTCTCTGTCCGATACAAGCTCCAGTTCAAGACATGAATTTTTTGAAAAATTTAATTAGCTATTAAAATGTTGATGAAAAGATTTCAAATTCTACTGTATTGACATTTTCGCGACACTTATAGTATCTCACAGAAAGACTTGCAGCAATGTTATTTTTTGATTATAGTAAAAGCTTGGATATAAAAAAGAAAATGATTAACGCTACGAAAGAAGCCGAGAACAAAATAATATTAACTAAAAAAGAACTTGACACGATTAATTCGAAAGATATCAGTGATTTCATCACAAAAACATCGTTAGAATTTTTTGAACAACTGGAGTTATCACCAGACTTCTCAAATTTTGAGTCGAAACATTGGGCAGAAAATGATTCATACAAATCGTGCTGAGATTTTGTTCAAAGCATCAAATGTGTTATTGATGTTGCTGAAACGAGCCATTGTGTTGATACAGAAATATAATCGAACTCTGACGAAAACTGAAGAGCAAAACCAATTCATCTTGCAAATAGTGGAATTACATTGTCAGCAATATCCTAATTGCGATAAATTAAATTTTATTAATAACTGAAAAGAGTGTATAAATGATTTTGAATGGGATAAAAATAAATATATGTGAAAACAATTTTTTTTTTTGACAAATCTAGATCATGAACAATATATTTTGAGTATTTTTTTCACTTTAATTCGAATTTTTATTGTTGAATATGAACATCAAGAGACACGGTAGTGTCTCGCGTTAAGTTCACTGCGGAGCGAGACTCACGTACCGTGTATCTTTACGCGAAAGTCTGAGTTTCAAGAGACCACTATGATGAGATCTCATATATGCACTAAATTTAGCGGAAAAATAATGAGCGCAATTGGAAGCTCGTGTCCAAATTATGTAATAAAACTAATTTTATTTTTTTCTTACGTTCCGTATTACGGAAGATATATTGAGTTGAAGTTAAAAACTCTCGATTTTCATGATTAAAAAATTCAGTCCTGGTCGTCGTCGTCGTCGTCTGTTGGGCATCCTTATTCAATGTGTGTATGATACTATAAATTTGTCTCTCTTCAATCTGTACTGTAGTATCTTTCTCTTACTTCTAAAACTTCCTATCGTTTTGGCTTTTATTATTGCAAGTTTGCAACTGCCTTCTTCTAACACACGTTGTATCTATAAGTTTGTCCTTTTCTTTCATGACAGAATTTTATTCTTTCTCTACCCTGGCGGTCAATTTTAACACTAGTCATCAGAAATAATATTAAGAAACATAATACTATTATTATTATTTCTCTTCAACTCTAGCGGCCAATTTCAATACTAATTTGAAAAATTTTAAGGATGATGAGTTACCAACAAAGCACAGATATATAGTAATAATAATAATAAAATTGGAAATTTATTATTGGTAAAATTTATCATGTGTGGCAAAAAAATTGAATTGCAAAAATTACTTTGGAAAATTTATTTTGATTAATTATTGTATTTGTAGTGAAAAAAGAAGTGATATCAAAAAAAAGGACAAACTTTTTATAAAAAAAAAGAAAAAAAAAGGCGCCAAGTTCATGTGTGGCAAAAAAATTGAATTACAAAAATTACTTTGGAAACTTTATTTCAAAAAAATTACTTTGCAAAAAGTTTATTTGAAAAAGTCACTTCGAAAAAATTACTTTACAAAAAGATTTGATATCAGTCATTATTGCCAAGTGCACAATATAAAGTTATAATCTAGTTATATTGTCAAAAATATCCCATTTTTAATACGAACGTACTTGGCGCGTCCGAGATAAGCGTAACTGATGATGTTAATCATACATAAAATTTTAACTGATATAAAATCCATCAACTGATCGGACGCGCCAAGTACGTTCGTATTAAAAATGGGATATTTTTGACAATATAACTAGATTATAACTTTATATTGTGCACTTGGCAATAATGACTGATATCAAATCTTTTTGTAAAGTAATTTTTTCGAAGTGACTTTTTCAAATAAACTTTTTGCAAAGTAATTTTTTTGAAATAAAGTTTCCAAAGTAATTTTTGTAATTCAATTTTTTTGCCACACATGAACTTGGCGCCTTTTTTTTCTTTTTTTTTATAAAAAGTTTGTCCTTTTTTTTGATTTTTGATACAAAAACACTAAAACTCCATATTTCATATTTTTTCAATTTTTTAAGCTTCTATACATACGAATTCTACAAAAATAAAAAAATTGTCACAAAGATGAATTTTTAGAAAATTTTATGCTCTACAAAAATCCGCTATGGAAAAAATTTCACCCTGAACCATTCAAAAGTTATGATATTTTTAATGAAAAAAGATTTTTCAATGTGTTATTCAAATGGAAAACTTCAAATTCTCACCGATACCTTTTAAAATTGAGCTAGAAATTTTGCCTTGCAATGACAATTTTTTCTCGGTAAATGGGTTCATTTCAACTCATAAATTCGATAGGTTAGTTTTTTTGGCTCACCTTAGTGTCCACATATCAAAGTGTCTTAGTCTTGATGTTTTTTATAATCATATTTTACTTTACCAACATAAAGATACTCCATTAAATCTTGTAAAAGTCACAAATATCCGAAACTATCAAAATACGTTACATCATTGTTTTTCTTTTCATATGCTACCCAATATGTGCCAGAGCTATTCTTATCATCAAGATTGAGAATGACCGATTCATATATTCGTGGGCCCTCTGCTGGAAAATTATTTCCCATGCATACCCCGCGAAAATGTGGGATTCACATTAGTTTCGCATATTTCATAAGATTCGCATCAGTTAGCGCTCAATGTGGTAGGTTTACAAGTTTTTTGCTGCTGGTTTGAAATAAAGACCCATTCAACTCTTAAATAGTTTCAAATACAATCCTTTTCCCGATGCCACATTTTCCATTTTCATATTGTAACACGTTTATTCTCCTCTAGTTATCGTGTTGATGCATTGAGCCCAGCAAATATGGGTAGAAGTAATGGCTAACTTCCTCCTACTTTCAATGGTACAGTAAAATGCGGTGAAACAACTTCACTTTTTCCACCGGCTTTTTTTACAGCAGCACCAGCACCATTTAACGCTCACTTGAAAACGTCTCCATCCGCATTCAGCATTGAATTTTTTGCTTCTCTTACAATTTACTTGAATGATGTTATAGATTTCTTCTTCTTCACTTGTCTCTTCTTCCGTCCCCCACCCGCACCTAGTTTTGATTTCAACTTCATGATATTAGTTACATCCAAAGCCGCCACCCTCTCATCAATACTCGCGTTTTTATTGAGAACACGTTCCAAAGCTCTTTCAGATAGCACTTTATACTTCGTTGTATTCAGAGCAAAATTATTTTTTGGAAAATGCCGCATGGCTGTCAACAGACGAGATTAAATGATTCAATGCTGATGATTACTTTGATATCAGTATTCCACTAAATTTATTGTTAGGATTTGCCGAAGATTACAGGGAAGTCATTGTAAATGCCAAGCACGAATTAATTTTCACAAGAACAAGTACAGATGTGAATGATTACGTTCAAACTCAAGCTGAACATATCACATTTACGCTCGAGAAGATTGAGTGGCTGATACCATACATCAAAGTCTCAGATACACAAAAAGTTCAACTACTGAATTATATTGAAAAACATTCGCCCATTCCCATGAGCTTTCGTACTTGGGAATTATATGAGTACCCATTGCTTCCATTATGAATGAAAAATGTTTGGGCTGTCAATACTACGACGCAACTGTAGAAACCTCGTTACATCATACTAGGATTTCGAACGGGAGTGAGAAATTCGGCAAAACAAAATAATAGCCGTTTTCATCACTGCAACGTTCGAGACATCGAAGTGTTTCTCAATTCACAATCATATACGTATGGAAATTTCATCATTGATTTTAGGCGTAATCAATACGCTATATTGTATGACATATACACAAAGTGTATAGCCGGGTTTGTATGTCAAATCTGCCCCCGCGACTTTTCGGATTTGCACGTGGGGGGTCGTTTTGACATCTCATGAAAATAATTCAGGCAAATTTTCAGATTATCAACTTCAATGGTTTTCGAGTTTTTCGAAAAAACCTTTTCCTTTGATTTTATGTTTTTTTATTAGTAAAATTCAAAATGAATGAATGACGATTTTTTTCTCAATTCTTATGAGTAAAAGGCATGAAAAAAAATTTTCATTATGAATCACAGGTAGAAACCCGATTTTTAAGAACAAAAGAAAAGTTAAAATAATTTTTTTGACCGCGTTTTTCAAAAGTGTCCACTGCCAAATTTTGTCAGCAAATGTCTTTTGTACTCTTTTATACTGTGAAATTTTTTCAATTTTTTTGAAGTGGTGGAACATTATGAAAAAAAATAAAATCTAATTTTTTACGCAAAATCTTGCATTTAAAAGCACAAAAATTTTTTTACTTGTGAAGAAATACATAGAAAATAATTTTTTTACTGAAAATACATAATTTACTTATGAAACCATTTATAAAATTGAGTTACGTACATAACTTCAAATAATGAAACATATTAAAAAATTTTTAATTGATTTCAACATTTTTTATTGTTACAAAAATTCATTAAATTAAAGAAGATGTAATTTTATTGTACTATTGCCAATAATTTTACACTGTACATGACCAAAAACCAAATTTTCGTTAATAAGTTACATCATATCATTCATATTTTCAACAATGGGTACAATCAAATGAAATGATTTGACGTCAGATATATATGTATAAAAACGACTGCTTCAAATGACGTCAATTAGTCTTCGTCATCGTCTTCATTTATCACAATATTAACTTTCTCACTCATAAATATACGGCTTAATATTTCGGAAGGTTTAATTATTTTAGCCAAATATCGAGCATGAGAAAGTATATGATGGCTGCAATGTGAGAGCAACATCCTACAGTACGCCTACCATTAGACTTTAGAGCAATCGCAACAATATCGACTAATCCCAGAGATCTCATTCTTATCTGGCTGATAATCAATGAAATAACGGTACGTTTTTGAATTAATATGTCGAGACCTTACTTGTGTTTTAATAATATTAGGTGTTATTTTCACCTACTGAAGCGTTATTATTCCGTCATCATTCACTACCTCAGCTAAGTATGATACAGTTTGAGACATTTGATATGATCCTGTGAAAAAAATCTTGAGTTCTCGTTCTCGTTAAACAAATGAATTTCAAAAGACAATAGATATGAAAATGAGATACCAACATTGAAAAAAAATTTTCAAATCAATTCGAAAATTTTTTAATATGTTTCATTATTGGAAGGAGTAAATTTTCCAATTATCTAAATGATGTTATAAGTAAATTATGTAAATTATGTATTCTCAGTAAAAAAATTATTTTTTATGTATTTCTTTACAAGAAAAAAAATTTTTGTGCGTTTAAATGCAAGATTTTCCGGAAAAAATTAGATTTTATTTTTTGTCATAATGTTCCACCACTTCAAAAAAATTGAAAAAATTTCACAGTATGAAAGAGTATAAAAGACATTTTCTGACAAAATTTGGCGGTGGACACTTTTGAAAAACGCGGTCAAAAAAATTATTTTAACTTTACTTTTGTTCTTAAAAATCGGGTTTCTACCTGAGATTCATAATGAAAATTTTTTTTCATGCCTTTCACTCATAAGAATTGAGAAAAAAATCGTCATTCATTCATTTTGAATTTTACTAATAAAAAAACATAAAATCAAAGGAAAAGGTTTTTTCGAAAAACTCGAAAACCATTGAAGTTGATAATCTGAAAATTTGCCTGAATCATTTTCATGAGATGTCAAAACGACCCTCCACGTGCAAATCCGAAAAGTCGCGGGGGCAGATTTGACATACAAACCCGGCTATAGCCTCTCCAACCGTCGTACTATGGAAAACGTGCTGATCCCATGTTGACTAAAGATGAATTTGCAACACTCGAACCACTTATTGTTATCGACTGTTCGAAGCAAAATGAGAGTATCAAATCTGGACCGGTGGATGTGAGAATCGAGTTTGAGTCCTCCAATCGATTCTCCGCTAATACTCCTGCCTACTGTTTGATCCTACATGATCGCGTAGTTGAATATAAACCTATCAGTGGTAATGTACGAAAATTAATATGAATCTTGAACAGTAAAACTATATCAATCTCATTGTCGAAAATACATCCGTCAAAAGAGAATAACATACATCACAATTTATTGGTATAATCTGTGTACCAGAAAAACCAATGGACTTTCCCAAATTGAATAAAGTTAGCCGCTTAGAGAATTTCTTACCAACAAAGCCATGGAATGAGTTGGATGAAGAATCATGATATCGAGGGACAACATTGAAAATTATTTAGACTAAATTTGGTTGAAGTATAATTGCTACTATAAATGAAGAATTCACTGTGTTTCTCTTGATAAGGATTGTCGATTTCTTATTGGAAGATGAAAATATGTATGAAAAAACATGCGAGGCAGCAACTGATCGAAAACTTACTCACCATTATACTGGTGGTAAATACTACGTATGCGAATTCCTGTATGAAGAATAAAAAAAAGTCACAATTAATGAATTGGAATAAAAAAAAGGTGTGTCAGCTCCGACGAGCGATTGGAGTTTACTCTTCAAGAATAATTACCGTGGAATTGAAAAAATATTCAATATGCAACGAAGTAAATGAAGGCACCTTCTGTGTAACTGAAAATATTGAAAATTTTATTCAGATTTCAAAATTTATTATTACATCAATACATTATAAGGACATTTGATTTTCTTCAATATTAAAATCATCATGCACATTATTAATTTCATCAAAAGTAATGTCGTCATTTTTTACTGTGACAATAGATTTGTGGTAACTAAAATACGATACGTGGACGTTGAAAGTAACATGATTTACATATCTTAGAGATATCCCAACGGATGTACCATATCTAGTCGTCTCCAGCGTGTTACCAGAAACGAAGTCCAAATTCAATTCCTCTTTTAAAAAATTTACACAGCGCGATCCTTCATCAGTATCAAATTGAATGTTCAAATCACCATCAAGTATGAGCGGAAGTTTATATCGTTTTTTCAACCGTTTTAAACCTCCTTTCGTATATGCTAATAATGCCTCATGAAGAAAATCTATTACGTCTTCAACTTTCTTATTGACAGAATTGTACACTGTGACTGCTTCGTGCTGTATGATTGTAGGACCTGCATCAGAACTTAATTGTGTCATTGGCGCCGTGGGTACAGGTGTTGGATATTCAGAAAGGCCTACTTCTTGCATCAGAACTACACTACGCACAAAAATTGAGGGAGCAAAAAAAAAAAATCCAAATTTTTCAGTCATTTTTGAGGCGCTGTATTTCAGTGAAAAGTGGTCGGATCGACAATCAAAATAAAAGATTTCAAGCTTGAAGACTCTAGTTTTCAGATCTTTCAAAGTGTTGCATTTTCATGCAATCGAATAAAATATGAATAAATTCAAATTGAATTCAACCGCGCTGTCATCAACCAATCATATCACCTAAGGGCGCCATACTTCATAGACAGTATCTATGAAGAGGCGCTAACCTCACACTTCTGCTAGAATGCTTCTAGTGCATTCTAGAAACTTCTAGAAGCGTGCCTCGTGGTGCCACTTGTTGTCAAGGACCGCCATTCTTAGTTTTGACGTCAATGTGAAAACAACGTGTTACAACCTCTGAAATTCTAACCTCAATCAAGTACACCCAGTTTAGTTATTTCATAAAGATTTAATACAATCCAGAAATTAGAAAGTGTGTGTAACAACATCAGTGGAAAATCAAGGATTAAAATCAATTAATATGATTGAAGATCTAGAGGATCCACATCAAGTATTTCAATCAACTTCAAACACTCATCACACAGAGAGCCTCAACATCAACTTCAACAATCAGCACACATTTTGAAAAGAGACATTTCACAACAAAACATAATAAATTAACATTTATAATTTAAACATCACACTCGAGGTAACATCATTTTTCTAATTACAAACCACTTGTACAACACATATTGATCTGACATAACAAGTTGCAGAATTACATCAAATAATACACAGATCAATACAACCCCAGTCAGCGTGGAATGTTGCAGGAATGTTGCAGCAATGTTCCGAACCTTGCGCAACATTCCGAACGTTGCTGCAACATTCCTACAACATTCCAATGGCAACGTTGCAATATGAATGTTGCAGGAATGTTGCTGGAACATTGCAGCGGGAACATTACATGTGAATGTTTCAGGAATGTTGCTGGAACATTGCAGCGGGAACATTGCATGTGAATGTTGCAGGAACATTGCAGCGGAAACATTGTGGCCTATGACCATTTCCTAATTAAATGAGCACTTATTATAATTAGTGATGCAATTGCATCGAATTCTTTGGACTATATGTATATTAAATTTGATGATGGTTATAAGTTTGCCATTTGAGTTTTAGTACAGTTTTGCGAACTGGTTATATATGATGAATATTGAAGGAATTTTTTTCTGAAATATATTTGCATGAATATTGAAGCACTGTATCATAATTATGATATATTTTTATATACTTGCATTCATAATTAATGAACAATATTCCTAATCCACAAGATATTGAACAATACTGGGAAATGTTACTGCAACATTCCTGCAACGTTCCCGCAACATTTCTGCAACCTTCCTGCAATGTTCCCGCAACGTTCCCGCAACATTTCTGCAACCTTCCTGCAACATTACCGCAACATTCATGCAACACTCGTGCTTTATTATATAATATTCATAATTGCATGAATATTGCAGCACTGTTTCATGATTATTAGAATGTTACATTTTCAACATTCCAATATAGGCAAAATGGATGTGCGTATGTGTCAACATTTGGCACCATGACATTTTATTGTGCTGGCACGTCACAATCAAATTTATACTCTCGGAGCATGTGTACTGTGAAAATTGTGGAATCTTTGTATCGAATTTTATGCCTGATTATTGAAAAATTAAGTATGATTTTTACTTGAAATTAAAATATTTTAAATACCAATTAATATTCTTAAAATTTCGAGTATTCACGATTATGAGTTAATATTTATCTACGTCCGTCGTTTATATAACCTGCAAAATTTCACTGAGAAGTGTTTTTTAACTGTACATAATTTTTAGTTATTTGATGTCTGTTCATATATGATAGAAAAAAAAAGAAAAAAATAATAATAAGTGAAAGGTATTATTATTAATAAAACAGAATAAAATCCAAAATATAATTTTTCAATCGACAATATATTCCTGCAACATTCCTGCAACATTCCTGCAACGTTCCTACAATGTTCCGAGCAACGTTCCTGCAACATTCTAAACGTTGCAGAGAGGCGGACATAGGAACGTTGCAGGAATGTTGCAAAAATGTTGCTCCAACGTTCCCTGCAATGTTTAACGTTGCGGATGTAACATTCCTGCAACATTCCACGCTGGCTGGGACCAAGGAAATAATTGCAACAAATTATAATTATAAAATACACAACACACTCAAAATATATTTTATACACAAAGAAAAATTTCTAGGAGCAGCAGTTTTCATGTAATCCTTGGAGAAAGGAAAAAAAAATCATTGAAGATCGCGGTACGGCATTTTGTTCCCGAGATATCGAGTTTTGAATGCAAAAGGATCCTTTTTCATTCAATTACCGGTATTGATGCAACTACTGGTCGTACAGCAAACCAAAGAGCAGTTCTGGAATCTGGAGATAATTTCCTACAAGATCCTCTCACGTTGTTTTGAAACAAAATTTTTTTTTATCCCAAACGTTCAGTTGAAAAAAGTACAAAAAAGTGACTTTTTCCTTTATTTTTGTAAATCGACTGTATCTTTGCTAATACTGGGAAGAATGCTAAGGTTCAAAGAAAATTTTTCAGCCCAATGTATCTCTAATGACCCTGTGAAATTTCAGATCGATCGATTGGACGGTTTTTCTGGAACGATTGATCAAAATTTGGAAAAAATTCAAGGAACAAGTTTTTCGTGCCCATCTCAACGTAATCTTCGTAAAAATGAGAAAATTTATTTTTTCTCTACTGTTGAAACTATCTCATATCTGTTACAAGTGGACTTTGACTGTGAAGGTAAGTTTCGTTTATCACCATTTCGGTTAAAAAATGCACAATCGTTTCCCACGATTCTAATATGCGCTCAATAAATACGTGGCGAGAGAGCCACCGTGTGCTGGCCAACTTCAATATTCGATGTGGTGATTCATGGTAGCATTCACTAAATTCTGCAAAGATTGCTGATCGCTTCGGACTATCATGAATAAAATTTGCAATTTTCCTCCCAAATTCTTCACAATGTGCGGGAATCTGAGCACAGGCGTTATGTGCAACTAATGCTGCTGTGATAAACGAAAAAAAACAAAATTGCAGAAGATCTTTTATGCTTGGTGAAGGAGCCAAACGCTCTTTTATTATTCTTGAAATATGTTTGAAATTTTTTCAATTCTTTCAACGCATTCTTTCAAGCGGCTACAACTAGAGTAGACTTATTGAAAGATAAATCATTAGAACTTTCAAATTTAATTTGTAAAAACTTTGTAAAAACAGAGCATTTAGGCAATATTATAAATACGGATTTTGAATTCCAATTACCAGGATACCATAAATGTGCAAATGAAATATATTTAGGACCGGACTGCGAAGAATTTTTGAACGATATAAAAAATGATAGGCATGAGAGCATAGTTACAGACGTGAGAAATAAGTGTTTAAAATTTTGCATAACAGCGGCCAAAGAAATATGTACAAGATTACCAATTAAGGATCCATTTTTAGATAAATTAAAAGTTTTCATGTCAGATTTAGCATTGTTGCATCCAGACAGGGAATTAACTTTCAATTATATTTGTTTCATTTTACGAAACGAACTTTCAGAGGCTTCGATGAAAATCGATTAAAATCCGAATGGTTCCGTTTATATCTAGATTATACGATCGCAGAAAAACAAATCCTGTCTAAATTGAATTTTGGCGACATGTAGAAACAAATTTGTAAACATTCGTATCCAAATTTGCGGAAACTTGTAAGTGCAGTAAGATCTCTGCCAAATTCAAATGCAGATGCAGAAAAGGTTTTTCATACTTACCCGATTTAAAAACTAAAAAGCGAAACAAATTACTGTCAATCACAATGAACGCCATTTGTGTTGTGAAGTCAGCAATGAGAATGAAGAATGACACCGCGCTTAAAATGATAATCGATGAGGACCACTTGAATCACATGACGTCAGATATATTGTATGCAGCAGAACCAAGGAAAAAAGGTCGTCTGCGTCTCCATGCAGGAAAAATAGATGAAATGGCTGGTCCATTGGGTGATATTTAGGGTAATAATATAATATTTAAACTTAGCAATTAAATTTTGAATTGGCATTTGTTATTATTATAATTATATGTATTTATATCATTTGTTATTTATATGTATATTTGTATTCATATTTATGTTGTGATGTGGTGGCTTGCCACACATCATTTATATTTTTTTATTATATATAATATATAATCTCGTTGTGCTGTGGGAATAATAAATATATGTGATTAATAAATAGTATGAATGAGTTTGAATTATAGGAATGAATGTAAAATAAATAAAAGAGGCCTCACCAGAGTAAGCAGAGACAACATAAGGATAAAAAATGCAGCATAGAATATTCACAATTGTCAACCAGTCAATCCAACAATTGTCAATCATTACAGTCGTCAACCAGCAATTATTATTGAGAAAAGCAGCAGTAAAATAATCATCCGGATCCAATACAACCACAGCAGCCAAAATATGGATAAATTGAATGATGAACAATATCAACACGTTCACTCTACACACCCAGCATGGGTTAACCTCACATGATCGAAATGTCAACAATCGATACATGGTGAGAATGGTAAAGGTGGCGCTCGAGTCTTGAGGCGACCATCTTGACTATTTGAAATTCTCCAATGGGAGTACAGAATCCGGAATTAAGATGGCTGACTTTGGCGGTAATATTAAAAATCAATTTGCCGACCAATTAAATAATTGTCGATTATTTCATTATTTGAATTGGATCAATGACGATTAATCAGTATTAATAAATTACTATGGATATTATTTTGACCGAATTTGGATATGAATTGACTACTACGGTAATGCTGGGAAGGAGAAGAAGACGGAAGGAGCCATTTTGGACTTCACTTCCACGGCGAACCTCATGGTGTACGGATGTATGTTGTGTGTGAGTTGCGCGTAATCCATAAAAATCATTGTTAAAAAAGGCGAATCGACGTGATATTTTGCGTAAGAATAATTGTTCGTGTATTGTACGAATAAAGTTAGTGGTTATTGAGCGAGCGTGGCTGAAAATCAGGTAATAATTAAACTTATAAAAACTCGAAGCGTGATTGTAAGAAACAGCACGTGGAGAGCCATTTGCGTAATATTGTTACGATTTTTCCACAGCGCAACGAGAGAATAAAAATTCGGATAAATTAACTTTGCGTAATTAAAACATTGAAATAGCGAGATTATTAAATAAAATAATAAGTTGATTGAATAATATAGTGTAAAATTATTAGCGAATCGCACTGCCGTAGACCCGTCATAATTCACGGCTAAAAGTATAAAAAAAAGAATATTATTTTGTTCAAGAAAATAAGAAAGAATATTATTTAATTATTTGATAAAAGTTAAAAAGAAAAGAGAAACAGTATTCTTTTTCAAGTCATTATTATTATTATTTAAATTATTATTATTTTTTCAAACCAATTTATAATTTTTGTTTTTTTTTGTCATTCGGATTTTTTATTATGTTAATTGAATAAATATCGTCATTATTATATTTAAAATTATTGACTATGAGAAGAGATTATTTTGTATTCAGTTGAAAAAGGTTTCCCTGATAACTTTTAAGCCATTTTCAGGCAATCAGGGTGGCATCCCTTCCATTCAAGGACATCGATAACGTCGGTAAGATAATTTTTAAGGGACAAATTTAAGCGACGTTACAATGTATATCATATGTTATATGTATATTTGTTCATTTTGTTATATTTATATGATATAGTAAAGTCATAATAAAGGAATATAGTAACTTATTGATATATTAATGTATTATTGTTGAGCTGTTAAATTGAATATTTCATGTGATTGATTATGTAAAATTATAAAATATATAGAATTTCTATGGAATGTGGTATAATCTGGCTCCAGGCGGAAGTCCACTATGAAAAACCTAACACGCCATTGGTGGGACCTCATAGATGGTGTGGAAGTCCACTATCGCCTATTTTCCGATTAAACATTTAATTGAGTATTATATTCATGATCATATTTTGAAATTTATACATTCCAGAAAAAGCGCATTATTAGAAGATGTCAATTAACAAATGAGACATGTCAACATGAGAAAAAAAAAAGAAATACAAGATTTGAACTTGCACATTTGTGAGAGAGTTGCAAGCAAGTTACCACCACGCCATTAAAGCGATGACTCAAATTTTTCAAATGTTATATTTCAGCATTGCACTTTCTTATTCTTTTATTATTATTGAGCTGTGATATTATTTTAATACTGTTTTAATACTTGTTAAATATTATTATAGTGTCGCTTATTTATAAAATTTAATGAAAAAAATTTTCATCAAATGAATTTTTTTTTCCATTTACTCTTGCTTACTTAATATTAGGTCTTGAAATCATTTAATATTGAGACATATTGATGAGAGAAAAGAAGAGAAACTCGTGACTTGAACTCGCATACTAGAGACACAATTGCAAGCAAGTTACCACTCACTTTTTTAATTTAGCTTTATTTAATAACATGAAATTATAATTTTATTACATGTTTGAAAGGGGTTAGAGCTCCCCATTGGCGAATTTCCTTAGATATTAGGATATGATGATAGCATGTCTCGTTGTTATACCAGCTTTATCTTGCTATCATAACTGATATTACTAAAAAATTAGTGCTATTTGTTGAATAAAAAATTTAATTAGACTATTTTAGAATGACTTGTCTCTGTGTAGATTATTGCCACTACTATTACTGTAATCTATATGTTAATTTGATGGTTAAAAGGTAACATCTTGTTACCAAACATTTCAACAATACTAATAATATAATGGGGTAGATGTCCAATAAAATCTTATATAGTCTAAATTGTATTATTTACATACTTACAATATTTACAAAGATGAGATTTGAATGAAAAATGTGTAGTCTATATTTTTGACTATAAGAGTTTTATTGAGTTACTTGTTGATGTTTTTATTTCTCATTTGTTCTTTGGCAAGTATACGGTTTCCGTGGCGCCGCCAAATGACGATGCATTTTTGTAGAACTCGACGAAATAAGACGTTTTTGAAGAATAAAAAATTTCGATATCTCGCTTAGTTTTCGAGATATCGAAGCTTCAAAATTTTTTTTTTTCATTTTTATTTCTACGTTATGTTTGATATTTTTCGACGAAATGAGACTTTGTCAAGTCTTATTTTGTCGAGGAAGGTATGGATGTAAACAAATGATCTATATGTACGCCTCAAAACAAATTTTACTGTCACGATCGCACTAGGAAATGAAAATCAAACTATAAATGTAAGAAGACACAAGATTCCTGGAATTAAAAATTTTGTGTTTACATACTATTTGTTTACATTTAGGAATCTTATACCCCAAGTGGGGGACATCTTATACCCCACTTGAATACAGGAAGAATGTGAACAGAAAATGCACTACGTACACGATTTGTTGACATATAAATTCATATTTGATATTTTCGATCATTGTAGTGCTGTCTTCAGTAACAAGTGGTCTATCTATATTTCGTTTGGAGTTAAACTTTTTGCAAGGCACAAAATGTCAGGTAAACATCCATCATTACATAAAGATTTGGATAATTTTAATGTCTATGTATCTTTTAACAAGTTAATTGGTAGTGAAGATCAAACTATTTCTTTTTTGGAAGAAATAGGCTTGATACCTTCACGCAATTGATGATACCTCCTCGTGGTGCGATCTGGGCAGTCATAAATTTTTTCATGAAATGTTTTATCATTTCATAAATTAATTTATCATTGGCGAAATCATCAAAATTAATTTTAATTTGTTTCTGGAAAATACTATCTCTTCAAATTTATTCAAGCCCCCCCCCCCCCCGGGCTTCGCCCCTGGACCCCACCGGGGCTCCGCCCCTGGACCCCACTCTATATTTACACACATACACATACACACTCACACACATGCATACATACATACATACGTACAGATCATTTGTTTACATCGAAATAAGACTTAACAAAGTGTTATTTCGTCGAAAAATATCGAACATAACGTAGAAATAAAAATGAAAAAAACAAATTTTGAAGCTTCGATATCTCGAAAACTAAGCGAGATATCGAAATTTTTTATTCTTCAAAAACGTCTTATCTCGTCGAGTTCTACAAGAATCAATTGTCATTTGGCGGCGCCACGGAAACCGTATAATCCCCTGTTCTTTGTATCTTGCTCTTTTTCTAAGTTCTTTCAGGTGTTTTGCGTCTGTTTGTAGCCACCAATACTTGTTGGTGATCCTTTGCATATCATTGGACTCTTCGTATGTTGAAGGCAGTTTTTTAGAAGCTTCGTTCCTTCTGATATGATATGTGATTGGAATGTTCATATCATTTTGTATGATTCCCACTTTGTCAGCGAGTGAGAAGGCCTGTGGTGGAATGTAACCCGTTTTAAATTTTTCTATCCATTTGTTTTCATGTACTGTTAATCTTGTGATTTCAGGGTTATTATTGATTCTTCAGTTATTATAGAAGTCCCAAGTTAATTTGATTATGTGGTAATCAAATCTTGGTATGTTTGCCACATTATACAGATCATTTGTTGCTTATTATCTTCCTATAATTATCACTTGGATTTATATAAGCTGACAAATAAGCTCGAAGGCATCTCCTCTCAAATGTTCTGATCTTTTCCATCGTTGATGCACTGGTATTCCACCAGATTGGTGCCGCATAAGTGAGAATAGGTCTAATGAGCAGTTGATAACATATCAACTTCGCTTTTTTATTGAAGTTCTTGTTATGGAATATCCTACTGTTAGCTTTGAATGATTTTTTAGCTTCATTTAGTTGTATGTCAATGTGTTGGTGGAGTCTTAGCAAGTAGTCCAGATTAATGCCAAGGTATTTTACTATTTTTTTATGCGGTATGGTAGAGTTTATTGTTGTTCCTGGTTTATTGGTTGCGATTGAGAAAGTATTTTTACCCTCTATCACCCCCTTGCTGAGGTGGTGCGTGCTTTTTGAAAAGATAATTGTTTCGCATTTGTCTGAGTTAATTCTTTGGTTCCATATTTGGTAGGTGCTGTTGATTTTATTAACTAATATTTCTAGTTTATTTCTAATGTCGTAAGTATTTTTGCCAGCCCCGTAAATAATCAAATCATCCGCGAATGCTTTAGAGTGAGTGTCATTTTTATTGTTTAATTTAAATAGATTGATTATGTCTGCATTATGTTGTGACCATTTTCGTCCAGGTGGAGCCAATTAGGCGTGTCAGTAGTAGGGATAGGTGCGTATGCACCTATTCTAATGATGCATTGAGGCGACAGTGAACGACACTGTCGATCGGGTCTGTGAGTAAGAAAGACGTGTAGAGTTTGGGCGCAATTGCGTAAGAGGCGATAGGAGATCGTGACAATGCGTAGCGACAAACACATGGAGGACGCTGAATAATGAAAGCAGAGGATCGTCAGTCGACGTAACTGGAGTTGATGGTGCTGTAGAAGATGCTGCTGTAGATGCTGAGGTAGCTGAGGATAAAGCCGAGGAAGCTGTAAAAGTGCAGTGAAATTGTGCCGTATGTGTGTGCCGTAAGGCGTGATATGAGAGTGCGTGAGAACCCCTGTAGAAACCCCTCCCCCTTGTTGTGTAATATTGTATGAGAAGTTTACTGCGAATCTATCATGTACGCTAAGTATGAGAATCCACGTATTTATAAGAGAAAGAATATTTTGAGTTATTATATCGAGTCGCGTTATTATTTTTGTTGAGCGTGAAGAGCGTATGAGATTGGGAGATGGACGTTCAAAATTATTGCTATCATTATTACCATACTTATTATTTTCATAATATTTTTCATTCATATTAATAAATAGATATTTTCTTGAATACTCATTTAATAAATTCTCCCGGTTTATTAATTATTATTATTTGAACGGGAGTGGCATCCCTTGTGTTGTGTTGCTGTGGAGGTTGCTGCTGTTGCCTAAAAATTGCTGCTGCTGCCGATTATCAATTAATTGAATATCATTTTTAAATATTGTGCGCGGCGCCTAGAAAACGCCATGTCACAATGTATATTCAAAAGGATGGGTGTGGTGACCGTCCCTTGTTGGAGGCCTTCTTCAATGTTGAAAACCTTGTCAGATATATCTTTGCCATCCCACATGACAAATGTTTTTTTTTTAACATATCCCAAATGATTTGTATTAGGTGGTTGGGGAATTTATATTTTATAAGTTTAAATAAAAGTCCGTTCAGCCAAACAGAGTCGAAAGCCTTCTCTGAATCAATCATTGCTGCAGCAACTATTTTGTAGTTATTAAGGTGTGAATTGATATGATTTAATAATTTTGCAATGGCATGTAGAATGTTTATGTTCAAAACCGTATTGGTTATTTGGAATAATTGAGTTGTTTATACAGTGAATATTGATTGATTTGTAAATAATTATTTCAAATACTTTACTAATATTAGTATTGAGGCTAATCGGTCTGTAGCTACTAATTTCTTCTGGTTTTTTGCCTGGTTTAGGAATTGGGAAGTAGATAAACAGGGCGGGTTCTGGCCCGTCGGTAACTTGCATTGACCCCTACCTTACCGACAGTTCCATAGTAGGCCCCAATCTGTTTTATCATCTGGTAGAAAAAGTCGATTCCTGTATTATCCACTAAGCGACGTTTCTCGTGTTGTGAAATTTTTTATCGATATCGATGATCGTACTATAGTATGAGTTTCTTTGTTGCGACATTGGGGGAATGGATAACTGTACGTTTCTCTATGATTAAACTGTAGTTTCGCTGTTGAGTGGGTGGGTGAGGGAAATTCAAATGAATAAGTTTTTATCCTTAATATACATGAAATATTTTTTTTCCTACAAATATGATAAAATAAATAAAAAAAGAAAAAATCGATAAACAGATGAATAAATCAATAAATGAAGGAAAAGTAAATATTCATATAAATAATTGTATGAGTCACTGTATAAATAATCTTATAAATAAGCATATGAATAATTGTATAAATAAAAAATATGTAGATAAATAAATATATGTGTAGGGAGAGGGGGCTATTCGATAAAAGTTCAAAAAATTTTTTGTTCAGAGCTACTCAGTGTACCGCAATATCTGATAGAAGATATAAAGAAAAGATGTAGTTTGAAAATAAAAAAGTTATCATAGATACACCAGATACATTGCTCACCAAAGAACAACGCATGTCAATACATGAAGATTATATGTTTCAAAAACATTCTCATAGTGAACAATTAAATACTGAATTGGAGTGCAATTGTGATATGGGTGATTTATATAACAACGCAATGTGGTGCATGCATCCACTAACCAATCATCTGAAATATTATTGTGGTGTGGATACGTCTTGTTCCAAGTGTGAATATATCCATGATTGTTTTGGTATAATTGTGGGCATGACTAGCGATATGTCAGAGAAAGCAAAGGACTTGATGATGACACTATACCAAATGAAACGTCATATTAAAGGAAAACCATTCTCTGATGACACTCGTAATGCTGTAATGGATGGTGAGGCCACTGCGACTGAAGAATATTCGATTGCGAAAACATCCTTCACTCAAGAAATGGATGTCTCTATAATTCAAGACCTAGTATATAGTATGATCCATGAATCGAATAGTATTTTCATGGTATCAGAGCAATTGAAGCAATTTATAATTGATAGAAAATGAAAAAAAAAATGTTTGAATAAATATTACAGTTTGATATATACAATGCTATTTTCTTCATTTTGATCCTTTCAAAATTGATTACATAATACAAATTCAATAAGTATATTTATTCATTATATAGATTTCATTCAGGTGTATACTCTAATTGAATAGACATTTCTTCTCCATCATCACATTAACTTTCGTACAGAACCACTGATGGGTTTATATTCGATGATGCGATCATGTATGATCAAGCAATATGCTAAAGTTTGAGCTGGAAATGGATTGATTGACTCGAACTCAATTCTGACATCTACAGGTCCAGATTCGATATTTTTATTTTGCTTAGAACAGTCAATAACTATGAGTGGAGCGTGTTTTGCATATTTGGTTTTTGTCACTATTGGATCAGTATCTTTCCCATAATATGACGATTGAAAATTTGTATACATATCATATAATATGGCATATTGATTGCGTGAAAAGTCAATATTCAAATTTCCATATGAATAAGATTGTGAATTCAAGAAAACTTTAATATCTCTCAAATCACAGTGATCAAATTGACTACAATTTTTAGATTTATTATTTTTGCGTCCAGTTTGAAATCCTGATATGATGTACCGTGGTTTTTCCAGTTGTGTTGTAGTTTTGACAACCCAAACCTTTTTTGTCGATGTTGGAAGTAGTGGGTACTCATACAATTCCCATGTACGAAAACTCATGGAAATGGGTGGATCCTTGGCAATATAATTAAGTAGTTGAATTTTTTGTGTATCGGAGACTTTGATATATGGTATCAACCATTCAATCTTCTGGAGATTCAATATAACATCTTCATTTGCTGTTTGTATGATAGCATTCAAATCTGTTTTTGCCCGTGTGAGAATTAATTCATGCTTTGCATTCACAATAATTTTTCGATAATCTTCAGCAAATCCCAACAATAAATTGAGTGAGATAGAAATATCAAAATAGCCTCGATTATCAATTATTTTATCACCATCTTCATGCAACCATCCTGCATTTTCCAACAGATAACTTTTCTCACATTGCAATGATGTATATCCTTTCATCAATGTTGTCACACCCACATTTTCGCTTCGATCAATTTCAACACCATTCAATTCATAACGTATTTCTTAAAATAGATGACATATAGCCATATTCACTAAAGATGTAGTTGCAACTGCAGTGTGAGCATCATTATTTTTCGTTAATCTCCCACAGATGTGTAATGGGCTTTTGCTTGGTAATAAACACAAATCTTGATGTTGCACCGCTATACGAATTTCATCATTATTATTGCAGGTTGCTGATGCAAATGGTTGATGACCATGAATTTCATAATGTGCAATAGATTCATCGAAGATAATGGCTTTGTTTATTGCTAAGATTTTCTCCATAGTAATAGACATACGAAGCAGAAACAGCAGAATTTGTTTGTTCCCCACGTATTTTCAGACCGAGACTCTTCAATAGTAGGATGTTCCGATGTGTTAGTACTCCACTTGGTATGCGACGACTGATGGGTTTTCGACATGTCACTACACTTTTATAATCACCACCATATACTGTTGATGGATTCACCACTGCTTCCTCCTCTGTATTATACACTATACCCATCACTTCATCGACTTCGAATGTAATCTTATTGTTATCACTTCTCCACGAAAATTCACTAATTGTCCATCTTGATCAACAATTCGTAGTTGCAAATGATGTATTGTCTAAACGGTGATTGGCATGTAAATGACGTGTGATGGCACTTCTATGATCTTATATCCTGGTGGAACCACTGGGAAAAATTCATGAATTGTATGAACTCGGTGCCCATTAATGTATGCCCCTGTAGTTATATTACACTCAACGCGAAGTGCATTGACTTTAAGTATAGACACTGGTAAGTCAGATTTATGAATAGAGTATGGTTCAAGTATACGTGGCTTGAATCCTAGTAATCGTCCAATGGAATCCTCAGGAATAAAATTTATAGGAACATTACACTGAACCTCACAACACAATTCATTATTATTAGGTTTAAGTGAAAATAATATGTTTGGCAGTGTTTTCTGTATGTAACTCTCAATATCTTCGATTTCATAGCTACCAGTTGAAATGATTGTTGCATTTCCACCTCCAACTATGTCAAATTTGTTGTTGGTTTCATCAATATTAGGGATGGCATTGAAAGTTAACAGTTCAATAAGCCCCAATACATATGTTTTACTTGATGAGAGTTCAATTGGTGGAAAGTATTGAGCCTCGAGAATGGAGGATCTCCCCGACACCGTCAATGTCAATGAATCATCCATGACTGATATTCAATCTCAATATGGATATACATTTATAGCTGTTTAGTTAAAAATTTCAAGCATAAATGTCCGCATATCACCGTGTTATAGTCTTGATATTTCCTATAGTTATATTTCACCCTACCAACATCGAGATATTTCATAAGATCTTGAGGTGGTTGTAAATTACCAAAGCTGTCAAAATATGTCACATCATTGTGTTTCTTTTCATATACCACCCAATGTGTACCTGGGCCATCTCTATCATCTAGATTCACTATTGCCGTCTCAAATTTTCGTGGACCATTCATTGGTGAATTATTTCGCATGAAGACACCACGAAAATGCGGAATTTTCATGATATGAGCATATTTTACAAGATCAGCGTCAGTTGAAGCTCGATGTGGTAGGTCTACATGTTTTTTGTCGGTCGCAAGTACAGACCTAAACCCTGCTTATATGGCTTCAAATACATTACTTTACCCACTATAATATCCTCCATTTTAATATTGTGTCGTTTTCTTTCTTCCAATTCACGTTTTGCTGCAGCTGCATCATTCACTGCTTTTGCTATACCAGCAGCACCACCCGCTGAACTCCCAACAGCATTGAGTCCAGCAAACATGGATATGAGAAATGGTAGAACACCACCTATTCTCGATGGGATTAGTAATATGCGTGATGATAAGCGTACTTTACTCGACCCACCAGCTTTCTCGACAGCAGTACGCGCACCATTCAACGCAGATTTAACCATATCACGACCACCAGAGTGCATAGATTTTTTTGCCTCTTTTACTATTTGTTTGAATGATATCATAGGATTTTTAATCATTTTTTTCACATTCCTTTTCACTCGCTTCTTCCTCCTCACCATGCCTGCACCAAGTTTCGATTTCACATTCATGATTTTATTTACACTCCAAGCTACGGCTTTTTCACCAATGCTCGCGTCTTTAGCATGAATACGTTCCCAAGCTTCCTTTGCAAGTACTCTATCAGCTTTATTTCTCTCGATAATATTATTTGGATATTTTGCATAAGCAATATCGTGATCTTTGCATGCAGTATCAAGAGAGTTGATTCAAGGATCTCCACGCGCTAATCTTTTTGATAATTTTGTACCCGGTCCACAGTATTGGTAACCTGGAACGTGTAGCTCTATCGAAAGTTTGTTGATTATATTGTTCACAAGACCATCACCGCAAACACCATACCCAGACATCTGACTGCATGAATAGTTATACAACAACTGTCGAAAGTTTGTCAATCGTTTAGCTTTTATATCTAATGTCATCAAACATATAAAAGGTATTACAAATATTCATAAATAGTTAGTTGTAATCACAATGACGCGAGAGAAACAACCAACTAAGGTTAAATTTCATGAACAAACAACAACATTACCAATTGCGAATTTTGATGAACAAATTCTTCATAATAAAAACATGAAAAAGCGTCATGGGAATCTATTACCTAACACTATACGAGCCATTTTTTGTGGTCCATCGAATTGTGGCAAGACCAACGCACTCTTGGCACTAATTACTCATTCTAATGGTTTGAGA
The DNA here is from genome assembly GCA_918226075.1 of Microctonus brassicae. NCBI lineage: Eukaryota > Metazoa > Arthropoda > Insecta > Hymenoptera > Braconidae > Microctonus > Microctonus brassicae. The sequence goes on from OW445482.1 coordinate 15,836,816, forward strand.
TTTGAGAATGTTTATCTCTATTCAAAGTCGCTCAATCAACCAAAATATAAATACTTGGAGAATGTATTGAAGCATGCTGAAGACATTGGATATTTTCCATTCAGTGATAACGCGGTGGTAGTCAAACTGGAAGATGCTAAACCCAATTCCATTATGATTTTCGATGATGTTGCGTGTGAGAAGCAAGATAGCATCAGAGCTTTCTTTTGCATGGGTCGACATAGAGATGTTGACTCGTTTTATCTCAATCAAACTTATACACACATCCCCAAACATCTAGTACGTGATAATGCAAACTTGATGGTGTTATTCAGACAAGATGAAATGAATTTGAAGCACATATATGATGATCATGTGAATACAGATATGACTTATACTCAGTTTAGAGATTTGTGTTTAGCATGTTGGAATAATGATCGGTATGGGTTTGTAGTTGTTGACAAAGATAGTGAAGTGAATTCGGGGAGATATAGAAAGGGATTTGATTGTTACAAAGAGTATAAATTGACATGAAAATACAATGATGTTCACAGTGTTATTGTAAACTTGCATGCTTCAACATGGCGAGCGTGGAAGGGGGAAAAAAATATGAAAGAACAGGACTTACTGAGTCGAATAGTGAAAGCAAGCGATATGATTCGACAAAAACATAGAATGATAAAATCTGGTAGATATACATCAGAACGAGCGATGAATGAAGTTTTTAAACCCATAGTGACACCTCTAGAGAAATCGATATCAATATCCACGGGAATAAAACAAGACATAAACAATGAATTGGCTGATATTCATATGAAAAATGAAGAAGCTGAGAATGATCAGTCGTTTGCAACAGCTCAAGATGATTGTGATCAGTCATTTGCAACAGCTCAAGATGATGATGATGATGATAATTATGGTGATGATAGCATGAAAAAGGATGTCGAATTGAACGAAAATATCGAATCATTCGTGCCTGCTGAAATACAATCTGTTAGTTCACCCCTCAAACAATATGAGGAATGAGGATGATGATTTAATCAAAACATACATGAAGGCGCACTTAGAGCAAAAAACTGCAAATAGGTTAAGTGTACGCAAAATGAGTGACAATAGGTTTATGATGGGTGATTCACCCATAGATTTCTCGAATGATGCTGTAAATGTTGCAAATAAAAGTTATCCTCAAACTCCTGGATTGTTAGAATTGCTATTCAAGAAAACACCAAATGATGCAATCATAAGTGATAGCGATAAAAAAGATTTCATGGAAATAGTCAATTCAACTCATACACTTCATGAACATTATGATCCTAATAAAAGTCTCATATCAGACAGAAACGTAAAATATCAAAATTATATTGCAAACTATATAGTACCACCACCATCATCATCATCATCATCATCATCGGTATATAAAAGAAAAACTAGATCTGGTAAAGCATTACCCTACTACAAAGTTGCAGAGAAGAGGATGCAAGCAATTGATTATGTATATTGGGATGATCCAAATGAGCTTGTTGACCGTCTTCGTTTGCTATTAGCATCCCAAGCAGCGGGCAATACAAGTCATACAAATGAAATAATCTCTATTATTGAAGAATTGCGTGAAGCTAGAATTATTTATTAAGCAATGTATCAATACCTCTTCATTCATTTGTGTGACAACTATCACGAAGTAATGACAGGCTGAGTGTAGACATATTTGGACAGAAATTCAAAAAAAGTGCTGAGCAAAATAGTTGAGGACCATCTGGTTATGGATTCAAAGTCACAGCTGATAATCAATATGATATAAATGGGAAGAGACTTTGCAATTTAGCTGAACCTGAGGATGCATGTGATGTCGTGCCTCTCGGTACAATGATGTCAATTATAAATTCCGAAATAGAAAAGATTCATCATGATTTAACAAAAGTACATTCTGATATGAATCTTCAAGATCTTCATATGCGCAAAACGTTAAGACGACAACGTGAACTCATTCAAAACGAGCTGCAGAAACAATCCGAGACCATTAATCATCTAACAGTTCAATTGAGTGCACATCAACGAAACGAATTGTAGATATGAATAAAAAGGAAACATTGGTGAATGAGTTACATAAACCTGCCCGGATGAATTACACACGACGTCATGTTCAGATGAGGGGATTGGATGAAACATGGCAAGCAGATCTTGTTGACATGTCTGCCTATGCAACCAACAACAATGGCAATAAATACTTGCTAACCGTCATAGACATCTTTTCAAAATTTGCTTGGGCCGTACCTATTAAAACGAAAAATGGTGAAGATGTTACGAAAACGATGAATTCTATCTTGGATACTGGTCGAGCACCGAAAAAATTACATGTTGATCAGGGTAAAGAATTTTACAATAAAGAATTCAAGTCACTAATGGAACAACATGATATTAAACTATATTCAACATACAGTAACTTGAAGGCTTCGATATGTGAACGTTTCAATCGAACCTTAAAGAATAAAATGTGGAAACAGTTCAGTTTGCGTGGGTCATATAAATGGATTGATATATTATCAAACTTAATTATAACATATAATAACACTAAACATCGAACAATGAAAATGAACCCCTAGGATGTTACAACGCTAAATGAAAAAATATTGCTTCGAACTGTATACAAGCAACATCAAATAGTGGAAAAACAAAAAAAAAAATTTTAAATTGGTGACAAAGTTCGAGTGAGCAAATATAAACATTTATTTGAGAAGGGATACACACCAAATTGGGCCACAGAAATTTTCAGCATTGATAAAATATTGAATACAACCCCTCCAACATATAAACTTATTGATTATCAGGATCAAAGGATCAAAGAATCGATGGATGCTTCTACGAAGACGAACTCAGCAAAGTTAAATATCCAAATGTTTATCTCGTTGAAAGAATACTACGTAAACGTGGTGATAAATGTTATGTAAAGTGGTTAGGTTTCGATAATACACATAATAGTTGGATAAATGAAAAAGAATTATAAAACAATAGTATATTACGACACTAGGCCAGAAAGTTGGATTTCCTGGCGTATGAAATATAGATGCCGAGGCGAAGCCGAGGCTTCAATATTTCATGCGTCAGGGCATCCAACTTTTTGGTCGTGGGTTGTATACTATTTTTCTTGATCTCTACCCGAAAATACCCGAAAATACGGGGGGGGGGGGGGGGGGGGGGGCGGGGCGACTTTTGCTGAGCCGAGGCGAAGCCGAGGTTTTGCTGGTCGGGGCGGACATAAAAAAAATAATTAATTAATAATTTTAGAAAAATCAACTATTTTAAATGATTTAATATCACGCAACAAATATTACTTGTTCATAATAATCATTAGTAACGATTAATAATGACGTATCGATATCACATTTTTCATTAATTATTTTCTTTATTGCACGAGCATGTATACATGTTAAATACACAGTTATTTAATGTGCAGTTTTCTAATTTAAATCCACGTTCTTTCAACATGGAACTCATATTTTTATTGTTTTCAGAAACTTCATTTTTTTTTATCCTTTTTGGTGGAGTGGACTGAGTCGCTAGTTCATCCTTAAAACATAGCTTAATTGCTGGCTTGTTTGTAAACAATTGTTTCTTATTGTTGTTGAGATCACTCATATATCTTACTGGTATTAGTATCTGTCTTTTACTCGCAGATGTAAAACCACTGTTTAACTTGAATCTGAAAAGATGAAAATTATTAATGTAGGGGTAGAATTTAAGTGTATATTTTAGGAATTGAATAAATAATTTTTACCTTGCGGAATAGAAGTACTATTGTCAACAGTAAAATCATCTTCAAAATCTTTCCAATTGATATCTACATCAAGATCATCAGTTTCAGTGTCGATAGTAACCCTTGCAGTCGTTGAAATGTTGTCTTCAAAGTTTGTTTGAGGTTCGATAATAACTTTTCCAATCGTTGGTGGTTCTTTTAGTAAGTCTGTTTGAGGTTCAATTGCAGTTTGATATGCGCTTAGTAATGGTTTACTCGTTAATATTGCACTACTTGATGATGTGCTCGTTGACGTTGTATTTATTGATGGTTTTATATCAACATTTTTGTGAGGTTTTTGAATGACGCCGTTAAAAATCATTTGTCGGTTGTGCATCGAGTTTTCTACGTAACCTTGTGCGATAACATCAGATCGCCATCTTCCCAATTGCTTTATCATTTGCATGTTTGCACCTGAGTCCGAAAGAAGCGTCGCTGAAGTTCTCCGGAAACAATGACCAGTGAATCTTTGAGGATTTGGTAACTGCAGATAAGTCGCGATTTGTTCCGAAATTCCTCCGATTGTATGCCTACCAATCGTCTGTCGATAGCATTTACCTGCCCAGTATCGAATGGAAAACCTGTCTGAAAATTTGTCTGGTGGTCTCAGAGATATGTATTTTTTTACTGTTTCACAAAACATACTTCCTATGATGAATTGGCCGGGATAATTATTTTTAGTATCGTTCATAGAAATCTGATATTTATCACCTAAATCTTCGACGTCATCGATAAGCACTTCTGTTATTTCTTTACACCTCATACAACCACAAATTCCAAAAATAAGGATGACCTAAAAAATTTTGATATATTATATTAAATATCAGTGACAATAAATTATTATTATAGATACATACTATCGCAAACAATTATTACCTTCATAGCTAAATAGACATGATTTGGGGCATTGTTCATAAACTGAACTATTTGTGGCCATCTAAGTACGAATGCTTTTCTCGGTCTGTAACCTCTGGCATTATTTTTTATTAAGCTTTTTAAATTAATAAAATGATTAATGTTAATGTTGTCATTCACGCTCAAAGTCTTCTTCAACATACTCCATACACTCCACAACGTCGATGGTTTCAGTTTTGATTTTAAATTTTCGAAGTAAACTATCAAATTGTTTTCTTCAGAAGTAGATAAGGATTTTTTATTCTCTTTCTGCCATGTTTTGTAGGTGTTGTAAACGAGCAAGTATCGTTCAGCGGAATTTTTTGCAATTGTTTGTGTGCGAACAATTTCCTGAGCATCTTCATCAAAATTTCTAAATACTTCCTCCTCGTCCAAAGAACCATCTGATGATGAATTATCCCTGCTAATTAGCAGTCAGTCAGAATAAACTTTATTTGTTTGCACTTGAACAAAATACAGCTACCAACTGACACTTTTATATAACCACAAAAAATGTCGTACGAGTTAGTATGCTGTGAATATAGCTATTCGCACCGTAGTGAACTTGGCGCGAGACACTGCCGTGTCTCTTGATTACACTGTCGCGCCAGGAAAAAATCGTAGTCCGCCAGAGCGCGCTATAATTTGGGCGAGCAACAAAAATATAACTTTCTGGAGTGAAACGCAGCCCGAAAGTCCGTATTTTCGGGTCAGGGATCAAGAAAAACATATATTTGTTTTCTACATAATTTTATTAAACAAAAGAAATTTTTATGTATACTATTTACATTGTATCCATCTCATTAACATGAATATTACTATTATAATAACCCCATGGTAGTGTATCAATTGTTTGATTGGATACTATGCGCTTATCATCATTACTATTTAATGCTAGTTTTCGTTGACGAATAGTCGACACTGCATGATTTTTACTTTTCATTAAATATTGCTCTATCACCACATTTTCATTCTGGAATAGACATTGCTTATAATCATCAAATGTGATCGCGCGTAGTACACAATTTTTCACACCTTTAGCTTTCTATTTATCATCATCGTCATCCTGTACTTTGAATGTGTACAGTTTAGCGCGTAATCCAACGAATTCTGTCATTATTCTGCCATGATTTTCATCCTTCATGAGTCCTAAAACTTTCTTATTCTTAAGTGGGATATCATAATTGTTGACAACAGGATAATCACTCGTATCAAATTTGTCTATATCACGCTTCATTATTTCATATACATCAGGATTGATTTAATATTTTTTGATATAATAAATAAATGAATTGAAAACATGATATTCTTTTATAATCATTTTATTTAGAAATTATTATCATCATCATCATCATCATCATCATCATCATCATCATCATCATCATCATCATCATCATCATCATCATCATCATCATCATCATCATCATCATCATCATCATCATCATACTCCAATGCCAGAGGTGGAAAGTATCCAACATGCTCCGGACGATGATCATCTTCTTCACGCAATCTTCGGAACCACTACATTTGATTCTGATGGTCGATCACAACGATGGTTGCCAGACCATTCTTTGTGATTACTGCTTCATTTGTTGCTCCTCATATTTGCATATATGTGAGCACATCACTAATAATGTCATTCATCCAATCTAAGTAATTTTCACCTACGTACCGTTCTCGTGGTACATGAGTTGTGTACTTAAGTTGACAATATTCCATCCAGAAATATATCATTATACAACTATAACAATTTTTATATAATTTCAATACATATTATTCAGAGAATACTCACTTGTTGGCATTATTGTTTATGGTGTTGATGTACCCACTGATGCTCTTGCATGTGAAATGATAAATATCTTTCATACCACTAATTTTTCATTTTGGGCGGAACTTATAATATGCAACGAATAATTTCTAGGTATTAAAACATTATCTTAACGTTGGACCGTTTCGCCACCAACCTCTCGATTTTTTCTATAACTTTTATGGCACCTCTCCTCAATAGATTAGTAGCATGTTTTTTCTTGGATTATGAGAGTAAATATATACATCTTTATATCATTTCTTAAGTTAAATAATATATTCCACAACTCATGGGAAAAATTATTTTCTTTGTGTTACACGAGAAAAAAAAAATATACCATCCATTTAATAGAGAGTAAAATATGATTGGAGCTAATATAAAATTCCAGATCATGTTGAGAAACAATGAATATGAAAAAATTTTTTTATAGGATAAACAAATGAATGTAAGTGGTAAGTGTTAGATGGATAATATTTCAACTATAAAGAATACCTGCAATGCTGAAATTATCTCTGAACACTTATACTAAATACCCAATAGTGGAATAGTTATAGTAAATAATTTATTCGATTATTCAATTTTTGTATGCAAACATTTTCAATTTATTATCGAAATTATTAACAATTTTTTTTTTTTTTTTATACATAATATACAATCTTTGAAGAATGAAATGTCATCGAAGAATTCATCATAATCAGTGGCAATAGGTTGATAATGTTTTATGACATCGTTGATAATGTTTTATGATATGGTTGGTAAGCATTAATGTCCTCATCCTGTTATAATAATACTGGTTATCTCAGATATTATTATTTATTTTGCTTGGGACATATTTAAGAATAAATTATTCGGAAAAATATGCGATGTGTCCCCACATTCATATCTTCGATTCGCTCCTCAAGATGATAAAAAAGTCTCTAATGATTTACCTATTGAGGGGTGCTGAATTTTATTTTTTTTTTCTGTCTTCCATCCAACGCTTCAAATATATAAGATTAGCGTTGGCACAGTGATAGAAAAATCCAGATTCTGGGTATTTGTGATATTCAGAGTTTTGCATTCCATGATTTTTCAATGATGGACATTCGAAACTCTCTAGATCGATAACTGTTTTCCCCATATGCCCAATAATACTTCGGTGCATCTCGACAACGCTCGTGGTCATCACCACGTTCTTACCGGGACAATAGGATGACGCCATTACTTATCACGCAAGACAACGTGCAACAAGTGTGCCTCGTGTTCTGTTTGTGTTAAATCTTACAAATTTACTTTTCATCTCAAATATTAAATAAACATTTAATTATATTTACTTCATCTCATCAAAAGCGTGTGGTGATCAATAATATCATCCACACTCTGTGTGATCACTCTGTGAGTTTCACACAGTACTTTTCAACATTTTATTTAATTTGCAATAATAATTAATATAATAATTATTCGCCTCATCTACAATTATTATTAATACAATTCATCATCTCATTCAGTGAACATTGTGTTTTTCGTTGCAATAATTTATTTGTGCTTGTGAAAATAAAAAACTCATTTCAATTTTAATTATTGTGCAATCACACAATTTTTTGCGACTACAACCATCATCCCGGCTCCTTAAATATAGTCCACTAATAACACCAACAATAAATACGACTTTTCATTACAGCAAGATACTTGATGTTTGTGACTTCTTTCATTTTCGAGTCATTTGATATTTATACTAGGTAGTGGTATCTTGACTGATCACTTTTATTGTATTTCATTTTTGCTACTTCAAGAATTTTAACAATATTAAGATTCGTATTGTTTATTCCTATTTTGATATCTTCAGCTTCTGGTTCTCCTCTGATTCCGTTGAGAATCAGACTTTCTGGTCTTCTGTTTTTCGGTGTATGAGTAAAGAATTGGATGTTGTTCTTTACAAGTATGTCTTTAATTGTATCATATGTAGTATATTCATGTGCAAATATAGTTATATTCTCTTCCTTTTGTTGTTTCAGGTGGAATTTATTTTTTGTTATCTTTCCGATTGAGAATAATTCAATTACTTTTTTCATTGTGATACCTGTTCCATATATTGGTGGTGGTTTATTATTGTTGCGTTGTTTAGAGAAATTGAATCGGCGTTAATATTTGCGTAAGAATTATTGTTCATGAGTATAACGAAATGAATTCGTATTTAGTGAGCGAGTGTGGCTGATAGAGCAGGTAATGATTTATCGAAAATTATAAAAGACTCAAAGCGTGATTGAATAATCATTTTTATGAAGCTACACGTGACGAGTTATCATTGTTGAAATATTATCGTCATTTCACAGCGCAGCAGTTTAAACATTTTTTCGGTTGATAATTAAGTTAAAAGATTAATATAGTCAGAGTAATATTATATAATGTGTGATGTGGTGGCTCGCCACGCATCGAGAAAGAACGAAAAGTATGAATGCGGTATGGACGAATGAGTGCGAGTGTGAGCAGCGAGACCACGAGCCGGCCCGACTATGGACGAACGTGACCGAACGAGTCGGAAGATGACGCAGCGAGGCACGTGCGTGCAAATAATTGATTAATTGAGGAGAACGATGGCGAACGCCGAGTGAGAAAGGCGTGAAGAGTGAACGATGAGGGACGCCGAGTGTGGAAGGCGTAGAATAATTTTACACGAGGCGTGTGAAAAATAAAGATGGACGTCAGGAAAATCTGGAGCAATGAAGAGTGAGCTGGGCAGATGTAGTGATGATAATGGTAGTGAAATAATGCCAATAAGATGATTAGAGACGAATTATGTGATCGTCAAGAGAAAGAGCGATGCGTAATGTTGTCCAAAGGGATAATTGGATTATTTTACGTGGTCAATACGTGTTTGAACAGACGTACTTATGGATCATCACGTGGCGAGCCTCTATCATCAATCACATTGCGGCCATTCCATGGAGCCAGATCCTAATAATACCAGGTCCATAGTGGTAAAAGACCCAAGTACCAATCCGGAATATATAAAAGTTGAATTAATTAATGGAGATAACGATGCGGCTGCTGGGCACGAGATTCCAGTAAAACGCGTGAATAGAAACAAAAAAAATCTGAAAGAGTCAGTTCTCCGACTAGACCGATTATGAGAAGTTCTCCGATCATCATTAAACAAGTCAGTTCACCGACGATCTTTAAGTGACAGTTCTCTGATCAAATATCAGCATGCAAATAATTGTTCAGTACGAGTTCTTCAACAAATTAATAAAATCGTATGAGTACCGAGTTCATTAAACGAGTAGAGCACAGTTTCCAACTCAGAATATATTCGAGAGCGATAATCATCCGCGACGTTCGCGAGAAATTCGATATTGAATAAAAATATAAGAATTGATGAATCAATCGAAGTTCTCAATTAAGGGGACCTTCTAGTCTAGCGGACGAAGATTCGATAGATTTACAACATTTTTTTTTGTTATAGAAAAAATCAACAATGCTATTTAAACTTTATAAATATATTTTATCAATTATAATCTTCACAAAAATTGAGAAGAAAAAATCAAAAAACAAAATTATTATCATAAAACAAATGGCCCCAAAGTTGTTCCTGTGAAAAAAACCGATCTTGCTGACGGGAATGGTTTTGGCTTTTCTACTCATCTGACACCAAAAATAAAAATTGATACTTAATTGTTATGAATGTATCTATGACAGGAACTAGAATGAAAGAAAAAAAAATTGACAAAATGGCACGTTGTCAAAATGAAAAGTCTGAAAACAGCCTCATTTTTGCACCGTTTTGTTTATAAAAAAATTAGAAATATTTGACAGAAAATTTTTGTTCTAATTCCGACCATAGCTGCTAGTATACTCAATAACGTGTTTGAATTTGAGACAAATCGGTCGAGTAGTTTTTTTCAAATCATTCCCGAGAGACAGAAAAAAGTAGTTTCGAGATAAACGCGTTTTAAGTTGATAAATAGCCTCTTCTACCTTCTTCGGCGCTGACTATTAATGGGCTATAATACTTGAAATACTGTGAATATCATCACCAATTTTTCACAGTATAATCTTAAGACACTTTAATCTCGGAATATAGAAGAAAAAAAAAATCAATTTTTCGAAAATTCTAGACCAGAAGTTTCCATTGAAATTAAAATAAAGATAGAATAAATAATTGGAATCAAAGTAATAACTTCCATTGTCGATCCATCATTATTAACCTTATAAAATGAGTGAAGTCATTGAACAATCTTGTGAAGTGAAAATAATTAAATAAATGAGTATTTTTAAATTCAAATAGTGTTCTCAAATACATGAATCCTTTGCCGCTAATCATCCATCTTCACGATCCTACTAATTTCTGCAACGAACCTACAAATTCGGGAAGTAAAATGAATGCCTATAACATAAAAACATTTTATAGTAAGGTTGGCAATAAAACTCCTGAACAACGCAGTGATTGGCTTTCAACCAATCTGGAGCAGAGGCGCCCAACTACGAACTAAACAACTCAACGAAGGTAAACCTCTCTCGACAAAAATTGCGTATTTCCAGGACGTAACAACATCTACCACACTCGTCTTCATAAGAATGCTACATAAACCTTACGCTCATGCCGCAACAACCCGACTGACCTATTATTTGCTGATAATTCCACTTGTAGCGTAAATTACTATTGTTAAATATGCAATGTCTTGAGGTTTTATGTCTTCAATTCTCTCCTTCAGTTGATAGTACAGCTCCAATGATCGGCCAATCGACGGATCCTGCATTTGTGTCTATTTTTCAATCCAACATTTCATTTGTTGAACGTTTTCAAATGTATAATGATACATGACACTGAACTTTCTACATTCATGGTAGTGACAGCTGGTTATTTCAATATTTTTTAGTGATGGACAATCGAAATTTTCCTGTGACGTCCGGAATAGGACGCCGTTGAATACATTTCTTTACTTCCTAAGTGAGCAATTTTACACCGAGCAGTAAGTGTACGATGCTCTTTCCTCGTTCTTGAGACACCCTGCGTGGCTTATTAGGTATGAAGAATAGGAAGAAAAGAAATGAAGCGGGTAGTTTTCCACCAAAATCTCGAGAGATCTCGTTTTCAGGTTTCTATTTATTAAGTGTGAGGAAATAAATTGTCGAGAAGGTAATTGCATAGAAATGATTATAATATATGGGGTATTCCATATGAAATCGACCACTTTTGAATCCGACCCCTTTCGATCTGGCCAAAAGTATTCCATTCTATTCTACCTTTTGAAACACATTTTTCAGAATTTTTCCAAATTTTTTCATCCAACTCAAAAAAAATTACGAATTTTTCAAAAAATAGCTTTTTTATTTTCGATGAGCCATACCTTTTTCAAAAATTGACCTTTTCGTTTCTTTTTTTTTTTAATTTTTGGTTTTAAATGATTTCAAATGACTTTAAATTCCGAAAAAATAGACGAAAAAAATTCAACATGATCAACTCTATGAAATTATCGCTTTTTTTGTATATAATCCTACCGTTACTTTCATAATGTCAGTCGCTGGACGTAAACCAATTTTTTTTAAATGACATTCCAACTCAAAAGAATTACAATGGATGCGTTCTAATAAACGATCACAACGCCCAAAACGTCTCTCAAGCCGTTCCACATGGCGACCGCAGTCGTGGCGAATACGTCATAGATGACGTCATTAATTTCGCCACCAAACGCGCACATCGACCCATCTGAAAAGGTGGGTCGAGGTGGACGTTGAGACAATTCCGGCGTGGTTTTTGAAAAAAAAATATTCACCTGAAATAGATTTTGAATTCCTCATACGAATAAAGAGTAATCAAGTAATAATATGATCGTATCCAAGAATTTGTAGTCTGAGGATTGACTTTTCATGATTGTCATTATGTAAGATTGTATTCCACTCTTCATCTGAACTAAATGAAGTAGATTTTGAAACATTATTATGATGCGCAAATAAATATGCAAGTGCGCCTGAAAAGACATTTTGATTATGTCAAATGTCAATTATTCAATCATCCCACAATATAATACACAGTTACTCCTAAATACAATGGAAAGAATCAATTTATGTATACTTTTTTAACGTTTGTGAAATAAATTAATAATTATTCATGTTAATTGTTCAAATTTACAAATTGTCACTTAACCTCGTTGCTTTATTTTTTCAAACTCGCCATTTGTAATTTTTGATGAACGCTCGAAACGACTCAAACTCCGTTCCACTTGGGTTCATGATTGTAACGCTCGCCATTAAGTGGAATTGGGAAAACTGCGATTGTGGGCGTAGTCGTTGTGATCGCTTAGTGAAACGCGCCCAACATCGATCAAGTGGCTTTTTTGGTGTTATAATGCTTGGATGTAATTATTTCAATTAATGTAGATTAGTACAATCAAATTAATTAGCCTTGCAAACAAGAACAAATCAGAAAAATGTTAATAAACTAGAGGAACTATTTTTTTACTCAATAAATGTTATGACAAAATTCTTTCATTAAACACTAGATCGCACAAAAGATTTACAGGTCATGTTTTAGATCTTAGTATGGAAGAGCCATGCTCATATATCAAAACATACTAGCGTATTACGATCGTGCAAGCCGATGGTGGGGATTGAACGAACGATCGTGCGCATGGGGTGGATAAATTTTGAACTTTTGATTGCGACAGCACATTGCCATTCAATTTTCAATACGTTTATAATGCAGACGTACAACAAACATGAGCTTTCGGAAATGTTGTGTTCTACATTGTTCAAATGCAACAAAAAGTAGTCTGTATCAATTTTATCGTTTTCCTATAGCCCAGCATAAATTCATTTAAAGGGCAAAGTGGATTGTTATTTGCACCGCAATATTTTGACTTTGCTTAGCCTAAGCATTGGTTTTAGCATAGGAATGTCGTGATACCTGTCACAATCATTTTTTTTTTTTTTTTTTTTTTGAATTCATTCGCCAGTTGGAGGCTAGGTTCATGCTCTCCACCACCACCTCTTAGCTGATACAGTTACGAAAAGTATCAAAATTGAACACCAGATGGCGGGGCTGCATTTTTGCGATCCTAATAGGATCTAGGAAGCTAACTATAGGTAAGTCCATTCATAGTTCATCGATCTAATTGATATATTATAACGTCCACCTTTTTGTAGATAAGCTAAAATCCGGTATTATTCATTCCCAGCCGGACTTACCGTCGCAAAAAAAGTTATTTTAACTTATTTTGCCCAAAACTAGAACAAAAAAATCAAGGAATGCCACGATAGTTGATAAATTTGAAGAAAAAGTTACTAGATATAACTAGAGAATTTCTCAGTAACTTGTTGATTGCCGAAATGCTGAAAGTGAATAAAAGTAGAAATAATTCTGAGAAGAGTATTTAAAATCTTATGAAATGAAGATTACTCGGTCAAATACGGTTATATTGATGATAATTTATTCAGTTAATAAGAAAAAGAAAATTAATTAACAAAAAGAAATTTAATTTACAATCACTCTATTGACTTTGATGCTTTTGACAATAAAATCAACTTTGAATAATAAAAAAAAACTGCTTGATAATATTTATTATTAATTTATAACTGAAATAAACCGTCTGATAGTGATTGATGGTAGAATATGAACGAATTAATAAATGGTATGTTACGGTTTTGACAATAGCAAATTCGGCAAATAATAATAACAACAACAACAACAACAACAACAACAACAACAACAACAACAACAACAACAACAACAACAACAACAACAACAACAACAACAACAACAACAACAACAACAACAACAACAACAACAACAACAACAACAACAACAACAACAACAACAACAACAACAACAACAACAACAACAACAACAACAACAATAATAATAATAATAATAATAATAATAATAATAATAATAATAATAATAATAATAATAATAATAATAATAATAATAATAATAATAATAATAATAATAATAATAATAATAATAATAATAATAATATGTTAGGTCCCAAGTGACCCTTACCCTCATTTCTGACGTCACGCACCTGCGCTCTGTCGCAGCGCGCTTATTTCAAATAAATAATCTTGCATCTCGAAATATGTTCTTATTTTAGTCATTAATCGATTCATTCAATTGTATTGAATATTCTTCATATAATATAATATTTCATTCACTTTATATAATAGTAGCTTTTACCTTAGAAATATCTATTTTTTACTGAATATGAATACCAACGTCACATGAGAACTTCCCGCGAAATCGCTTCACGATCAAACAGAAGAAATTAGAACCGCAAATAACTTTCTCACACCAAACTGCTTATTTTGTATAACGTATGAAAATTGAAACTTAACTAAAACTTTTATTAATTCGACGCCATGATTTTTTCCAAGGAACATTGTTAACTAGAATCAGCAAATTGTAAAGTATCTCTACCTATTGAACTGTTCGACCAATAAGAGTCACCATTCCGTCACTTCCAACAAATTATTAAATTGTTAATGTAAATTCAACCAATAGAAAATAACGTTTCAAACTGCTGACAGAAATATTCAAAGCTAAGTAAAAACTTGTCTATGAAAACTGAAACACAACGAATCTCACCAGTTCTCAATCAACACCACCGATACAACTAAGTCAGTTACTCGATCTACAACAGCTCTCTAATTACGACGACATTGAGTGATATATCAGTTCACGAATACCGAGTGTGACTTAAGAGTATTTCCGAATCAAGTTCACGAATACAGTCATTCATAATTTACCTCAGTTATAATTCATAAATCTCGAAGTCCAGTAATCCGAGTAATTCAGAAGCTTTGTGTCCATTGTTCTTGTGAAGGCAATTCAAGTTTAAGTCAATAACGGTTTCGGAACAATCATAATTTCTTTTCAATTATGATTATAGTCGTATCGAGAACTCAGTTTATAATTAATAATCGTAATTTAAGTGCATCAAAGACAATCATAATCATTACATGACATTGTAATTCATCAGTTTCTGTGTTTAACCAATAAATCAAACAATAAATGTTTCAAATAAGAATATAACCATCTCAAATTCACTTCATAACATCCTTACGCTTCAGCTACGCACAGTAGTGGCGGGCAACGATCCTCTACCAAAATAAAATAATAATTCTGTTTTAAAAACCACGTCCGACGACACCTACGACGTAACAAATAATAATAATAATAATAATAATAACCTTGAAACTATTGACTTACCCCCAAAAGATATTGCTACGCTGTTAAACTGCTCAAAAAATATAAAAAGAAAATGAACAAATATTAACGAAAAATTGCTCAACAATGGTGTCACTCACCACTCACTATATTTCCAATATAACTTCTCTATGCAATGCCGTATTCAACTTTCCACAGCATTCATGAACTCGCACAAATCTTCATTGAAATATAATAAGTTTTCCGGTACAATATTCTTACTGCGTCGTACAATATTTAAATACAATAATCCCTTTTTTCCAACTATATTTTTCCTTTGCACGCATACAGCACAACCATACTCTACAATGTCCCAGGGCTAAGTGAAGTCAAAATGGCCGCAGCGTCGGTCTCATTGGCGTCTTCTTCTTCCAGAAACTTCGGTCGTCTTCTTCACGTCTACATGCGTCGTTGATTGGCTGCGACAATGTGAATTCAAACATCCGAATCTCTCATTGGCCGGTCATTGACCCGACGCGGGCTCTGCTGTTTCAAGGTCTGATGATAGCACTAACCCTCAAAAGTATTACACACGGCGTATTATTATCGTCCATTGTAGTTGAGTGTCGTGTTGGTGTTGTTAGTCCAAATTATTAGACAGAGATATTATGTTATTGTGATAATTAATTCATAATATTTCTTCCGGATTTTTCTTCCGGTGAGTATTACTTTATAATCATTATAATTTTCTATCCCTTATTCGGCCTGATGTTCACCTCAGCATTTCATTTTTAGGGTGAGAGTTTGATCCCCGGATATTTATTGAATCGTCGCCTTGTCTTCCTTCGCCCAACAGTCCGGAAAACGTCTTACTTGATTGATGATTTTGTTTCTGACGTCCGGCTTATATTTGAACATTTGAACATTGCACTCACAATCACTAAACAAATCATTCATACATTCACACGCAAGGTAAACTTTTCTTAGTATTTTATCATTTATCCGAATATATATTATTTCAACATTAAAAATTCATTTTAACTTATCTTCATTACTTTGATTCTCATCGTCCATATTATTTTATCACAGCGCAGCAATATTTCTTCATAGTAAAGAGGCGAGGGATGATGCGCTTAAAGCACATCATCACAATATTAAAATTTGAATCTTAGTCTTCACACTCGTGACTTAAGCCCATGAATTGAAAAAAAAATACTCTAAAATCGTTGAATTGCATTCATTTTATTATATGAGAAACGTTTGTGATAAAAAAAAATTGCATTTTTTGAAATTACCCCATCAGCCAAGTGCACGCACCGATCATGCACCGTGCATTCTCATGTAAATCCCTGTATAGCCTTTAGTAGAGTGCACCAAATGCTATTGGGGTATAAAAAAAATAGAAAAAAAATCGGCCCATTCTGTGAATGGCGGCAAAAATTTTAAACTTAGTTGAAGTTTTTTTTGAGAAAAAAAATGAATAATAAAAAATGGCGTATTCGAAAAATAACGATTTTATTAAAAAAAAAACGATAATTTCGTAGAGTTGATCATGTTAAATTTTCTTCGTCTATTTTTTCGAAAAATTCATTTGAAACCAAAAATTTGTAAAAAAAAAAAAAAATCGGGTGTGAGTTCACACGCGGTAGAAGTGAAACTTAGTATTCTGATTCATTTTTGAGAAAATATGATGAAAGAGAGAGAGAGAGAGAGAGAGAGAGAAAGAGAGAGAGAGAGAGTGCGATCGATCGACCAGTTTTTTTATTATTACTTTTTATTTTTTATTACTTAATGTAACATTTTGCTAAAAATAGAAATTTTTCGATTCAATGTGAGCGAATAATTTATTTCCTTTTATTTTACATTTTTACAAAATATATAAAATTACATCATACATCAACATTACTATCATTATCGCTTATTTCTAAACTTTACCCTAGTGGCTTATGATGACTAAAATGCGACACAAATGTTTCAGTTTTAAATTTATTCAAAAACCTTTGAAATACTGCGTCTGTTGTAGTTCTTGATCTTATTGTTAGTTTGGTTTCTTCATTCGACAATTTCAAGCCGGAGCTATCATCTAAGAAATCTACTGACGGTTTCAAATTGAGTTCTGCAAAATTTATGTTGAAATCTCCACTCAAAATCATTGGATATTTTTCATTTCCGAATTCATGATATTTTTTTCGGAGTATTTTTGACACCTCCGGTGAGTATTTAACTAGATTTTCATGGATAAATTCTATTATATCATTTATTGATGTATTCGGAGAAATATATATAGCTTTAATTACAATCATTTGACCGTCAGCAAAAGTGCTATGACAAGCACACATTTCTTCTACATTAGAAATATGCACAACAGATAATGATTGATCCTGTTTTGTTGTTATATCTTTTTGTGTAGTAATTATATGAGTACTGACATTACTATTGTGATATATTGCTACTCCATCTGCTCGAATAATACATCCAAATTTAACTATGAGGTCAAAATTAGGAATATGATCATCGTTGTTTAGCCATGTCTCCGAGAGTATCAAGAAATTGAACTTCATTGCAATTCTGTTGGAACTTATATCTGTGACATGAGCGTGTAGACTCTGAGAATTGAAGGAGAAGATTGATAATTCTGATCTCTTCGTTATGAAATCTGTTAATAATCCTCCAATTGTTTGCAATCTGCTCAATCAGAGCCTTCGAAACTCCGCTTGTAATTCATTCAGAGATGTTACTATTGGTCGCCCACGATTAAATCGCTGATTTTTCTAGTAATCTCAACTATATCAAATTCAGGATTTTCATTCATGATTTTGCGAATTTGACGCTCCAAGTTGCTCACCAGAGTCGAAATTTATGTCCTACTATAAACTTTACAATTGGCATTTCGTGAGATTCTTCAGGAGCAAAGGAGGTTGTTTGGATATATTTCAATAGGAAATGCAACTCCTACTCAACACCTCGAAGTAGTCACATAATGCCAAATCATCCATTCTAAGGCGCCTAGGAGGACCTGATAATAAACCTACATAGACCCTTCAGATCCTGATTTTTTGAATATCCTGTCATTTAATATCTTCAGAAGCTTCTGCCGAAGAAACTGATGTCAGTTGGTCAATCATTGTTAATCCATCTTGTTTTGCCGAACCAAGTGTATCTTTCAGAGCATTATTCAGCCATAATAGAATATGTGCATGAGGGCCACCACGATGTTGAAATTCTATCCTTTTGAAATAATTGACTACGTTATAAATCCCGAATGGGCTATTTATATTTTGATTGAAGAATATTCATTAAAATACTCACTAATTTGTTGAAATAGATAGCACAGGTCACGGCGTTTTCATTAACAAGCATCGTTTTTTGAATATAATTCATCTGCTCAGCTTCTTTCTCAGAAATATCAGCACCACCATGTCTTAATTTGTTTAATGTTTGTGATAAATTATTCCACCCAATTTCATTAGCACTTAAAGTGAAAAACATCATGGGTTTTTCAAGTTGCCTGATCATTGCGAAGAGATCTCTCTTCCGTTCGGACCAATACTAAGTGGAATTTGGTATCGATCGCAATAAAAGCTCAGTTACTTTTGATACAATGATCGATATAACCATCAGACTTAGTTTGTTGTCGAGTCATTTTAGTATTCACTCCAATATGTTTGAAAGCGATAGTAAGAGAATCACGAACTCGTATTCTCATAATTTTGATTGCTACGTAGAGCAAATGATATGGAGTTACTGCTCGGATCAGGTCTCCGTAGCTCACTTGTTGCTATTGCGAATGGTGTAACACGAATTCCATCTCGAAAAGTCCAAAAATGGCCCAAAGAAATTGAAGGAAAAGAGAGTTTCTCAGCATGTTCATCGAAGAGTATACTTTGTGGAAGGTTATGCTCTCCTGGTTTGCACTAAACAAATTCTTAAATATTCGACATCATTCCACAAAAGTGTCTGTTATTGTGCATAAAGGCTCTCTTCGATTGGTATGTTTTCATTTATTTCATCTTGTTGAAAGTTGCTAACATCGTTATTAGTATTGAAGAAGCTTTCATCAACTTTGATGTCGTACAAGACATACAATGGAGTTTGAACCAGGTACTGCAGCTAAGATCGAATAATTCTTTTATTCACTAAGCCCATGACATAACTTGTCCTATGAATTTTTTTTTTCTTTTAATGTGAACATTGATACAGTGGTCGTCATCAATACTTCGTGGTGAAAGCCTGACCATGTTGTTGACTGATATAGGTACGTCAATGATTTCTCCATAAATTCCATACTGCCCGTGTATGTGTCGCAATCTCCTGATCTGCATGAAAGGAATCCGTGGGGAAATGAGCCTCCCCAATACTAAATCTAGTGGTGGCAAAAACGTTGGCATGGCTTGATGTTTGAATCTATTGTATGTTGACATTAAGGGGATGATATTTTTATTGAGAGCTTGAAGGCACGTGTTACAAATCAATTTATTGTCACGTACATTATTATCAGTAGTGATAAAGGCTATGTTCTGGATTTAAATTCAAATTTCGTACAATAGCACGCCGTATTTTACGGCAGTCGGTAATTTAGAGTTCTATATTTCCCACAGTCGGAAATAATATGTCGAACTATAGTATTACGTATTATCGATGGAATTCATGATCGATCGATTTTTATGAGGGAAACAATATGGCTGATTCTCATGTACTATAGTACTATATATGAATATTTGTATATGGGAAAGAACATGGCTGATTCTCATGTACTATAGTACTACAAATAAATATTTGTATATGGGGAATAATATGGTTGATTATCATATACTTTTGAGATTTTATCTAGAGGTGGAGCCTAATTTCTTATATCTTAGGAATAGTTCGCCGAAATGCCGCCAGTGTCGCATGACCAAAGTAAAATACCAATGTAATTTGTTTACATGGGGAAACAATATAGCTGATTCTCATGTACTATAGCATGATATATAAATTTTTGCATGGGAAAGAATATAGCTGATTCTCATGTACAACCAATTGAAAAAAGGGGGATGATAATAATAACATATGATTCATGCATTTAACCACACCTCTTTGACCACTATCATCCAATGACAATGTATCTATCCATCTTTTCCCCCACTTATTTATAACTATCATCCAATCACGTTACTTTTGGAAATATCTTTCAATTCATTCTTCCTATTATCCAATGATATTTGAGTATGATTTTTACTTTTGATTGTTATTACATCATTTTGACCGTTATTGCATCATTCCAACCGTCATTTTCAACTACGCAGTAAAATTTTTTGTCATAAACAAAAAAATAGTTATTCCAACCGTTATTTTATTTGCGCAGTAATTTTGTGTCATGAAATATTAGGAGTAGGGATATTACTATAAAAGCATGACATTTTTCCTATTGCGCATTCATTTCATATTCAATTGTGAAAAAGATTTTACATTCGAGTGTCAAAACATTTCAAGATGGAAGATTTACCTGTGCCATTAACATCTGAAGAAGTGATATTATTACAAACATTTCCACCACATAAATTGCGTTGGTCTGATATTATTTACAAACATTTCGGTGATCAACCTCCAGCGAATATTTTGAATTTTTCAAATGACATAATAAATTATCAAAATAATGTTTTCCAAATATTACATTTACGTGAACGTGAAACTATTGGAAACCTAAGAGAAGTTTGTCCAAAGTGCTTATACACACATGATGGTCTCAACATGATGGTTGGAATGTTCAAACAAATGTCACAAAGTGTAAACAACTTAATGATGAATATTTTCCATTTAAAACGTGAGTATGAAGGTGAAGAAGAAGATTTAGAAAATGCAAGTGTTTCATCTGCTGAAATTGAAGATTCCACTATTATCAAGGATTTGATTGATAATATAATAGACATGTCATCAAATGTGTTCCAAATGTCGGAACAAACAAACCAATTCATAATCGATAGAAAAGAAGAGTTCAATGACGATAATAATTAATAAAAATGTAGAAAAAAATGTGTTCAATAAAAATAAAATTAATAATATTGTATGCAATAAATTTCGTTTTATTATTTACATATTAATTACATGAATATTTCTCCTATCCATATCATAAATCGATTTATATTCAATAAAATGGTCATGAGTCAATTTTAAGTAGGAAATTCATCGACAGATTCTAACTCTGAATTTCACATTTTTATGATAATAGTGTTAATAAGATTATTT
Source organism: Microctonus brassicae (assembly GCA_918226075.1). Lineage (NCBI taxonomy): Eukaryota > Metazoa > Arthropoda > Insecta > Hymenoptera > Braconidae > Microctonus > Microctonus brassicae. Next base: position 15,858,632 of record OW445482.1, read on the forward strand.
AAATATATATCCATGAACAAATAAATTTCATATATTAAAAAAAAAAATAATAATTTTTCTTTTCTTAATCCCTAAACAAATAAATATATTTCTTATATATTAAATTGATAGGTTATATAATAATAAGTACATGATAGAATAAGTTTCATCTCTTTTATTTGTAAATACATTAACATACAATTATATCACTTTTTCATCCAATATTGATGAACTCACATCCTCTATATTGTCCACCAATGTAATGCATGTTGAGTTTTCCATTCGTTGCTGCATCTGCTAACAAGTTGTATTGGTCTCGTTCTTCCAACAAATATTTTACGATTCTTGAAGGTAGAAAAACAGTGAACTCTTCATTCAATGTCAAAACAATGCTTTCTCCAAATTTAGTTTTAACAGTTTTTATTTCAGTCACTTTATAGTTTATTTCAACTTCTAGCTGATCCGATGACTTTGTTGGTAAAAAATTTCCTCCTCGACAAACATCATTCAATTTGGAGAAGTCCATTTCAAAAAAAGAAATATTATTTTAAGAATTTGAGATGTATGCTTTATTGATCTTGTTCAAAGATTAAATGTTGAGAATAGACAAATTTTCATGTTTCTTATAATTTTCACCCCACTCTCATATCAAAAAAAAATATGAGTGGGGGAAGTGATCATATTTTTCTATCTTATGATTCATTTAAACAAGCTTGAACATGTTTAGAGATGACGTCATCAAAATGCTGCTCTCTGATTGAAACAAGTTCAAACACGTTTAGAGATGACGTCATCAAAATACTGCTCTCTGATTGGTTGAAACAAGTTTAAACACGTTATTATTCTTTCATATCATCGATCCCCCACTCTTTCAAGAAAAAAACGGTTAGAAGTTCTTTGTTCTACAGTATTTCAGAGGTTATATCAAAAATGCTGCTCTCTGATTGGTTGAAACAAGTTTGGACACGTTTAGAGATGACGTCATCAAAATGCTGCTTTCTGATTGGTTTAAAAAAAATTGAATATGTTATTCTTTCAGATTATTGATTCCCCCACTCTTTCAAAAAAAAAAAACGGTTAGAAGTTCTAAAACATTTTAGAGGTCATTTCATCTTCTAAATGTAAACAAAATGGATGAAAGTTCTTTGTTCTACAATATTTAGAGGTCATTTCATCTTCTAAGTATGAACAAAACCGTTGAAAGTTCTTTGTTCGTCTCCCCCACTCTTCTTTTTCCTTCCATTATAAAAGAATGCTCTGTTGAATGATGAATTACTTTGAAAAAAAATCTCAGCGCGAAAAGTTCAAATTTTATTCAAAATGAAAAAACAATATGATGAGTTGATCAAAGACTTGGAAGATGGTTTGAAATCATGTTTAAAATTGAATAATACAACCGAAAGTATTACTTATGCTAACAAATGGCGAAGAATCGGTGCTAAAAATTTACATTTGCTTAATAAGATTTTGAAAAAATGTAAAACACGTAGTGATAAAGTGCAAGTGTTAACGTATATTTCACAGTTGCAATCATTGATTGTTAAGTTCAATAAATTACATAGAAAAAAATATAATATAATTGGGGGTAACATTAAGCTCAGTGAAAATAATATAGAGTGGAATAATTTACAATCAGTTTTCAATGGTAGAATTAAGACTGGTATGATTACAAACATTAAACATATTGATTTAAAATCATTTTTAAATGATGCAAAAGACACATTCATAACAAAAGTGAAACAAACAATGCATGAAATTAATAATATAAAAGTGAATGTCATATTATCATGCAAATTTAAAAATATGAAGAATGGTGGTATGGTTGAAGAAATCAAATATTTCAACACACAAAATGTGCCTATATTAAGATCAACTGATATCAATGAGTGGTACAAAGAAAACGTAATAGATATTTTATTATTGAAAGTTACTGAATTTGAAGAACGTGATTCTGGTTGGTCGATGAATGAAATAATTAACTTAGTTGTGAATTTTAATGAATATACAGCATTGAGTGGTGGTATATCCACATTTGTGCAATTATCTAGATATATTCAATGGAAGGAAACTGTAGTGAATATTAAAAATAATGATGAATATTGTTTTTTGTGGTGTTTGTAGCAGCTAGGAATCAAACAAATAAAAATCTGAACATGACATATTCATATTCCCATTACAGTAAAGCAAATCTGAAATATGAGGGACTTACTTTTCCAATGACATTAGATCAAATCTCAAAATTTGAGTTGATGAATAATTTGTCAATCAATGTATATAGTCTTGAAGATGAAAATCAAGAGAGAAGTGATATAGTTCCATATTACGTGAGCAAAAATGTTCAAGAACCAACAATTCACCTATTAATGATTGATAGTAATATCAAAAGCAATTGTGTGGATTCCAAGAAAATTTAACATTTTGCATGGGTACGAAACCTTTCGCGATTAGTGTCAAGACAAATAAGTAAAACAAGATGCACCCACATTTGTGATAGATGTTTATGTCATTTTAAATCACTCAATGCTTATGAAAATCACAAAATGGATTGTCAGAACATCAACAAGACACTTCGAGTAATTTTGCCAAAGGAAAATGAAAATTTTTTATTCTTCAATAATTATAAATATAAAGAATCTGTACCATTTGCTGTTTATGCTGATCTTGAGTGTATTTTGGAATCAAACCCGAATGGATCTCAAAAACATGTACCACACAGCATTGCATATTATGTTCACTGTTCATATGATGAATCATTATCAAAGTTTGAATTAAAAAGAAATCCTGATTGCATCAAATGGTTCACTAATGAAGTGCATGAATTAGCAATAAAAGTGAATAATATTTTCGGGAATAAAAAACCTATGAAAGCACTGACAACTCAGCAGAAGCATGAGTATGATAACGCGAGATTGTGTCACATATGTAAAAATTTATTTAATGAAATGGATAAAAAACATCGTGATCACTGTCATCTAACCGGAGAGTATCGTGGCGCAGCACATGAAAGTTGTAATATGCAATATCAACTTCCACATTACATCCCCGTTGTATTCCACAATTTATCTGGTTATGATTCACACTTTATAATCAAATCAATAGCCAAAGATTTTGAAGGGGAAACATTTTCGCTACCAATTAACAAGGAAAAATATATTTCATTTAGTAAAAAAGTGAAAGATACAAAAATAACATTAAGATTCATCGACTCGTACAGATTTATGGCAAGCAGCATTGATAAATTATCATCAAATATAAATGATGTTGATAAAGTGATAACTCGCAAGTATTACAAATCTGATGATCAATATAAATTAGTGACGAGAAAAGGTATTTTCCCATACGAATACATTGACAGTTGGTTAAAACTTGATGAGAAAGAATTGCCTACAAAAGATAAATTCTTTTCAAAATTGAATAATTGTGGAATAACAGATGAGAATTATGAACATGCGGAAACGATTTGTAATAAATTCAAGATCAAAACATTGGGAGAGTATTCAGATCTTTACCTCAAGACGGATGTATTACTTTTAGCGGACATTTTCGAAAATGTTAGATGTAGTTGCTACTCAACATATAATTTAGATGCATTACATTATTATACAGCGCCAGGTTTAGCTTTCGATGCGATGCTTAAATACACTAATATAAAATTGGAACTCTTGATAGACCCTGAAATGTTATTATTTATTGGAAAAGGAATAAGAGGTGGTGTATCTCAATGTTCAAATCGTTATGCTAAAGCGAACAACAAGTATATGGGTGATCAATTCAACCCAAATGAAGAAGAATCATATCTAATGTATTTTGACGTCAACAATCTTTATGGTGCAGCTATGAGTGATTATTTACCATCTGGTGGATTTGAATGAATTGAAAATGTATTCAATGGAAACGACATAATCGACATTATAAATAAATTATTATGATCAAATAGACATTGTTTATAATCATTGAATGTAATCTTTTTCAATGATGACTGTTTGGGAATGCACCTTCTCAATCAATACAAATATTTAAACTATCGCCATTAATTATGGTGACCGGGAATGACCACAAGGGCGCACGACTAATCAAGTGCAGCGTGCATTGTGCTGCCGTCGCATGGTCAAACTGCCAAAAATTATATGTATGTATAGATATATTGCTTTGTCTAATGCAACTGGTGTTACTGCGCGTAGCGTCTCAACTCACTCTTGAAAAATCAACTGCATTGTGAACATCGTGTTGCAATTATTGCATTCAACTGAATCTACAACATGTTAAATTATCGTGATTGTGAATCAACTGTAGTGGTTTTATGCTAAATAAATCTGCATAAAATATCGTGAACATCATCGTGTAAATTTGACTGTACTTATCGAGTAAAGTAAAAGTGAAAATATCTTGTAAAAAACGTGGCTTTACGACCCACGTGGTGTATGTATGCATTTATAGTGTGTATGTATAGTGCGCTGTATAATATCAAATTTATAATTGTTAAACTCATTATTGAGAAAATTCATTGTGTATTCTCATGCAAAAGATAATCAAAGAATTAATTCAGCTGTCTCATCAAAGTTAACCCTTATTTGTAATTAAATTGTGCTTACTAGGATCTGTATTTGTTTATATTAAGTGACTATATAATAATTATACGAACTATTTTGAACATTATCGCGTTATTAATTTATAATAATTTCCAAACTGCATTCTCCAACAATGACGCTTTGATACCTTTTGCCTTTTTCTGATCATTATTCAATACTTTAAATGAATATAATTTCGCACGTAGTCCTATAAATTCAGTCATTATTTTCCCATTATTCTCATCTTTCATTAAACCTAATACTTTTTTATTCATCAATGGCATATCATAAATATTATTTTATGAATACTCGTATCGAACTTGTGAATATCACGTTTCATGATTTTGTACACATCGGGTGTGATTAAATGATAGATGAGACTATCAGTATCTGTATACATTAATTTAGATTGTTGATTTGGAAAGATTTTTTTAATATATTCATAATGAAAATCGTAAATAAATATTTTTGATATATCTAAAATAGATTATCCAACAAATATAGGTTTATTAAACTTAACTTCAACACGATTCAATTCAATAATTACAATATCTTCGTCGAAAATGATGCAGCTATGAAAATTTGGTTTTGCTATTAGTGGTCGTGCACCACACCTTCCATCCCACTTTGTTATCAATTTAACCTCTTTATGTTTCCACACATTCTCCATTGTTTTACCATACACTGAGTTGATCATCAATTTGGAGAATCCTTTCTGGAATTCATTCTTTGCTTTTTTTCTTAAATCGGTGTTCAAATCAATATATGGTTTCAACCAACGTGATTGTTCAAACTTGAGAATTCGATGAATTTTATCAATCTTCATACCCAAACTCAAGCATTGTTTCAAATTTCTATAATGAACTACATACTTTTCTTTGGGTAGAAGAGTTGTCATCAGTTTTGAATGTTTTCCTGTTGGTGGTATGAAGTGCTGAGGGCACAATGGTAAATCACGATGCATATCATGAAGCTCTTCCGGATACATCATATCAACTTCAAATATATACACGAATGATGAATCGTTTGAAATGTCGATTATGTCGTTTTCATTGAATACATTTTCAATTCATTCAAATCCACCAGATGGTAAATAATCACTCATAGCTGCACCATAAAGATTGTTGACGTCAAAATACATTAGATATGATTCTTCTTCATTTGGGTTGAATTGATCACCCATATACTTGTTGTTCGCTTTAGCATAACGATTTGAACATTGAGATACACCACCTCTTATTCCTTTTCCAATAAATAATAACATTTCAGGGTCTATCAAGAGTTCCAATTTTATATTAGTGTATTTAAGCATCGCATCGAAAGCTAAACCTGGCGCTGTATAATAATGTAATGCATCTAAATTATATGTTGAGTAGCAACTACATCTAACATTTTCGAAAATGTCCGCTAAAAGTAATACATCCGTCTTGAGGTAAAGATCTGAATACTCTCCCAATGTTTTGATCTTGAATTTATTACAAATCGTTTCCGCATGTTCATAATTCTCATCTGTTATTCCACAATTATTCAATTTTGAAAAGAATTTATCTTTTGTAGGCAATTCTTTCTCATCAAGTTTTAACCAACTGTCAATGTATTCGTATGGGAAAATACCTTTTCTCGTCACTAATTTATATTGATCATCAGATTTGTAATACTTGCGAGTTATCACTTTATCAACATCATTTATATTTGATGATAATTTATCAATGCTGCTTGCCATAAATCTGTACGAGTCGATGAATCTTAATGTTATTTTTGTATCTTTCACTTTTTTACTAAATGAAATATATTTTTCCTTGTTAATTGGTAGCGAAAATGTTTCCCCTTCAAAATCTTTGGCTATTGATTTGATTATAAAGTGTGAATCATAACCAGATAAATTGTGGAATACAACGGGGATGTAATGTGGAAGTTGATATTGCATATTACAACTTTCATGTGCTGCGCCACGATACTCTCCGGTTAGATGACAGTGATCACGATGTTTTTTATCCATTTCATTAAATAAATTTTTACATATGTGACACAATCTCGCGTTATCATACTCATGCTTCTGCTGAGTTGTCAGTGCTTTCATAGGTTTTTTATTCCCGAAAATATTATTCACTTTTATTGCTAATTCATGCACTTCATTAGTGAACCATTTGATGCAATCAGGATTTCTTTTTAATTCAAACTTTGATAATGATTCATCATATGAACAGTGAACATAATATGCAATGCTGTGTGGTACATGTTTTTGAGATCCATTCGGGTTTGATTCCAAAATACACTCAAGATCAGCATAAACAGCAAATGGTACAGATTCTTTATATTTATAATTATTGAAGAATAAAAAATTTTCATTTTCCTTTGGCAAAATTACTCGAAGTGTCTTGTTGATGTTCTGACAATCCATTTTGTGATTTTCATAAGCATTGAGTGATTTAAAATGACATAAACATCTATCACAAATGTGGGTGCATCTTGTTTTACTTATTTGTCTTGACACTAATCGCGAAAGGTTTCGTACCCATGCAAAATGTTAAATTTTCTTGGAATCCACACAATTGCTTTTGATATTACTATCAATCATTAATAGGTGAATTGTTGGTTCTTGAACATTTTTGCTCACGTAATATGGAACTATATCACTTCTCTCTTGATTTTCATCTTCAAGACTATATACATTGATTGACAAATTATTCATCAACTCAAATTTTGAGATTTGATCTAATGTCATTGGAAAAGTAAGTCCCTCATATTTCAGATTTGCTTTACTGTAATGGGAATATGAATATGTCATGTTCAGATTTTTATTTGTTTGATTCCTAGCTGCTACAAACACCACAAAAAACAATATTCATCATTATTTTTAATATTCACTACAGTTTCCTTCCATTGAATATATCTAGATAATTGCACAAATGTGGATATACCACCACTCAATGCTGTATATTCATTAAAATTCACAACTAAGTTAATTATTTCATTCATCGACCAACCAGAATCACGTTCTTCAAATTCAGTAACTTTCAATAATAAAATATCTATTACGTTTTCTTTGTACCACTCATTGATATCAGTTGATCTTAATATAGGCACATTTTGTGTGTTGAAATATTTGATTTCTTCAACCATACCACCATTCTTCATATTTTTAAATTTGCATGATAATATGACATTCACTTTTATATTATTAATTTCATGCATTGTTTGTTTCACTTTTGTTATGAATGTGTCTTTTGCATCATTTAAAAATGATTTTAAATCAATATGTTTAATGTTTGTAATCATACCAGTCTTAATTCTACCATTGAAAACTGATTGTAAATTATTCCACTCTATATTATTTTCACTGAGCTTAATGTTACCCCCAATTATATTATATTTTTTTCTATGTAATTTATTGAACTTAACAATCAATGATTGCAACTGTGAAATATACGTTAACACTTGCACTTTATCACTACGTGTTTTACATTTTTTCAAAATCTTATTAAGCAAATGTAAATTTTTAGCACCGATTCTTCGCCATTTGTTAGCATAAATAATACTTTCGGTTGTATTATTCAATTTTAAACATGATTTCAAACCATCTTCCAAGTCTTTGATCAACTCATCATATTGTTTTTTCATTTTGAATAAAATTTGAACTTTTCGCGCTGAGATTTTTTTTCAAAGTAATTCATCATTCAACAGAGCATTCTTTTATAATGGAAGGAAAAAGAAGAGTGGGGGAGACGAACAAAGAACTTTCAACGGTTTTGTTCATACTTAGAAGATGAAATGACCTCTAAATATTGTAGAACAAAGAACTTTCATCCATTTTGTTTACATTTAGAAGATGAAATGACCTCTAAAATGTTTTAGAACTTCTAACCGTTTTTTTTTTTTGAAAGAGTGGGGGAATCAATAATCTGAAAGAATAACATATTCAATTTTTTTTAAACCAATCAGAAAGCAGCATTTTGATGACGTCATCTCTAAACGTGTCCAAACTTGTTTCAACCAATCAGAGAGCAGCATTTTTGATATAACCTCTGAAATACTGTAGAACAAAGAACTTCTAACCGTTTTTTTCTTGAAAGAGTGGGGGATCGATGATATGAAAGAATAATAACGTGTTTAAACTTGTTTCAACCAATCAGAGAGCAGTATTTTGATGACGTCATCTCTAAACGTGTTTGAACTTGTTTCAATCAGAGAGCAGCATTTTGATGACGTCATCTCTAAACATGTTCAAGCTTGTTTAAATGAATCATAAGATAGAAAAATATGATCACTTCCCCCACTCATATTTTTTTTTGATATGAGAGTGGGGTGAAAATTATAAGAAACATGAAAATTTGTCTATTCTCAACATTTAATCTTTGAACAAGATCAATAAAGCATACATCTCAAATTCTTAAAATAATATTTCTTTTTTTGAAATGGACTTCTCCAAATTGAATGATGTTTGTCGAGGAGGAAATTTTTTACCAACAAAGTCATCGGATCAGCTAGAAGTTGAAATAAACTATAAAGTGACTGAAATAAAAACTGTTAAAACTAAATTTGGAGAAAGCATTGTTTTGACATTGAATGAAGAGTTCACTGTTTTTCTACCTTCAAGAATCGTAAAATATTTGTTGGAAGAACGAGACCAATACAACTTGTTAGCAGATGCAGCAACGAATGGAAAACTCAACATGCATTACATTGGTGGACAATATAGAGGATGTGAGTTCATCAATATTGGATGAAAAAGTGATATAATTGTATGTTAATGTATTTACAAATAAAAGAGATGAAACTTATTCTATCATGTACTTATTATTATATAACCTATCAATTTAATATATAAGAAATATATTTATTTGTTTAGGGATTAAGAAAAGAAAAATTATTATTTTTTTTTTTAATATATGAAATTTATTTGTTCATGGATATATATTTAAATAATCTTATTAACACTATTATCATAAAAATGTGAAATTCAGAGTTAGAATCTGTCGATGAATTTCCTACTTAAAATTGACTCATGACCATTTTATTGAATATAAATCGATTTATGATATGGATAGGAGAAATATTCATGTAATTAATATGTAAATAATAAAACGAAATTTATTGCATACAATATTATTAATTTTATTTTTATTGAACACATTTTTTTCTACATTTTTATTAATTATTATCGTCATTGAACTCTTCTTTTCTATCGATTATGAATTGGTTTGTTTGTTCCGACATTTGGAACACATTTGATGACATGTCTATTATATTATCAATCAAATCCTTGATAATAGTGGAATCTTCAATTTCAGCAGATGAAACACTTGCATTTTCTAAATCTTCTTCTTCACCTTCATACTCACGTTTTAAATGGAAAATATTCATCATTAAGTTGTTTACACTTTGTGACATTTGTTTGAACATTCCAACCATCATGTTGAGACCATCATGTGTGTATAAGCACTTTGGACAAACTTCTCTTAGGTTTCCAATAGTTTCACGTTCACGTAAATGTAATATTTGGAAAACATTATTTTGATAATTTATTATGTCATTTGAAAAATTCAAAATATTCGCTGGAGGTTGATCACCGAAATGTTTGTAAATAATATCAGACCAACGCAATTTATGTGGTGGAAATGTTTGTAATAATATCACTTCTTCAGATGTTAATGGCACAGGTAAATCTTCCATCTTGAAATGTTTTGACACTCGAATGTAAAATCTTTTTCACAATTGAATATGAAATGAATGCGCAATAGGAAAAATGTCATGCTTTTATAGTAATATCCCTACTCCTAATATTTCATGACACAAAATTACTGCGCAAATAAAATAACGGTTGGAATAACTATTTTTTTGTTTATGACAAAAAATTTTACTGCGTAGTTGAAAATGACGGTTGGAATGATGCAATAACGGTCAAAATGATGTAATAACAATCAAAAGTAAAAATCATACTCAAATATCATTGGATAATAGGAAGAATGAATTGAAAGATATTTCCAAAAGTAACGTGATTGGATGATAGTTATAAATAAGTGGGGGAAAAGATGGATAGATACATTGTCATTGGATGATAGTGGTCAAAGAGGTGTGGTTAAATGCATGAATCATATGTTATTATTATCATCCCCCTTTTTTCAATTGGTTGTACATGAGAATCAGCTATATTCTTTCCCATGCAAAAATTTATATATCATGCTATAGTACATGAGAATCAGCTATATTGTTTCCCCATGTAAACAAATTACATTGGTATTTTACTTTGGTCATGCGACACTGGCGGCATTTCGGCGAACTATTCCTAAGATATAAGAAATTAGGCTCCACCTCTAGATAAAATCTCAAAAGTACATGATAATCAACCATATTATTCCCCATATACAAATATTTATTTGTAGTACTATAGTACATGAGAATCAGCCATGTTCTTTCCCATATACAAATATTCATATATAGTACTATAGTACATGAGAATCAGCCATATTGTTTCCCTCATAAAAATCGATCGATCATGAATTCCATCGATAATACGTAATACTATAGTTCGACATATTATTTCCGACTGTGGGAAATATAGAACTCTAAATTACCGACTGCCGTAAAATACGGCGTGCTATTGTACGAAATTTAAATTTAAATCCAGAACATAGCTTAGATCACTACTATTATCATCTATTTGCTCTAACATTCCTTTATGTTCCGTGGCAGGATTTTTCAAATCGTTCTTGAACCATAAACGATCCCACACACACCATGCATAACCGAAGAAGTTGTTATAAAATTTCCTTCGGAAATCTTCATGAGTGACTTTATTGTGGTGAAATTGTGTATATGGAAGATTGGACTCTACGTTCATCTGTTGATCACCTAAAAATTCAATAAACAAATTATATTAAAAAAATGAGTTTTAGCAATTTTCAAGGGTCGAGGGTACATATAGTCTAAGAGCTGGCTACACAAAAAATATCTGCATCTGGTACATGGTTCGTTTATATTAAAAAAGGTACCTTAGGTGTGGCTGAACATAATTTTGCTTGTTTGCTATCGTGAATCCGGGTTATGAAGCGATGGCGTGTAGTTAAAAATGAAAAATTTAGGTGTAAAAAATTTTACAACGTACACGGATTCTCATCACAGAAAAAGCTTTTATTTATATCCAAGAAAAGCGGAAAAATATTGGCCTACAGTTTGCCAGTGGCAAACGTGCCGCTAGACAACGCTAAAGGGGTGTAAAAGTAAATAAAAAAAAAATCACAAGGTACATGAACAAATTTTTTTTTATTTTATTATTCAAACTTAGAAAAAACAATTTACCAAATGGCAGACAGAGAAGTGAGTGCTAAATCTTTGGCAAGCAGTTTGAAATAGCGCTTCATAATTGAAGATTTTATACTGCGCTCAACGCACCAGATATCTCGCGCCAAGGTCACTGCGGAGCGAGATACACGTACCGTGTATCTTTGGGCGAATATCCGAGCTTCAAGAGACCACTATGATGAGATCTCATATATGCACTAAATTCAGCGGAAAAATAATGGGCGCAATCGAGAGCTCGTGTCCAAATTACATAATAAAACTGATTTTATTTTTTTCCTACATGCCGTATAATGGAAGATATAATGAGTTAAAGTTGATAAAAGTTGAAAACAGTCGATTTTCACGATGAAAAATTCAGTCTTGGTCGTCGTCGTCTGTTCGTTCTCCTTATTCAATATGTTTATGGTTACATAAGCTTGTCTCTCTCTAGTTGAATCGAAGTGTCCCCTAGTGTCCTGTTTTTTCTCGCTTTACGGCCTATGTGTTTGTCTTTTTCTAGGTCCATTTTGGAAAGTCCTTTTCTAATACACATTATCGTTATATGTTCATCCTTCTCAGTCATGACCAAACTATTATTTTTTCTCTACTCTAGCGGTCAACTTTAACACTAATCGGAATTTATATTAAGAAGCATACTATTATTATTATTATTATTATTTCCCCACTCTAGCGGTCAGTCCCAATATTAATCTGAAAATTTTTGAAGATGATGACCTACCGACGAAGTAAATATTAACTGATGATCGTTGATTATATAGTTAATTAATATTTATGAAATGAAGTTTTTTTATTTTATTAATATTATTTGTTTGATTGTTTCGAAGAAGTAGGTTGTATTCTTCATACATGTTTATTTCTTATTTATACTTAGAATATAACGGGGGTGGTGGTAGGTTTGATTATGAAACCTATAATTGTTATTTAGTTAATTTATTCTTTTACATGATTTATTTATATTATTTTTTGAATAAGCCCATTGTATTTTTTATACTAATAATTGTATTGATACTTATACTTGGAATATGACGGGGGTGGTGGTGAGTTTGTCTCGTGAAGTTTGATCATTATCCAATTGATTGATTGATAATATACTTCTATGTGAGAATTGATGACATTTGTTATTACTTTTATGTTCCTATATTTTATGAGAATTCGGAATTTCGTTTATTTTTCAGAGAAAATTTAAATTACGATAGATTTTTATATAGATGAATTATATTCATTTTCTATATGTTTATTAAGTATAAATCAGATGATGAGATAATATCGATTATCTCAGCAAGTTTCAATTTCAATCATTGTACTTGTTGTAAAAAAAGAAGTGATATCAAATGAAAAAAACTTTTTTAAAAAAAAGAAAAAAAAGGCGCCAAGTTCATGTGTGACAAAAAAAATTGAATTGCAAAAATTACTTCAAAAAATTTACTTCACAAAAAGATTTGATATCAATCATTATTGCCAAGTACACAATATAAGGTTATATATACTTACTTACTATGTAATTATATTAGTTATCTATGTTTATAACAGAATACACATCAATGATAGGTGTCATTAATTGCCATTTCCAAGAAACCTCATCACCTATTGTATCAATCTAGTTATATATGTCAAAAATTTTTTGCCAATATCCCACTTTTAATACGAACGTACTTGGCGCGTTCGAAATAAGTATAACTTATCGTGGCCGTAGAATATATTGACGCATGCGCTGTGTGGCTGATATGGATGTTGAATTCTTAATGCTGATATTCATGAAAGACAGTGGTATGATATTATGAATATACAACAATGCGGATATTCATGAATAGCTTTGGTATGGATACAATTATGCGGATATTTATGAAACTTTGAGGTATAAATGCAAAATAAGTGAATGCTCTGTAATTATATTATATGTATAGCGAACCCGCTATCAAAATGAATTATGCATAAAATTTTAATGATTATGAAATTCATCGACTGGTCAGACGCGCCAAGTACGTTCGTATTAAAAGTGGGATATTGCCAAAGAATTTTTGACATATATAACTAGATTGATACAATAGGTGATGATGAGGTTTCTTGAAAATGGCAATTAATGACACCTATCATTGATGTGTATTCTGTTATAAACATAGATAACTAATATAATTACATAGTAAGTAAGTATATATAACCTTATATTGTGTACTTGGCAATAATGATTGATATCAAATCTTTTTGTAAAGTAATTTTTTTTTTTTTTTTTTTTTTTTTTTTTTTTTTTTTTTGTTGGGGGATCGGGGGAGATTTATAGGCAGTGCAGAAGGGAGTTCAGAGCTGTATGTGATAAGAAGAAAGAGATAGAAAGGGTTAAATGGGAAGAAGAGTTGAAGGGTATAAGAACAGAGTCGCAGGTGTGGAAAGTGGTTAACAGCGAAAGAAAGAGAAAGGGGGGAGTGAATGAGGAGATAGAAATGGTGGATTGGGAGGAGTACTTTAGAGGGTTGTTGGGTGGAAAGAAGGAGAGAGTGAGGTGGGGTGGGGGTAGAAGAAGGGATGAAGGGGAGGAAATGAGATTGAGGAGGGAGGAGGTGGTCAGGGTAGTAGAGGGACTGAAAGAGGGGAAAGCGGCAGGTAGTGATGGGATTATGAATGAGGTATGGAAGTATGGGGGAGAGAAGGTTAGGGATTGGTTGTGGAGGGTATGTGATAAGGTGTGGAAAGGGGAAGGGTGGCCGGTGGAGTGGTCAGAGGGATTGGTGGTACCGGTGCGGAAGAAAGGGTCGGGAAGGGTGGTGGAGGATTATAGGGGGGTTACGCTCACGCAAACGGCGTACAAGGTGTATGCGGCAATTCTGGCGGAAAGACTTCGAGAGGAGGTAGAGGGAAAAGGGTTATTGCCGGCGAGCCAGACAGGGTTCAGGAGGGGCTTAGGGTGTATAGATAACATTTATGTGTTAAATTATATAATTAATAGGCAGGTGTGGGTAAGGGAAAAGGGTTTGGTATTGTTATTTATAGACCTGAAGGCGGCATTTGATTCGGTGGACAGGCAGATATTGGCTAGGGCGATGAGAAAAAGGGGGGTAAGGGAGGGTTTGATAGAGAGGTGTGAGGAGGTGTTGAAGGAAACAGGGTGTAGGGTGAGGGTAGGGGAGAGAATAGGAGAGAAGTTTTGGACGGCAAGGGGGGTTAGGCAAGGGTGTCCTTTGAGTCCAAGTTTGTTCACGTTAATGTTGGCAGACTTGGATGAGGAATTGGAGAAAGGGGGGTGGGGGGGTGTGAGGTTGGGAAATAAGAGGGTATATTCATTGGCGTATGCTGATGATGTAGTGCTTCTGGCGGAGGATAGAAATGGGATGAGAGGGATGATGAGAACGTTGGACAGATATTTGGAGGAGAAAAGGTTGCTGTTAAATGTGAGTAAAACGAAGGTTATGAGGTGTAGAAAGGGAGGGGGAAGGCAGAAGAGGGTAGAGTGGAAATGGAGGGGGGAGGAGGTAGGGGAAGTTTCGGTATATAGGTATTTAGGGTATGTGGTAATGCGAAATGGGGGACAAGAGGCGCAGGTAAGGGATCGAATTCGCAAGGGGGCGGCGGTTATGGGGCAGGTATGGGGAATGGGGAAGAGAAGGTTTGGGAAAGACTGGGGGAAAAGGGTGTGGATGTATGATAGGTTGGTAGGATCGGTGATGGATTATGGTGTGGAAATATGGGGGTGGAAGGAGAGGGAGGGAATGGAGAGGGTTCATGAGAGGTTTTTGAGATGGATCTTAGGAGTGGAAAGGTGTACTCCAGGATATTTGGTGAGGGAGGAAATGCAAAGGGAGAAAATGAGAAGTAGGGCAGGTAGAAGGGCATGGCGGTATGAGAAGAAATTGGAGGAGGGGAGAGGGGGGGAGCTAGCGAGATTATGCTTAGGGGAATTGAGGGAGAGAAAGAGGGAAATGGGTAAGAAAAAGGGGTGGGAGGAGGAGAGGAGAGAGTACTTTGACTCAAGGGGTTGGAATTTGGAAGAGTTATTGAAGAAGGGAGGTGTGGGGACGTTGAGGGGTGAAGAGATGGTGAGAAAGGAGAAAGAGATGCAGGAAGTGGAAAGATGGGAGAAGATAAGAGAGTCGAGGTATGGAAAATGGTATGGCGGGGTGAAGGGGGTAGGAGTTCCAGGTTATTTGAAGAAGGGTTGGGGGGAGAGTAGATGGAGGAGAGTGGCGAGGTTCAGGCTAGGAGGAGAGATGAGGGGCAATAGGTATTGGATGTCGGAGGAAGCGAATAGATGTAGGGTATGTGGAGGAGAGGTGGAGACGTGGGAACATGTGTGGGAGAGGTGTGTGGGAGGTGGTTGTAGGGGTATATGGCAGGAAATGGTGGGGGAGGTGTTAGGGGATGAAGGGGATGGCGAGGGTTGGTTGAGGGAGTTGGAGGGGTGGAGGATTAGGGAAGAAGGTATGAATGAAAAAATGAATGGAGTGATAAAGAGGAGTAACCAGAACCGGAGGTCGATGGATAGGGTTGGGGGGGTGTGTGTGTGTGTTGCGGCGAGAGGGTAGTTAAGAGTAGTTATGTAAGATATAGGTTAAGAATTGATGTAAAATATTGTATGAATTGAAACCCTAAGGGGACAAAATAAATATATATATAAGTAATTTTTTTGAAGTAATTTTTGCAATTCAATTTTTTTGTCACACATGAAATTGGCGCCTTTTTTTTCTTTTTTTTTTTAAATTGACGTATACATCAATTATTGATCATTATCAGATACATAAACAAAAATTGTACTATTTTTACAACTTTAGTCTGGAATTATTATGATTTTTCAGCTTTATTATTGTTGTAGAAATCAATTTTCATTCAAACAATAAATTAACGTTCGGTAGTATTCAGCTTCTAAAAGTGAAACTGGATGACACAAAATTTTTAAAGTTCAAGGGGACCTTCTGGTCTAGCGGACGAAAATTCGACAGATTTTCAACTTTTTTTTTTTTTGTTATGGAAAAAATCAACAATGCTATTCAAACTTTCTAAATATATTTTATCAATTATAATCTTCACAAAAATTGAAAAAAAAAATAAACAAAATTATTATTATAAAAAAAATGGCCACAAAGTTGTCCCTGTAAAAAAAACCGACCTTGCTGACGGGAATGGTTTTGGCTTTTCTACTCATCTAAAATCAAAAATAAAGATTGATCCTTAATTGTTATGAATGTATCTATGGCAGGAACTAGGATGAAACAAAGAAAAAAAAATTGACAAAATGACACGTTGTCGAAATGAAAAGTCTGAAAACAGCCTCATTTTTGCAACGTTTTGTTTATGAAAAAATTAGAAATATTTGACAGAAAATTTTTATTTTAGTTCCGATCATAGCTGCTACTGTACTGAATAATGTGTTCAAATTTGAGACAAATCGGTCGAGTAGTTTTTTTAAAATCATTCCCGCGAGACAAAAAAAAAGTCGTTTCGAGATAAACGCGTTTGAAGTTAATAATAGCCCCTTCTACCTACTTTGGCACTGACCTTTAATGAGCTATAATACTTGAAATACTGTGAATATCATTACCAATTTTTCGCAGTATAATCTTAAGACACTATACTTTCGGAATATAGAAGAAAAAAAAATCAATTTTTCGAATATTCTAGACCAGAAGGTCCCCTTAAATGAGTACCGATTATAATATATCAGGTATAAGGAAACGAATCCCTTCAGGTATATGATAGAGAGGAGGGGAAGTAATATTTTTCGAACAAGCAGATGTTTGTGCACGTTTATAATAGAAGAGACAAATACGGTGTCACGTCTTCTGCTTAATCTGTGCACGAAGTTTCACCACGCGTATATTCTTTTCTTTTCTTTTAAAATTCTATCATTCATTATAGTACCATAAATCAGGCCCTCAATTGGAAAAGCCTGTACTTTTAAGGAAGTTGATATCGATCTCTATAAGGACGTATTCTAGATTTTATGACTTTTCACAAGAACCCAATGACTCATAGGATGCGCTAATAGATTTTTTGAATACGCATACTGGTCATAGAAAATGAAATGCGTCGATAAAGGCAATCAATAGCTCCGTCACCAATGCTAAGTGCATATGTTCGTTTAATTTTAGATAACGCGTAATTTATTTGTCTACATTTCAACTCAAAAAGTCACATATCCCCTACCCAAAAATGCTCTAGTTTGAGGGATATATAAACCCCTTGATCATAGTAGCATTTGTCTATTAGTCCAGTTGTCTCAGTCCAGTCTCAGCTTCAGCATCCGTTTCAGGATCAACGCGGTATTGTCTTAACTAACTTGGTCTCATCTACCGAACGTTGTTCAGTCCAAATCTAAATAGTGAAGTTTAGTTTGATCTACCGAACGCAGTTCAAATTAAATAATAATAGTTGCGTTACCGGCAGTGGACTCGCAAAGTGCCTATATTGATCGAACATCAATTAGAGTCGCGTTACATAAATATAACACTCTCCAGCACTATAAGAAGAAAGCTGATCGTGATAAAATGAACTATTCAACTGATTGTCGTACTCGAAACAAGTGCAGTCGAGTATTATTAAGATTAAATTCAGTTTCGCTACGTGGAACCACCAATAATCATAAGGAGTGGCACCGCCTCACAAGCGCCAGTATTTGGTAAGATTAATTGTATTTTTCACATGTACTTAATTTTTTTATCAATAGATGTAACATTGTCTACAAACATTTCTTTATTACTTTGATCCATTTCGTAAAATAGCAATAGAAATAGAAAACGAGACCTCTCGAGGTCTTGGTGAATAAACTACCTGATCCTTGACCCTCTACTCCCTATACCTATAAGCCACGCGAGTTCTCATTAGACAAGGAAAGAAAAACTAGCACATACTGCTCGGTGCAAGTAACTCGATATAAAATATAAAGGGGGTCATCTTTTCAAAATGGGCGTCCAACTCTGGACGTCACAACGGACTGCCGCACAAGGTCATTTGTTGTAAAGAATTTAGTGTACCCTGAAACTCAGCAGAGATCAGACGTAATACTTTGAAAATATTAACAGTTCGGCAGTGTTGGCAGTTCGTTTGCATCATGGCTACGGATAGGAAATAGTATGTATTTGGTTATGCTATTAACGATCTGAAAATAACAATCTTTGAAGAAGGCACATTAAAAAAATGCCAACATATTTTGAAAGTTCGTGCTGCTTATAATTTAAAATATAGTGATATAGTGTAACCAGCAATAATAGATAATGTCAGTGAATATCACCGACCTCGCTATAAAGCATTCACGTCTCTACAGAAAAAGTATTTGGATAAATGAGACCAAATGCAACAGTCAGAAAAAAGTACTTCCGAGTCAGAAACGCTGTTGAGTATTCAAGGTAAGAATTTGTTGAAAGTGGTTCTTACAATATCAAGTAATTTATGCATAAAACATAACTAAAGTTCGTGCTATAAAATATAATAACATCTCGGTGCACGTAAAACCATTATGTATGGTTTGATGTGAAAAAAATAATCGAATGATTTTCATTCCTACAGAAAGCAATCAATTGACAGTGGTTGAATCCCCGCAAGGTCACGAATCTGCCGAAGCGTCTGTATCTTCGCAGTTTGACAATTCCACAAGTAATGCTTGATACATATATAGTGTTTGCATTGATGACTTTGTTGAATGTGCATATCAAAAGTCCGTTATAAAAACATTAACAAAATTTAATTAAATTTCGGTAAATGAAATACAGTTATTTATATTTAAATGTAGAATAAATATTGGAAAAAACAAATTAATAACAGTTACAGGGAAATGTGACGATAATTTTGAATCATCTGCAATGGCCACTGATGATGAACTTGTTACTGAAGAATCTGACGACGTAGCACAACCTGCAGTTAAAGGTTGTAGTGTAAAAAACATGGGTACCTGTTTTTTTCACAATCAATCAAGGAAGAAGCAAGGACAAAAAGCACTTCCTTTGATATAATCTGCAAGCGACATCATAATCGAAAAAATTGCTGCGAATGCAACAGCATTAAACGACAGTGAGACATTATCGGAAATTACGTCTTCAGGGTTGGGTCGTGTCATTTTTTACCACAATACATGCAAATTAATGTATTATAAAAAAAATACTAAGGCTCCGTAACCAAAGCTGTCGTATTGGCATATTACAAGAAACGTTCATGATTTAGTTGTGTTGCGTCTTACACTTAAATTATGATTAAAATTTTCTCATACATCTCTACTCAATACCTACTATTAATTAAAAATTTCGACATTCACCTGCTGAGGAAAGTTGATTTCAATTAAAATAAGGGAACATTCCTAATTTTACGACTTTTCTTGGAAATCTAAAGGAAATTCTAAATGCACTAATGGACCTTTCTTCATCAGATACATCGGTCGTAAAATTTGGAATGCATCAAGATAGAAAAATCTCTGCGATCCGCCAAAGAAAGTGTCACGGTCATAAAACTCTATGTACTTCCAAAAATCATATTTTTGAAAATCAAATGGGAAATTAATTTCTCCCTTCCAATTATGAACTACTTTTCATTTCGTATAAAAACCCTTTCAACCATCCAAACTATGTTCTAGTCCGGTCTTAGTCTCAGCCTTGATCAAATCAGTCTAATCAATACTACCGAACGTAGTACAGGCGAAATAACAACGAACTTGTTATTAAAACGACTGCAGACTCGCGAGAAAGTCTACATTGATTCAAAATCAACTAGCCTCGCATAAAATAATAATTAGTACTCCTTAGCACCTTAGGTTGAACGCAACGAGTACTAATCAGAAGTAAACTGTGTAACGCGAATTATATACTCAGGTTTTCTATAGAAAAGTGTAGTAAAGTTCGCTATATTTAAAATAAAGGTTTCGCTACGTCAAAGTACGTGTAATCGTAAGTGTCGGCATCTCCTCATAGACAGCCGTTAGTGGTAAGAAACATTTATATAAATATTATATTTTATCTTTCTTTAACAATATACAATCACTTTTTCTATGCAATTACATTCTCAATAATTTATTTCTTCACACCTGATAAAAATAGAAATCTGAAAACGAGGGCTCTCGAGATCCTGGTGAGAAACTACCTGCTCAATTTCTTTCCTTCTTGTTCCCTATACCCAATAAGCCACATGGGGTGTCTCAAAGACAAGGAAAGAGCATCATGCACTTACCGCTCGGTGTACGATTGCTCGCTTAGGAAGTCAAAGAAAATATTCAACGGCGTCCAACTCCGGACGTCACAGTTGACAATGAACTGTATTCTTTCATAACCAAAAATACAATCAACAAGCCATGCTTTTCACTTAAGTTTTCAGTAGAGTATTGTAAAACTACATTGTATAAATTATTTTCGGGAAATATATGAAACCTTTGAATCGTTTATAACCAACACCAAAGTGCTTGAAAAATTGAAAAAAAAAATTTGGCAATGAATTTCAAATAATTGAAATGTACCATCGTAAAATTATAGCACCAAGAGACGGATGCTTTATATCCGAAAAATCGTTCAGTGACTTCGAAAAAAGCGAGATTTTGCAACGAGCTGCATTCGTTTTAAGAAAAAAAATCCTCTACCTCAAAAGTTGACAACGGCTGACTTGATCAAGGGAGAATGTCAAATCCCTGCCGATATTTTACAATTTCTTCGTTTTTCAATTTGCGACAAATGATCCTAGGACAGTAAAAAGCGGTAGTCGTGCGCTGAAAGTCAACTCTATAGCTCAAGATTTAGTGTATGCGACTCACCATGGCAAAATAAAAACGTCGAAGCAAATTACTTGGAATAACTTTAAAAAGCATGACAAGTAGCCGAAAAGTTATTGATTTGCTAAATAAATACGGACAATGTATCAGATATAATACTGTTGAGGAACTGGAAACAGAAGCGACGTTTTCCTCCTTGAATAAATCAGTAATCTGTCGTGAAGACGTTGAATTATCCTCTTACTACTGTACAGGAGTAGCATTTGATAATTACGATCGATTTGTTGAAACGTGTAGCGGGAAAGACACGCTACATGACACAGTAGGGACTATTTGTTTACCAAAATGTTATATGTATACTAAAATGTACAAGCAGTTAGTTCAAACGCTCCCGAATCTAATAGTGACAATGCTGTTAGTGCACCACCGATGAAGAGAAGAAGAACTTACGAAGTTATATCTACGGAGATACTTCCTTATTCAAAAAAACCCAAGCTCACGGATGAAATATTGCCTCTTGATAGTGAATTACGTGTTGCCAAAGCCAGTAATTATTTTTTTTATGGAAAATTGGATGTTACTTGGGTAATTTCACATTTTTTGAAAATCGCTCATACGCCTATGTGGGTGTGGTTCAATAGCAACATTGTCAATGATCGCTCAGTGAAACAAAAAGTGTCTTATCTCACGCCGATAAATATTTCACCTACGAATATATCTGTTGTCTTTGAAACAATGTGCCAGAGTCGAAAAATTGCTGAAGAGTGCTCTCAACAGTATATACAAGTGACGCATGATTTAGCTATAGCAAAAGTAGCTTACCAAATCCAATGTACGGAAAACCCGCAGTTCAACTATCTTTTCATTCATCTTGGCGCTTTCCACATAATGGTGACTCATTTTAAAGCTATTGGAGAGTTTATTGATGAGTGTGCACTACCATACATGATGTTTGAAAGGGGTTTATTGGCTTCAGGTTCAGTAAACGGATTTTTAACTGGCAAGCATTTCAATCGCTGCAAACGTTTGCACCACTTAGTAGCTTTAAGATTAAGATCGCTACTTTTCGAAGAGTTTGTAAGAAAATAAAACAAAATCATCAGCGTCGATGTGGTTGAGATTATTAAATAATTCCAGTCAAAAATGATATCGGATTTAGATATTCAAAATAGAGCATCGAATATTTTATTTACTGACTATTTAAATTTTTAATCGGCAACGTTAAATGGCGACTATGGTAAAACTGCACAGTTTTATACCATGTTTATTCGTTTTATCAATTATTATTGACTGTTTATTAGGAGTATCCGTCTCGGAGAATTTGAACTGTTCAAACAAATGATACCGAAATTGGCTAACTTATTTTTTATTTTCAATCAAGGAAATTATTCTAGATGGCTGTTAAAGTATCACGATAATTTATTAAGAGTTCAATCAACCCATCCAGGTTCAGAGGAAGATTTTAAAAATGGATTTTTCGGTATAAAGAGGACCGAAAAACCATATTCAAGAATGCCTGTAGATTTAACGCTAAAACAAACCATTAATGCTACTGCTTCCAGACGATTAACGGGTATCACACACTTTACTAATCCAATCTCAGCGCGGCAAAGATGAGTTAAAAGTCATGGCATCCGATCAACCATAGTGTCTTATACATACGATATGATAGGATTAAAGAAAACACAAGACATCACCGGCGACTTGGAGAAACACCAAATTTAAGAAGGCACTACCCGAGCCGAAATTTTTGTCCTTCTGAAGTATTCCAAATAGTCGAATAGACATCCTATTGTCCTCGTCGGCCCTATCATTCCTCCATTGAACCTCGAAAACCAATATAAATCGATGTTTAAATCAACTTTGCTACTCTTTAGACCTAGCACAAGATTGTCTTATTTCATGTTTTGATGAACTAAGACGCAGAACCTCCACAGGACCACTTACTCTCATAATATTCAATGAAATCAGCTCTCAACACCTCGCGCAGTTGTTGAACAAATGAGTCGCATAGTAGTGACGCACACACCGTGATTTCGGATGCATACTTTTATGCAGTTTGACAGTTACATTGGTGGCGGAAGCTAAATGCGAAAAAAATAAATTTGTAGCAATATATTTGTCCAGAGTGAATATTTTAATAGTGAAGAAAAAAAAAACGAAAAAATGGGTCTAGGAAAAACAAAATATGCGTCGATATGGTGGTTGACAGGCCACATGAAGACATGGTGAAAATTTTTTAACACAGCAAAGATTTTGGATTATTCACGTGACAGATAGTGATGTAAAAAAAATAATAAATTGAAATATGAGGAGAAGCAAAAATAATATCATTGAATCGTAATAAAAACAATGATTTGAATTGTGAATACTTTTTCATTCTCATTATTTTCTCCATGTTCCCCAATTTTTATGATCCACTTCTCATCATTGACGTTTTTTTTGCCATTTCTTCTTGCTGTTTCGCAAATGCATTTATTACACCCAAAAGTAGGATAGTTGAAATATTAGGATCTGAAGTGTCTATGTAGGTTTATTTTCAGGTCCTCTTTTGCGCCTTAGAATGGAAGATTTGGCATTATGTGACTACTTCGAGGTGTTGAGGAGTTGCATTTCCTATTAAAATATATCCAAACAACCTCCTTTGCTCCTGAAGAATCTTACGAAATGTCAATTGTAAGGTTTAAAGTAGGACGTAGATTTCGACTCGGGTACTCAGCTGCAAAATTTTGTATCTGTTCTGAAACAAAATATGAATCCTTTCTACAGCGAAGATATTCGGAACGATCAGTTATTTAATATTGCAACAGGACGAGCTGCGTCGGAAGAAGCAACCCATTTTTTTTTTTTGAACGTTAAAAAAACTGGTCATCGCTTGAGAGAAACGTTCATTTCTGAATGTGCTGAATTTGATAATAGATTCGAGATGACTATCAAGCAGAATAAAATCCTCAGTTTTGCTGCCACGACCCAGAAAAAAACAGCAAGAGTGAATAATGAAATTCAAGAGGTACGATTGCAGCGTGATTTATTCGGATGCATGCTAGCCATCTCGATGAATGAAAACACTAATGTTGAAAAAATTTTAACGTATCCTCTGGCACCCATTTCAATGTGTTTTCGTCATTTGGATGGACCTTTAGAACAAGAATACACTGCTACTGCGCATGCGTCAAGTTAGAGTGTTTTTTACACGTTCATGCATTTGTGCCAACCACATGCAAATTATCTGACCGGCCAGATTTTACTCAAGGCAAATTATTTGGCTTGTGCAAATAAACGATTTTGGTTTTCACGCAACAATTTACTTGAGCCAACTGGCATGCACGAGTCAATTTGCGCAAATTGCATGAGCGTGAAAACCCACCTTAAAACAGATAAATCTGCTGTATTCAAATCTTTGGAAAGAGATGTTCAAAGTAAGGCTCCGACCTATACTGACATAGACTGTTTAATAGACGGATTTTTTTTTATCCATTGGATTAGCGATTTGCTAAAGACATTCGGTTGCGTTTCAAAAAAAAAAAATACTGCAAATGGTAACTGATGACAAAGCCCATGAAATACACATAATTTTCGATAGATATTGGTCACCTTCTATCAAAGACTACGAAAGATCACAACGAGGTGGTTCCTCTGGTAATCGCATTTACGTAATTTCTGGGCCAGTGCAAGTAAGACCAGCCGATTTTAATAAAGAGTTGAGAAACAGTTATTTCAAAGAGGCATTAGTTAATTTTTTAATAAATCATTGGCACCTGCAAAAAATAATTCTGTTTTTGCAAAATAAAGAAGTGCTACACAATTTTGATAGATGCTACCAATACGAACTTTAAAACGAGACCATTTCATTTTCAGTAAATGACAATTTTATGCTCGATTTGCACGAAAAAGCAGATACAAAAATTGCATACCACGCGTGCAATATCGAATCAACAGCAAATATCGTAATAAAATGCTCCGATACGGACATTCTAATTATAATGTTAGCCATGGACCAACAACCACTCAACACTACAAAACAACCAACATAATCATAATCCGGATAAATAAATTAATCTTAAATGAATAAATCAAATAAAACACCAAACGATCAACAACACTGAACGTTATGACACAACAATGAACATAACTACACTTCTTAGTGAGTGTCAGAATAAATAGCCAATCCGGCCGATGAATGGGTCGATAAAATATCCAACAAAACAAATGATTAATTTGGTAGTGATTGAGCAACGTGGTCATGGTTGAGTGAAGAAGACGACGGAAGCAGAGATGGATGGACACTTCCACGGCGGACCTCGTGTGCGAATGTACTGTGTGAATAGAGAGCGTTTGTTGAAAATTGTTAAGTGTGTAAGCGCGAATTAAAGTGCGTAATTGGCATTATTATTGGCGTGTGTGAGCTACAAATTGTTGAGGAACGTCAACGACAAATTGTTCAGATTGTTAGTAGACATTTATAGAGCGTAAGTTGAATCTTTAATTGGAAAATATTTAATCTAAGTCCAACACGTGGTCGAAAGTGCATCCACCACGTGCCGGGCGGCCATTGTTAGTCCGATTCACAGCGCGACAATTCATATAAAATTCCGGTTAGTGATTAAGTAATTGATTATATAGCGTTGAATATAGATGATAATAAAAGTCAATAATAATTATGTTATAGTAAATAATGAAAGTAGTATCATGAAATTGTCGCATCGTCGTAGACCCGTCAATCGTCACGGCCTAAATCATTAGAACATTTATTTCTATTATTTATTTTTCAAAGAGAAAAGGAATATTATTATTTTTCAGTTATATATTATATTTTCAATTTTCATCCGGATAATAGTTTTTCAATATTAAATAAATTAATATTATTATTTTCCTTAAAATTATTTGATGCGAGTGTATTATTTTATTCAATTGTGAAACAGATTTCCCCGATAATATTAACCATTTTCAGGCAATCGGGGTGGCATCCCTTGTTCAAGGACAATCAGGAAAAAGAAAAAGGTAAAGTTGAAAGCGGCTCTATTTTTTTTGAGGGACAAATTGAGCGCTATCACAATTTATATTATATTGTGTTATATCATATCGGCAAGTATACGGTTTCCGTGGCGCCGCCAAATGACGATGCATTTTTGTAGAACTCGACGAAATAAGACGTTTTTTAAGAATAAAAAATTTCGATATCTCGCTTAGTTTTCGAGATATCGGAGCTTCAAAATTGTTTTTTTTTCATTTTTATTTCTACGTTATGTTTGATATTTTTCGACGAAATGAGACTTTGTCAGGTCTTATTTTGTCGAGGAAGGTATGGATGTAAACAAATGATCTATATGTACGCCTCAAAACAAATTTTACTGTCACAATCGCACTAGGAAATGAAAATCAAACTATAAATGTAAGAAGACACAAGATTCCTGGAATTAAAAATTTTGTGTTTACATACTATTTGTTTACATTTAGGAATCTTATACCCCAAGTGGGGGAAATCTTATACCCCACTTGAATACAGGAAGAATATGAACAGAAAATGCACTACGTATACGATTTGTTTACATTTAAATTCATATTTGATATTTTCGATCATTGTAGTGTTGTCTTCAGTAACAAGTGGTCTATCTATATTTCGTTTGGAGTTAAACTTTTTGCAAGGCACAAAATGTCAGGTAAACATCCATCATTACATAAAGATTTGGATAATTTTAATGTCTATGTATCTTTTAACAAGTTAATTGGTAATGAAGATCAAACTATTTCTTTTTTGGAAGAAATAGGCTTGATACCTTCACGCAATTCAACTCCACCACTATGTTGTGAACTCCCAATGTCCGTTGAGATTTGTGCTGACAAAAAACTCAAATGGGTATGGAGATGTGCTACAAAAGGTTCAAAGAAAAAAGGATCCAAATCTTGCCGTAAAATTATTAATCCGAGTCAGAACACTTTTTTTGATGGAAATTTATGTCGTATTTCGTTCAGAGAAACCCTTGCAATCGTCATTTCTTTTGTCATTGGAATGAAATTTAGTGATGTGTACAGTAATCTACAAGCTTGGCGTCATCATGACGATGGCTCTGAGCTAAGTTATAATACTGTATGTGATTATTTTAGTTATTGTCGTGAAATAGCTGAAGTAATCGCATCACACACTGATATTGTTCTTGGTGGCGACGGTAAAACGGTCCAGATTGATGAAACGTTTTTAACAAAACGTAAATATAATCGGGGTCGTATTACCGAACAAATGACTGTAACTGTTTTAGGTTTGTATTGCAAGGAAGACAAAACAGGTCTTTTTTTTCGAGTCAATTCAAAATCCAAAAGTGAATTGTGGCCATATATCAAGAAGTATATTGACATCAACACTTCCAGACTATGTACTGACAGTGCAAAGCAGTATCACGGAATTAAACAATTGTTCTCTTCCAATACTGTTCATTTGCAAACCAACCATAGTAAGGGAGAATTTGTCAACAAACTTGATAAGGCCAATACCATCAATGATTTGGAGAACCAGAACAAATTGCTGAAAAAGAGCATTGTATGTCGTAGAACATCTAAACTTCTTCACCAATACATGGCTCTGTTTTGGTACAGACAAAATGTATTGAATAAGTTTAACGACAAAGGTTCGCGAATCATGCAATTTCTTTTGGATATTAAGCAAGTTTATCCGGGTTATTTGAATGGTGAATTGCAGGAAGGATTAACTTTGAAACAAATAGATTCACCTATATTATCAGCAGAAGATGCACTTTTGCTTCCCCCAGCAAAAAGGCCTCGACTTGATGATAATATAGATGAAGAAATAGATGAATTTGATATTGAAGCAGCGATTCAAAATGACGACTCAAGTTCAGAATCAAATTCAAATGATTTATTCTGAAACAAAAATTATTTAACACATGTTGAAAAAAAAAAAAAAAAAAAGAGTTGAGTTATTATTGGGTTCGGTGAAAATTAAATTATTTCTACTCAAAACAATAACTAACTAATCCTCTTTCTTCGTGTGTGCGGAACGCAAGTGATGATACCTCCTCGTGGTGCGATCTGGGCAGTCATAAATTATTTCATAAAATGTTTTATCATTCCATAAATTAACTTATCATTGGCGAAATCATCAAAATTAATTTTAATTTGTTTCTGAAAAATACTATCTCTTCAAATTTATTCAAGCCCCCCCCCCCCCCCCCCCGGGCTTCGCCCCTGGACCCCACTCTATATTTACACACATACACATACACACTCACACACATGCGTACATACATACATACGTACAGATTGTTTGTTTTCATCGAAATAAGACTTAACAAAGTGTTATTTCGTCGAAAAATATCAAACATAACGTAGAAATAAAAGTGAAAAAAAACAATTTTGAAGCTTCGATATCTCGAAAACTAAGCTAGATATAGAAATTTTTTATTCTTAAAAAACGTCTTATTTCGTCGAGTTCTACAAGAATCAATTGTCATTTGGCGGCGCCACGGAAACCGTGTAATTCCCATCATATCATATTATCTTATCTCAATATTTATTTCATACCTTAATATAACGTTTAACGCAATTAAAAGTCTTACATTATAACGAGCTATTTCAAACTGTCTGCCAAGGCTTTAGCACCCACTCCTCTTTCTACTATGTAGTAAATTGTTTTTTTTAAGTTTGAATAATGAAATAAAAAAAATTTTGTTCATGTACCCTGTGATTTTTCTTTTATTTACTTTTAGACCCCTTTGAAGTTGTCTGGCGGCACGTTAGCCCCTGGCAAACTGTCTGCCAATATTTTCCCACTTTTCTTGAATATGAATAAAAGTTTTTCCTGTAATGAGAATCCGTGTATCTTATAAATTTTTTTACACCTAAATTTTCCATTTTCAACTACACGCCCTCGCTTCATGACCCGGATGGAAGACAGGAAAAATTATGTTCGGCTACACCAAAGGTACCTTTTTCAATATAAACGAACCATATACCACATTTTTTATGTAGCCAGCTCTCCGTCTAATATGAAAAAAATTATTTATAATTATATTTTGAGCCTTTGACACGCGTTCTCATGGAAAATAATGAGGTATCAGCACTTAATTGCTTGTATATACGTAAATTAAGGATAGGTTGAAATAAAACTTACGCAGATAGGAAGATGATATTCCAAAGAACGGGTTTCTTGCTTAAAAATATTCTGAGGGTACTGAATTATAACAAAAAATCGCGAATGAAGAAGGAAAATTACAGCAATTTCTGCTACGTAATGAAGAGTTGGCAACCTCGCAGCAAAGAGGATAATTTGCGCACGCGCGCGCTATTCGAAATAAATACAAGTTTATATAGTAGTTATACAGCTGATGACGCGCGCATGCGCAGTGTAACGCAACGTTACCACGTCGTAGATATTAGTTATATATATTCGTGTTGACATATGTTTATTTTCCCGACCTTCTTGAAGAGGCTATACACGTGATAATGAATACTACATAATAATAGTTATGTATAATAAGTTCTAATTCAGAAAATGATAATATGTACTTACTTGAATTATTTTCAGCATCTTGTATAATTGGCGCATAACGCACCGTCGATTGAGCATTTTCTACAAGTGATATAACCTGCAACTTTTTCTGTCTCATACGAAATTCATGAACACGTTCTGTCGAAGTCATTGCCGTTTTCTTAATTTTATTTTCGGCTGCTTTTTTTCTTGCCCGATGCTCTCGAACACGATCAGCGGTAATTTTTGGCATTATTTTTCAGTATTTTAATAAATATGAAAAATGTTAATATAACACAACACAGAAAAATTATTAAAAGTTCGTGATAGTCACTATGACCCAACTGAAAATAATGTACATCTCCATGGCAGTATTGGGCGCAGGCCGCAGAGCTCCTTTTTTCGTCATGCACAGTAGGAATAATAGAAATCGTATAGTATTGTATACCTAGATCATAGTATAATATAGGTTGTAATGATATTCGTCCGGGCGACGCCAATTATGCGTGTGAGAAGAGGGGATAGGTGCTTATGCACCTATTTCTACAATAATTCCTTAGACGAGGCAAATGACACTGTCGATTGGGGCTTTGACGAGTGAGGACTTGTCAACCACATGTTATAGTTGCACGCAGCAATTCAATAAGTGAGGCAATAGGAGAGTCGCGGGACTTAACGTGGTGGCAGCTACACGTGGGACGTTAAGTGAGTGAGCAGATGATCGTCAGTCAAAGATGTTGCTGAGGTTGATAGAATCACTGAGGTTGCTGGGGATGCTGAGGTCGCCGAAGGTGCTGAAGTGGTTGAAGCTATGGAATAAAGTGTGTAGTGAAGGCATGCAGAGTGAGAAGAATGGGTGTGAGAACCCCTGTAGACCCCCCTTTCCCGGATGTAAAATGTATAGAGTTGAGCGCCTTAATGCATTGTTCCCATGTATTTCCCCTGCTCTGCTCTATACTAATTATGGCGTCGCATCTGCGAATTTGTCGTATACTAGGTCGCAGAATTCACGTACGTAAGAACTAATATTTTTGATTTATATAGTCGCGTTATTATTTATTGTGAGTGTTGGAAAGTGTATGTGAGAATGGAATGTGGACGCTCATTATTATTGCTTCATTATTATTTCATTTCCATTATCAATTAAATAAATATATTTAATTTTATAGTATGAATAAATTCTCCCGGTTTATTTACTAAATTATTATTTGAACGGGAGTGGCATCCCTCGTGTGCTTTTAGGGTTCCTGTTGCCGAGAAATTTAAGTTGTATTATTTTTGAATATTTTGCGTGGCGCCTAGAAAATGCCACGTCACAAGGTATAGTCGTGCTCGTGCACTATATGATTTCTATTATATTAACTGCGCATGACACAAAAAAGAGCTCTGAGCCCCCAATACTCCATGGTATGCAGAGTCCGTGCACGGGGCGCGGGCCCGTATACGGCGGTAGAGTAGTGGGGACGCAGACCACTACGAATCATCGCATAAAGAGGAGATGAAGTGTAGGGAAACTATATGGAAACACACTCTATCTCATTCTATCACAGCCTAAAACCTATGTATACACTTATAGCTATTCCTTTTTTCGTTACACATTTTCGTTTCATAAATTTCAATTCACACCGTCCCAAAAGAAGGTCCACTTCAAAAATTGTTCATTCTTTTAGAAGAAATTATATCTTTACTATTTAAAATAAGAATGATAAAAACAATACCAGTCACAGACTGTATTAGATTTACATACATATACAGATAAATTCAATTATATATACTAGGTTGTAAACCTAAACTTTATCATTAACTTTTTCATAAATTTACCATTATCACATTTATAATAACTATTCACAACAATGTATGACTATAATGATTCACTTTCATTCCCTGTAAGAGTGAGCGAGTCAATTTCGCACACTTTGGTTAGTACGACAGAGAGAGCATTATATCGTCTGCCCGCATGTTGGAATCATCCTTTGTGTCTGCTTCTTCAAATTTATATGTATAATAATAATGTCAATAAGATATATATAAATTTCAGCTTTGCTGAAATAACGTAAATTTTTATATAATTTTCGAACTTTTGAAATTTTATAAAACCCACAAGGGACGGGAATGAGTATCTGCCATTGAATTTTGAAAATAAAAAAATTGTATACTTCAAGATATCAAAACGGCGGACAACCTGCGATTACGTTTCAAAAGTCAATTTTGTCTTTCTTGGACTTCTGAACACGCTATCAAGAATCATCTCCGGGGATAGCAAATTTACATTTCACCTACAGCAAGTGTAATGATATACATTGGATCAATATGCAGTTTGCTGAGCCTTGTGAAGTTAGCACCCCCAGATGCGAATGTCGCAATTTTTTTCCACTATTCGTTTGTCCATCGTAGGACCACGTTTGTCCACATGGAAGATTATTTTGTCCAAGTGCCGTTTAAAAGTTATAAACAAACACTTTTTTCCAAACATATTTCGACCAGCAGTCCCGAACCGCAAAAACTTGTTGAAAACCCCAAGATCATTTGTCCATCGTTAGTCCAGGTTTGTCTAGCTATTAGGTTCAATTGTCCACCTTTAGGTTTATTTATATTAATTCTTTAATATATTGGAAATTTAGAAATTTTTTTGATAATTTAGAAAATGTCAGTAATTTAGAAAAAATGTTACAAAATGTTGACATAAGGTAAATTGAAGATCAATATTCAAACAAATCAATATTGAAATTTGGCGTCTGAATTCAGTTATCCACGCGCCGTTTGAAATTTAGATATAAAAATTTTTTTAGGCGAGTGCCTCAAAAAACGACGTTTTAGGCACTGAATAGAGTCCTTAAAATAATACTTTCTTCTACACTTTTTTACTTCACGGCCGCATTCATTCCGCTTGATAGTTTACATGTTACCTCTATTTCAAACGCTAGGATACTGAAAGAAGCAACGTTGGTTATTGAACTGTATAGCAACGCAACGTTTTAATTTATTTATCCATAAAACAAAAGATAAAGTTGCGTGATCCCAGCACAGGCTGTATACCTATATTATACTATAATATATAAAGGTATACAGCGCTGAGGTCCAACTTTTCGGCCTAGATACACAAATCACAATTTGAAACATTTTCTGACTAGCACTTTCGAATTGCTTAAATATAATTTTCAAACCACTTGGATGATTTGTTCACAAGTAGTCCAACCAAAAGTTTTTTTTTAACAAATTGAAAACTGCAAAATGTTTCCCTTCACATAAACATTCGTCGGATATACATCGCCCTAATAGCCATGGTGCACTATACTTAATTCTACTTCGTGCTGTCAGAAGTTATCACCATTGTGAGGCCACAGTATTTCACGACGTGTAATACGTCGAAGTAAGAAAAAAATAGGTGGTTTGCAGCAATTACAGAGCTGACGTTCTGTATAGACCTCGATTATATCATCAAAAATGAGTTATGAGAAATCTATATGGATTGTGTGCTTGCTATGAAAGTTTTTAAAGCTCAAACGTCGCAAAAATCGGGTTTTTTTATTATTCGGGAGTTTGAAGTATAAGAAAGTTTTCAAGAGTTTTTGAGTTTTCGAGAGGTTTCGGAGAGGTTTTGGACCTTTTCAAGCGTTGGCCCCTGCCCGCTGTTGTCCTCTATCCCCTGTCTTCTATCATCCCTTCTCCAACAACAAAAAACTGGGGACAAACAAGAGACGACAAGGGACAAGAGACAACTGGGGGCAGCAAAGGACAAGGAACAGGAAACTTTCAACAATTCTCAAAATTCCTTAAAAATTTCCGAAAACTCTTAAAACTTATAAAAAACTTGAGAAATCTCTTAAAAAACGATTTAGGCGGTTTTGAACAAGTTTCTGCAATTCAGAACTGCTGGTCGAAATACGTATGAAAAAAAAATTTGTTTCATAACTTGTAAACGGCGCCAGTATACAAAATAATCTTTTGGCTGGACAAACGTGGTCCTACGATGGACAAACGAATAGTGGAAACAAAAATCGCAAAATTTGCATTCGGGGGTGCTAACTTCACAGGGCTAGTTTCTGAAATACCGTAAGTCTACCGATTACTGGCTCTTAGATTATATATTGTATGTGCAGTTTTCATAAATGTGGGAAATCACTATTAGAAGGTTATGAGTACCGTGGACTTCCATTTCTTGTCACACTTTCTTCCAAAAGGGAAAATAGGTAACAAATTTCGCGCCGAGCCTCACCTCTCTGTCTTTTTCTTCGGAACTCACAGTCCCGGAACTGTGCGACGCGAAAATGAAGACGCCTGTAGCGTAGATACAGGTGAGTATTCACATTGGGAACCTAAAGTTCGAATTTAGTCAATATCCCGTTATGTTTTCATAATAAGTAATCATTAATAGTATGATTGTTATCTGATGAACATCATGAACTCGAAGAATAATTGAAATATTCTCGATCAATATCTATGTGCACTTGCTCAGGACTGTATTCACTTCACGATATATTTATATATTGAGTAAAATTGGGTATGCATACAAGAGTTAAACATCACTCATTATAATTTCATTTTCACACCGTTGTATATACAAAATACATTGTTCCATTTCTTTATTGTCAACACTTGAACGATCTAAAGTTTATCATTTTTTCTTAGATAATGGTTGTTTGACAATACAAAAGTTAAGCAAGTGCAAGAAAGATGATCTATTGTATGTGATACTTACTTGTTGTTTTGTTATGTATATCGGTTTATTAAGAATAATCCATGTCGTCGTTTCGTGACAAGCCGGCATTGTAATAGAGCCTTCATATGTCATGTAATGTTTTGTATCCGGGAGTAAATCTCGAACGGCGAATCGTTTGATTTCCATAACTTTTCCTACATCATTTTCATATTAATTCATAATATAATTCTAATGTACTTTGTGTTTATATGCATTTCATCATGGTTTTAATGAAAAATTTGCCATTATTTTATAAAAACTATCTCACCTCCATACTTGATTTCACCTAATTCATCCGTAAATCGTCTCAATTCAGGGTTTGATAAATCGCCCATCTACAAAATATAATCGGACCATTGACTCAAGCCATTAACTGCATGCAGATTTATTAATTGTTTTGATTTATTAGAATTCATGTTGAATGAATTTTTATTTTAAATATTACCATTGACAGGAACATTAATAAGTTGAGTTACTCACTTGGAGTAATAAGGAGACTGCTACGATTCCTTGAGGCCGATGGAGTGCATCGGTAAAATTGTTATATAATTGCGAGTTAAATCCGAATATTTGAATCTGTTGAGTAATTCAAGATAGTAGATCATAATTTGCTTGTTGATCAAAAATTGCTTTCAAATGATACGATAAAAAGTTCACACACCTCAGCTGGAAATGCATAACTATCCACCGTGTGCTCACTTCCACGTTGGTCTGATAAACCATAATGAAGGTGAATCTCGTGGAATTGATAGCGATAGCTTAGTGGTCCACCTGATATGTTAACAGGATGCTGCGTCCCATTATCTACAGAAAAAACAACTCCATGACCTGTGTTGGCAAGTACTCCTCGGACACCATGTTTATCTAAATGGAGTGGCTGAAGATTGCGATCAAATAGTAGCTTTTTAGGTTCAAGATTAACAGGGGACTGCCTGCGGCCCTTATTGCAAAGCGACCATTCGGGATTAATCAAACCCCAAAATGCAGGACCTAAAAACAAAAGAGTACCACACTGTAATTTCCCAAAATTTATTTATGTCAATGTACTACACAATTACACTATTTTTTATTAATTTCCATACC
Source organism: Microctonus brassicae (assembly GCA_918226075.1). Lineage (NCBI taxonomy): Eukaryota > Metazoa > Arthropoda > Insecta > Hymenoptera > Braconidae > Microctonus > Microctonus brassicae. The sequence goes on from OW445482.1 coordinate 15,894,415, forward strand.
GGATATTCCATCATATGTCCACCATTCTTCCCAGCTAAGTGGCCGTGACTCTGCAATGATATATTTCATCGTGAATGACAAAAAATACGATTTATATGAAAATATGGCACATAATACTATTTTTGAATCGGTGAAATTATCTCAGATATATTTGACACCCAAATTACAGCGTCATTATTTTCGTTGAGTTGTGTCAAAGTGATTTTTGTAGGAATGCTGTAGTAAGGATATTGATGTGTTCGAGATGTTACCAAACAAGTAAAGTATGATGCCGTGGATCTGGGTTGAGTAATTAGAAAAAATTAATGAATGTGACTTTCACAATGTAAAGAAAAATAAGCACAATGATTTATTTGAATATCACAGATTATTTATACTGGTTAATATTGCATTGAATGACTGAATGAATGAATGGTAAATAATGTTAAATTGATAAGGATGAATTGAACAATCGCTGTGAATCAATGCAGTTGTAATGTGAATTAGAACGAAATGCGATTGTATGTAATTTAGTTTTATCAAGAGACACGGTAGTGTCTCGTGCCAAGTTCACTGCGCAGCGAGACACTACGTACCGTGTATCTATGCGCGAAGTTCAAAGTTGGAGGAGACCACTATGATGAGATCTCATGAATGCACAAATTTTAGCGGAAAAGTAATAGGCGCAATTGAAAGCCCGTGTCACAATTATACAATGAAACTTACTACTTTTTTCTCCTACGTGCCGTATAATGGAAGATATATTAAGTTGAAGTTGAAAACTCATGATTTTCACGATGAAACAAATTCAGTCCTGGTCATCATCGTCGTCTGTCGGGCGTCCTCATCCAATACATGCATGATGAATACACTTGTCTTTCTTCAATCTATACTGTAGTATCTTTCTCTTACTTCTAAAACTTCCTATCGTTTTGCCTTTTATTATTGCAAGTTTGCAACTATCTTTTTCTAAGATACATGGCATCTATAAGTTTGTTGGAGTCTACTCCTCAAGAATCGATATAAGGCCCTGGGTATGAGAAAAATAAGGGGTGAAATCGAGCGGAAGAAAAACGCAAACTAAAAGCGTTACGGGACGAAAAGCCTTACGCTATCTCTTCCTTATGCTTTCCCCACTAATCTTATACTGAACGCAAAGGGAAATGGAAGGGATATGTGTACAGTTGTATACCTATATATGTGCACCTATATACGTATACGTAGTATTTTGTATACGTTGTGACGGTCGCCTTTCCTCAGAAAGGTTTGAATCCGGATATTCAACTCTTTATTCTGGAGTTACTTACGTCAACTTACTATTTTACAAGGGATGCCACCCCAGTTACACTAACTTCAAAGAATCCTGGGAAAATTCTCAAGGATCTGGAAATAATATATTGCATGCTCAAATAATGTTAATATGAATAATTTTGATAACGAGTAATTTAATTGATATAAAAACGACTTCAAATATTTATTGAATAACCGGAATGATTTTAAATGGAAAAATATGATATAATAAAACTGTTTACAATAATTTTGATATTGGTTTGACCTTTTTTAAGGGCCGAACCAATATATTCGAACACAATATTTTCTCTTGACTCTACTACCTCTATATAATTTACTCTCTTTCTTCTATTTTCTCTCTATTTAACTCTATTTAATCTACTGACTCTACATTCGTCTCTTTATGCGTGGCGTTCATCGGATGGGTCTACAAGACCCGATTTTGACTTCCTACTATTTCACTCAATATATAATTGCATTCTTAACCCATACTTTCCATACTCATACACTACACACTTGACTTGCCGACTCCGCGTGTGGAAGCGTGCTCTGTTGCTGGTCGAAACCTCCGAAGTTGTCTGTTAGGGTGTCCATCCTATCGATTGTCCACTGACTGTTTAGCCTTAACTCACTAAATCAGCCCAATCAGTCCGACGACCTTCCCATTTCTATCGACTCCATCCTTCGGGTGCGATCTCATCGTGGCACACAAAAACGCGCACCTGACACACGTACTGATTGGACGGTGAAATCGGAAGTAAGTACAAATTATCCGCAGTGTCGTTTTCAGCCTCGACGTCCCTCTCCATTGTCTACAAATTCTATTGCCCCACTTATCAGTCAATTGGAATATTATTTCGACTGAATTCCGGACAATACTCGCCGGCCAATGTGTTAGTCTCTCTCTCCCTCGAGCCTTCCGTGGCTCTCAATATGGTCATTCTCAAGAGTTACTTTACTTTTGTGGCAATAGACGATTCTGGAGCTCTCCTTTGACTGACGATAGCGGGTACGGCTTGGACGTGGAGGCGAAGTTGATCATCACTTTTGCACTTATTCCGGACACATATACTCCCTTCCACTCATCTTTCTCCATTCGGACAACTGAATACGCCCGGGTGCGAATGAAAGTAATGAGTGGCCTGGCCATCTCATTGCAACGTATACATGTATTATACAGTATTTGTGCATATCCAAAATTTTATTTGTTTCATTCATTCCTATCAATATTGATACTTATTTTCATCAAAAATAGTGAAGTGAGCAAAATTGATTACGTATAGTGAATTATGAGGAAAAAAAACAAATGATAATGAAAACCAATCTGAAAAACACGTGGATGCGGTTACCAGGTAGGTTATGTTATTCATGCTTTCATGGCTACGTTCCACTAAGCGACCACAACGACCACGCTCACGATCGCAGTTTTTCCAATTCCACTTGATTACGAGCGTTTCAATCATGAACCCAAGTGGAACGGAGTTAGGGTTGTTTCGAGCGTTCATCAAAAATTACAAATGGCGAGTTTGAAACAAAAAGCTAGCATGAAAAGTTACAATTTGTTGATTTGAACAATGAACATAAATAATTATTGGTTAATTTTACAAACATTGAAAAAATATACATAAATTGATTTTTTACATTGTATTTTGGAGTAACTTTGTATTATATTGTAGGATATTCAAATAATCGACATTTGACATAATCGAATTGTTTTTTTAGACGCAGTTGCATATTTATTTGCGCGTCGTAATAATGCTTTAGAATCTTCTTTATTCAGTTCAGATGAAGAGTGGAATGCAATCTTACATAATTACAACCGTGAAAAGACTACGAATTCTTGGATACGATCATGTTATTACTTGATTACTCTTTATTCGGATAAGGAATTCAAAATCCGTTTCAGGTAAATATTTTTCTTCCAAAAACCGCGCCGAAATCGTCTCAACGTCCACCTCGACCCATCTTTTCAGATGAGTCGTTGTGAGCGTTTGGTGGCGAAATTAATGACGTCATTCTTGACGTATTCGCGGCGCCATGTGGAACGGCTTATGGGACGTTTTGGGCGTTGTGATCGCTTAGTGGAACGCACTCCATATGATATAGATTGTACATACGAACATCTACACTTTTGATCAATCGAATTTATACTTTATTTACTTCCATATATATCGTCCCTTCCTTGCATTAAATATGTAACTGCAATAAGGCAATTTATAATAAATCAATAGGAATGTCTGTTTGTACTCAATTCACGTGAATATTCATAATAATCTGTGATACATAGTAACTAGTTAAAATCAATAGTTATAATAAATAATTTGAAAAAATATTAATACAAATGGTTACGAGTTTAACGCAAAAAGAGGACAATATAAATCGATTCGATGATTGTACTCCCGAATTTAGAAATGTCTGAATTCGTCTATTTGCAGTGATGTAATTAGCTTGTCATTAAAACCATCTCCAAAAACTAATGCAGAGTGGCAGCGCGAGTACAGACTTCGAAAAAAACGACAAAAATCACAAAATGATAATGGTGATGAACCAGTCAAAATGTTTAAAGCTGAATATAATCGTCAATACAGGTTGAAGCAAAATCTGGAAGTAAAGTTGAAGTCTGATTCTGCTAAAATAGTTCTGAGGCAAGAAGTAGGGCCTTCTGAATACCTAACACCTGTACCTACGGCGCCATTGACACAATTAAGTCCTGATGCAGGTCCTATAATTATAAGGTACGAAGCAGTGACAGTGTACATTTCTGTCAATAAGAAAGTTGAAGACGTAATAGATTCTCTTCACGAGGCATTATTGGCATATACGGAAGGAGGTTCAAAACTGTTGAAAAAACGGTATCATGAACTTCCGCTCATACTTGGCGGTGATTTTAACATTCAATTTGATACTGATCAAGGATTGCGCTGTGTACAATTTTTTAAAAAAGAACTGAATTTGGACTTCGTTTCTGGTAACACGCTGGAATTGACTACATATGGTACATTCATTGATGGGATATTTTCGAAATATGTAAATCATCTTACTTCCGACGTCCATGTATCATATTTAAGTTACCACAAACCTATTGTCACAGTGATAAATAAGACATTATTGTTGATGAAATTATTAATGTTCAAGATGATTTCAATATTGAAGAAAATCAATTGTCATTATAATGAATTGATGTGATAATAAATTTCAAAATCCGAATAAAATTTTCAATATTTCTAGTTACACAGAAGAAGCCTTTACTTACTGCCGTTGCATATTGAATATATTTTCAATTCCACGGTGATTATTCTTGAAGAGTAAACTCTAATCGCGTGTCGGAGCTATCACACCTTTTTCTTTTCTCTTATTAGTATGAACATTAGCCAAGTGCGCACGCTGGTCACGCAGATTAGGTGATCCTCTCCTGTGGCACCATGGTGGGTCACTCCAGTGGAATAAGTGAAATGTCACTTCAAACGAAATGTATGATAGATCGATCAGAGGTTGGCTGTTAATTATTATATATATTATATTAATCATAATATATATATTGTAGAAGAAAGTAGTTTTATTCATGATGCAATTAGTGGACTGTAATTCAAGGAGCCAGGAAGATGGCTGTAGTCGCAAAAAATTGTGTGACGGCACAATGATTAAAATTGAGATGAATTTAATTTTTACAAGCACAAATAAATTATTATAAAGAAAAGACAAAATGTTCAACAATTGAGACGATAGATTGTATTGAATTGTAATTGAAGATGAGGCAAATAATAATTGTATTAATTATTATTGCAACTTAAATTGAATGTTGATCTGTACTGTGTGAAACTCACAGAGTGACCACACAGAGTGTGGATGATATTATTGATTACCACACGCTTTTAATGAGATGCAGTGAATATATCAATAGTTCATTAAATAGTTTTGAGATGCAACGGTAATTTAGAAAACATATAACACGAAAAAGTAGACGAGGCACTTTTTGCACGTTGTCCTGTGTAATTAATAATGGCTTCACCCCATTGTCCCGGTAAGAACGTGGTGATGACCACGAGCGTTGTCAAGATGCACCGAAGATGCCCGATGGGCAGTTGCATGGTCAAGTGAGAGCGCCACTGACCGGGCGACACTCTAAAAATATTTAAAAATGCACTAGAAATGGCTCGCGCCATTTCATTGAGTGCACTACTGAATAGGCATAATGCCAATGCAATAATTGAGTTGGTTGAAACTTTCACCATGGTAGTCTACATAATACCAATTTTGAACATATATATTCTCTAATATATAAAATTCTCCTGTCACAAATTTAGTTATAATACTTCTCCGAAACGGCTCGACCGATTTTGATAAAATTTTAAATGTATACTCAATAGGTCTGAGAATAGGTTGTTAACTATTTTATACACCCCTAACTGTTAAGGGTGGTCCACCTCAAAATTTGTTTTTATATTTTTCAGACAAAATTTTTTATTTTAATTTTTTTATGATGTGGCATTGAAAAATACATACAACCCTAATTTTTCATCCTTCTACAATCAACCCCCATTTTTTAATTTCGATATTAGTAATTTAATAATTTTCAACCCCGGTCGATGACTGATCAATTATCACTGGATCAGTTATCCCCTCTAGGCCGCTAGGGGTCACTTCTCACCCAGTAAACAGCACGGAGTAGGAGTGAAATATCTCTCTCACACTAGAAACCTTTTCTCAATCCATACACAGTTTTCGGCTATTATTATTTGTGCATCGATCGTTGTAGTGAAGTTTACAATTATCATTTCACTATTTCAGTGTAATTCTTAAGTAAATTTATTATTAATTTGCAGGGCTGTAATTATTTATTCCTTATTAATTTTGAGTGTAGTTCTCACGTTTAGTTAATTGAGTTAATTTCATATAACCTCATAAGTACTCAACACGTGTCACGAGCTCACGCCAACAACTTTTATTGTGTTACACGTATAAATTATTCTTATTTGTTGAATTATTGTTTAACGACAGTATAATAATAATATTAAAGTCAGTGTGTGCAAAATTTTGTGAGAATCATAAAAATGAAATATTTTAACAGGTAAGTTAAATAATAAAATAAAACACACGATATACACTAAATATTATATATGTGTACATGCATATTAAGGAGTGGAGTGGCGTAGTGGGCTAGACGCTCGCATGCTACGCAGGCGACCAGAGTTCGAATCTAGCCATCGGTGAAAAAAAAAAAAGTCCATCGTTAAGGGGAACACTATGTAACAATAATAATGTATATGCATTACTTTTCTATTTTTCATTATTAACTAATTTAATTCGTTCTATTTATGCGTGTTTTAAACAGTGAACAATGCCAACAAAACGCAGAGGGGCTTCTTTGGGCCGTCAAACACGTCAAGCTGCACTTATGCGAAATAGAAGAGACCAAAGAACAGAAGAATAAAAAGAGCAAGGTAATACTAGTGCGCGTGTGGCCATGGCGCGATTGCATCACAATCGGAAGATACACGGGCTGAACGAAATGAGTAAATAAGATTACGGCAAAGACAAGCACGCCTTTTCATAGTTGATAGACGCAGAGCAAATGACCAACAACGCCAACAAGTACATAGAGCATTTTCATCTGATTTATTCCTGCGTCTAGCATTTGAGTATGAGCCCGATATTCAATATTATGCTCATTCAAAAGTGGTAATTGGCGCTATGCGCTAGGAATGTCCGCATTGTAATGCTCTTAAAGTCAAAAATGAGCCAGACGGAATGTGTTGCGCATCAAGAAAGGTGCAACTACTTGCCATTGGTACACCTCCTGAACCATTAATCGGTTTACTTATCGGCACGGATCCTGATTCTAACCTGTTCCTGAAGTCAATACGTACATTCAATTCATGTTTCCAAATGACATCGTTCGGAGCAAGAGTAATAATTAAGAATAACCATGTTTTTCACACGGACAATTATACGTGGCATGCTTTCGAGTGGGCAAACCATCCAGTTTGTTTGTGCTGGCTAAAGACAGACTAACCAAAAATATTGTACACTCCGTTGCACTTGGAAATTAATTCGTTTTTTTTTTTTAATTGTCATAATTAGTAATAGCAAATATAAATCATATTTTTTAATGTATATATAACATTTAAGATATTCAATTTTGAATATATTAGTTGAGTTAATAAAGTACAATGAATTAAAATAATGAATGGTTGATGTATTATTTTCATAGGCCGTCATCATCCACAGCGCTCCATTCCTCTTTCAGTCATAACACATCACCACACACTTACAATAAATTAGTTATTTTGTATTTAACTATACCGAAATATTCACTAGAAATAATTTATACGGCAATACAACCGAAAACTGTGTAGGGAGTGAGAAAAGGCTTCTAGTTTAAGAGGGATATTTCACCTCTGCTCCGTGCTGTTTACTGGGTGAGAAATGACCCTTAGCAGTTTAGCGGGAATAACTGATAGAGTTATAATTGATCAGTTATCGACCGGGGTTGAAAATTATTAAATTACTAATATCGCTATTGAAAAATGGGAGTTGATTGTAGAAAGGTGAAAAATTAGGGCTGTGTGTTTTTTTGAATGCCACATCATAAAAAAATAAAAATGAAAAATTTTGTCAAAAAAATATGAAAATAAATTTTGGGGTGGACTACCCTTTTCACTTAGGGGTGTAAGAAATAGTTATAAACCTATTCTCAGACCTATTGAGTATACATATGAAATTTTATCAAAATTGGTCAAGCCGTTTCGGAGGAGTATTATAACTAAATTTGTGACAGGAGAATTTTATATATTAGATATAAGATATATATGTACTAGCTGACCCAGCAAACGTATTGCCGTATAAATTATTTTTAGTGAATATTTCGGTATAGTTAAATGAAAAATAACTATTATTTTACCAGCAAAAAAAATATTATTTTGGCAGTTTTGACCATGCGACAGCAACACAATGCATACTGCACTCGATTATTCGTGCGTCCATGTGGTCATTCCCGGTCACCATAATTAATGGCGACAATTTGAATACTCAATTGATTGAGAAGGTGCATTCCCAAACAGCGTCCAAACAAGCAAATCCGTGCTGTTTGAAATCTAAACTTTTTTCTTCATCACACTCCAACATGCAATCAAAGGAAACATCTATCAAGAGAACCATGTCGTCATCTTCATCTCTCACAAGTCTTGCTGCCGAAACAGCATTTTCACAAACTACCCAACTATCTTCACTTGAAAAAATGCTCAATTTGTTTATCGAGCAACAGTCAACTCTCAACAAGGGCTTGAATGACTCAATGTCACAATTAACATCTACTGTCAACAAGCAAACTGAATGTCAATCATAAATGAACACCAAACTGAATGATATAAAAAAGATCGCCAAGACTCTTAGTGAACATGAAGTTCGCATTAATAAATTGGAGCAACACAACGAGGTTCTCACAACTCGAGTCAATGCGCTATGTGAGGGAAATTATGAATTGAATAACACGATTAGAAAGCTGAAATCATCTCAAGTAGCAAGTTCATCCATTGCGTCTTCAGAGGTTATCTTCTCCGGTATTCCATTATCGCTTGCACTGAATCCGTCAACAGCTGTAACTAAAGTGCTGAAGCCCATCGATGCATCACACCAATAGTAGAAGATATCCTTGATATACGTGTAGTAAAAAAGAAATACGATGGTACAGTTGCTACGTCACCTAAATTAACCAAATCATCACTAATTGTTAATTCCGAATCTACAGATTGCAGAGCATATTGTTAACAAAAAAAAGACGTCACGGTGTTCTCTTCATTGAGCAGGCTTTCGATTCTGACATAAATGGAAAAATTTCCGTAAATGAGTCCCTTGAATCTCACACTCACGAATTATATAGGCAGGTCAAAGAAATAATACACGAAAAGAACTATGAATATGTATGGATGAAGCAGCGTATTATATGTATATTCGTATGCATGATAACTCTGACAAGGTATACATTAAAACTCTGACAGATCTGGATGAGTTCAAGTCATCCTGAACACTTATGTCTCTGAATACTATCTGCATCAATCATACACCAAAATTTGAACTTTTAGTCGCACACTTTAATATTTGATAAATTTAATAAATATTTAATAAATAAATCAATCAATTAATCTCTGTTAACAACCTCAATAGTGTATTCATCTCATTTTCTCAAAAATAGTCAGAATACTAAGTTTCACTTTTACCGCGTGTGAACTCACACTCGTTTGTTTATTTTTTTTGTTTCTTAAGTGTAACACAAGCATTTTTCACCGTTTTTCATATACTCATGTAGAAATTCACCATCGGCCCTATCATGGGCCACCATAAGCTGCCAATCTTATATCATTGGCTCAATAGTATCAACTAGAATTGGTACAATATTGGCATGATAATATCGGCCCAGCATTGGCGGATGGTCTTGTGCCGATAATGAATTCCTTCATAGTCCCTTTATTACCCCGGTAGAAATTGACGATGGGGCCTATATTGGCCCTACATCGACATGCCCATCATATATATGGGCCCGAGACCCTTAAAATAATATATATATATATATATATATATATATATACTGTTTGAGAATGTGGGGACATTTTCAAGTTGTAATTTTTCCACGCATGAATTAAGTTGGCACCTTGTCAAAAACTATACAATTTTGTCCACTAGGGTGCATTCTGACCTCGCTTCATTGTCTTCCCCCACTGCAACTTCACTTGAGTAACTGCTTCTACGCTGCAACCACGCTTCGCTGCCTAGCTAATCAGTAACTTGCTTTTTCTGCTTATAATATCAATTTGTGCCTGCGTAAATTAAAATTACTGTCTTCGCGAGTTTTAATACACCTCTGTTAACTGTTTGTGCTAATAATTGCCACCGCCACAATATAAAAACTGTTAAATTCAATTGATCACGCTGCACGTGGCCTTACAACCCACTTGTTGAGTGATATTCGTAACTGTCGTTTTTTCTATTTTCGCATTATTATATATATTTTACACTCACCAACTTTATTAGAATTTACTGTGAACAACAATTTCGTTTTTTATAATAAAACCCAACTGAAAATAAAGACATTCATTTATTTTAACTGCCTTCGTCAACAATATACAATAAAAAAATTTTGAATAATGAATAATATATTAATAACCTGAAAACAATTATACATTCAATATTAAACTTAAACATGCATACATATATTATATTTTGAAAAATACGTTTTCTCAGGTGGGATTTGAACTCGAATCCTCCGGACTGCCAATATCGAGACTGATACGCTGCTAACTGAGCTAGCCAACAATATATAGTATCGGACATATATTTTACTTGAAATAATAGACCATTGGCCGATTATTGTGCTAATATAGGCAACACGATTAGGGCTGATCATAGGCAATACTATTAGCACTACACAGGCTTCCTCGTCTATTTTATATAGGCACAGCATAGGGTACGTTGTCACGCCGATATAAAACTATAGATGGCCACACAATTGGCCAATCATTGGGCTAATATTGGCGACACGCATAGGGCCGATCATAGCCGATACCATTGGGTTTATATCGGCCCCGCTCAATTCATACATATCGGGCCTATGTAGTGCCTATGGTCATGAAAATATAATATATATGGGCTTTTTCGATGGGACCTATATAAGCCCAATGGTATCATTGGCAGACGCTGGGCAATTTCTACATGGGTAGATTTTTATTCATTTGATCGTTTTTGAAAATATCAATTAGAAATATGTGAAAACGGAAAACCACCCTTATAGGGTATCAACTTCGGCGGTCCTTTTTACCCTTTATAAATGTTTTTCCGTACAATAAAAAATACGTACATCACCATTTTCGATGCAGATCAGCATTTATAATAAGCGCAACAAATTCGGAGGGGGACACCTCGGAAGGTTTCCTTGTTTGTCCTCTTTATTTTTAATCTCGTGCTTCAATTAATAAAGTATAATAATATTCACAAACATTATTCCATAATTAATCACACAATAAAATCTGCATAATTAATATAATTGTGTCGTGACCATTTGTGCAACGCAACTTGGTTATGATAAACTCTCGATCTTACCATGTGTAAGCTTGTGGGCATTAATACAATCCCCCAAGTTCAATAAAAATTCATATACATGCTGTATACATTATCGATGAATATATAATTTATAATTATGTGTTTTGCAATTGTGATTATCGCAGGTGTTTTAATTTGTGTATTTGAAGATAGTATCTGCAACTTGTTATGTTTAATTAATGTATGTTGTACAGATGATGGGTAAAATTAGCGTAAATGATTTTACCTCGGTGTGATGTGATTCGTGTGAATGTTGTGTATGTATTTGAAGTATTTGTCGTGAATGTTGGCTCTATATATGTTGAAGTTGGTGTTGAAGTTCTTGTTGTTGAATTGAGATGATGATGTTGATTGAAGTGAGTTGACGTGAATCCTAAATTTTCCAATTATATCAATTGCTTGAAATCACTGATTTTCCACTGATGTTGTTACACAAAACTCCTAACTTCTAGATTCTATTAATCTACTTGAAGGAACTGAGATTTTGTGCAACTATGTCGAGGTTATAATTTCAAGAGGTTGCAACACGATGTTCTCACTTTGACTTCTATTTTACTACTGGCGTGGTAACAAGTGGCACCACGAGACACGCTTCTAGAAGTTTCTAAAATGCACCAGATGCATTCTAGAGGAAGTGTAAGGTTAGCGCCACTTCATAGGTACTGTCTAGGAAGCATGGCGCCTTGAAGTGAAGTGATTGGTCAGTGATGGCGCGGTCAATTCAATTCTACTTGTGGATAATTGCAAGTGCATTTTCGATGAACTGTACATACAAATAAATTTATTGTGTTACAAATTCGATTTCAATCACTATTAGCATCTTTTCGGAATCTCTGTAAACTTGTGAGAAATAAAAAATCTCAAACAAAGGGATATTTAATAAAAAATATTCACTGATAATAATATAACAATATTCACTGTTACACGCGAAAAAGTCTGCATTAATTTCACATGATCACAATGACATGAATTGAATTGAAATAATTTGAAAACATATTCTAAAAAGAATTGAATAATATAATGACTAATGTATGTTATAATAAATACATTGAATTCGATATTTCTAATTCAAAATTTTGCACAGATAATTTATCACAAAATTTTTGTCTCTGAAACTACAGATATTTTCAGTTGAATCATTTGATAAGAAATAGTCAGATACTGTATAAAAAAAATGTACATATTCTTAAAATTTCTTTTTATTATATTTATCCAAATTTCGACCAATGAACAATTATTATTTTCTATTACTCCACCCTCACCTATCCCTCTCCATATCTCTGAAAATTTCACCTCTATCCAAATGTCTCTAACTAACTCAGCTTCCATGCCAGACCATCGATGGAACAGTAAACATCCCTCTTAAAACGAAATTATTGAATAAATTAATTAACATTTAAAATTGAAAAATATATTCAGTTTTTACTCCTCATATACAACGGGTTTACAACATAACTCAACATAATTTTGAATTCTTTGTGAGTATCCAACATCACATTGATTAATTTGATTCAAGTCAAATGAATAACGTCTCAATTTAACATCATTTCCAAGTGGAATTTTTGTGAAAGAAATTGCAACACAAATTCTGAGCGGACTTTTACAAAAATTTGTTCACAATCTACATTAAATGATGAAAAAAGTTATTCACTATTTCCACATTTTTATCGCACAAAAAGTTTATTTTTTTATTGCATGAAAATTGAGTAGGATTCCAAACTTTTCTGATGCCAATAGTTACATATAAAATTCATCTGAATATGAAACACAAGAATGTCGATTGAAATGGAAATAAAACAAATAAACAAATGATGTGTGTCAATGAAGACTCACGACAGAAGTTATACTTCTTCATGGAAATAGTAGCAAGGATGAATTGAATCATTTGTAATTAGCTTTTATTCAGTATCATATTCACACATGTTGTTTTTTTTATTGCAAAATTTGAAAATAATAGAAAGTACAAATAATTTTGATTATGAAAATTTAAATTGAGCATCTCGTTGACAATAATTATTTGTTTGTATATTATATGAGTGTAATTACATTAAGAAAGATCGTTTTCGTTGGTGAGAAACGAAATGATTGGTTTGTGATAACTAAAATAAGAAATGAAAATTCTCGACTCTAATTTTTCCAAGTGACGTGAGAAAACTGCATCTATTGTTGTTCCGTGGCGTGTGGTGGATTCGGTTGGTAGGTTGTTCATTTTCGAAGACAATTTTTCTTCTAAAAATGTGATCAATGATTTTCCATCATCTGAAGCGAAATTTACATTGAAATCTCCTTCCAAGATGATAGGAATTCGGCCAAATTCTTCACCAACTTCTGAAGCCCCTACTGATGTATAGGGTAGTAAGTGAGAACAAATGAATTTAATGATTCCCACAATATTCTGATTTGGCGAGATATAAATTGCAATAATCACGATTCGCTGTCCACTTTTTTTTAATTTTTGTATTAATGTTTGTATCTTCACTCAACCTTCTTTTCTCACGCCACGTTTTTGTTCTTTCTGAACCAGACTCAGGCATTTTTATAATTAAATTATCAATTCAATCACTATAAACTACACAACAATATAACTGAGAAATATACACGAAACAGATCAGCCGTCGTTAAATTATATGGATGTTATATATATGTATATATGGGCATCAGCTGACGCACTATGGAAAACCTACTGGCAGCGATCTGCTGATGAGAGAAGGCCAGCACATGCGCACTGAAAATCTACAGCGTTGTATATCAATATTATATCATAGTACAATATAGGTATACAGCGCCGTACATCAGTACTCACAGCTGTTTTCTACGATTGCCACACCGCCTGGATGCAGTGAATACAGCTACAGGCAGCTGGAGGAGAATGATGAGAGAGAGAGAGG
>OW445482.1:15909163-15950961 GCA_918226075.1 Microctonus brassicae
CTCTGATCTTAACACTTGATTCTCATCGTTAATAGTGATCTGACAACGCTGTGCAAACAGCTGACTTGAGTAGTGTAGAGTTTCAAATCTCTAACGATAATAATGCAATTGTAGATCATTGACGAATTATAAATTATATATTCACAGATATACTATAAATTATGATATAAAGAATATGAATTATATAAAAAAAGTTTAGAATTCACTCTTGCATTTCTTTCTAATGATTCAGCTATTTTTTTCTTTTGTTTTTCGCGTGGAAAATACAAAATTTTATTTTTTAGATAATTTTTTTTATATGAACTGTCCTTTTTGGCGTGATGGCTTTGTCATTATTTGAAAGTGAAATTACTAATTTTCACAAACAATGCGATGACATGAGTATACGAGCAGTGATATATATCACTGATATGTAGAGTGTGCTCAGAGCAACGTTGCCAGTAGCCAGATCAGCGTAACCGAAAATATTCGTTAGTATGCGTGATTATCTGTCCGCCTCGGCACACACATATTGACGCATTTTTGACTATACCACGCTGGAACTACCTTAAGTGCGTACTCTGGGAACCCTTTGACTTACTGACCAAACCGAATCAACTTCATGTCTTTTCTCTCCACTAAAAATCAGTCCTTGTTTGATTTTCGTAACATTAACATCAACCCTCGTTCAAATTTCGAACTACTAACATTTAGGCATCAACTAAAAAGTACTAACTTAGAAGTAGAATCAGTTTCAATTAATACTAAATCTCAGATTCTTCGTACAAACCTTGTCTTTATTTCAAACTTCGTATATTCTACATACCCTGTTAAGTACTCTAGTAGACTCAACTTCAATCATATATCTTGTGATGTGGGAATTACATCATATGTTACTCGACGAACAGTGTTTCGCGAGCATCAGAACGAACACATCTTCAAGAGGCGCACAATTCGATTCAAGACAACGACACTGCGTAAAAATAATTGCTTTGCAGTACGAACAACTTCGTTGGATAACAAGGGACAAGGCAGCGATGAATAACGAGGGACGAAACGAAGCAACAGAGAAGAGAGAATCGAAACGTAAACATTGTACGCGGTCGGTCTAATGTTAAATTTTTATACGAATAAATGTGTGAGAGATAGTGAGCGATGAGTGTGAGTGACTGCGTGCGAGCGTGATAGAGCCAGTGGCTCGGGCTATAGATCGACGTAGCACAATGGAAAACTTTGGTAGGCCTGTGCGTTTAGGCTATATTGTACGTAAGAAAGAACAATAAAAATTGGTATAATGAGTGAGGCAAGCAAGAAACAGTACCTATCCCCGACTAGAAATTGTAAGGTAAGACCTATTGGGACCTCATTGGGTTGCCCTATAAGGGCCGCATATAGGGATGTCACGTAAAGTCCTTTCTGGCCCTGATTCGGCAATCCCATTTGTGTCCCAATAGGGAAATCCCAAAGTGACCCCATTCATGGATCTTCAGACCACCCCAATGTGAGCCCTAATAGGACTTAATATTTATAATATAGGAATCAATATTTATAAAAAAAATAGACGGTTATCAACTATTTTTTTTATAACGCTCAATACTATATTTATCTTATTATATTTTGTAATACACTTGATGGACATTCAATGTCCTTCATTGTATCGATGATGTTTATTCATCAGCAGGTTAACTTCAATTGTGCGTCCTGAGTAATCAATGCCCCTCCCAATCTCGTGCATTGCGGATTGTAGAGGCCATGGAATTTAAAATATCTTTGTCGGTTAGATCATTTCCGAAACTATTTTTCAAGTTTTTTCGCATTGCATCTATAATTTATTCTGAAATATTAGTAATAATAAAAAAAAACAATGATCAATTTCATCGTTTGCTATAAAACAAACTTTACCTTCAATGCATGTATAAAAATGAGTATTTTTAAATACTAGTTTACTCTGGTCTCCCATAGGTGATTTAGACGGAACATGCAACGTAGCAACATTTCGTGAAATATAAGCTTTTATTATTGCCGTCATATTTTTATTTACGGTATCGCTTTTGTTTATAATTTGACACATACGTTTTACCTGAAAAACATCATAATATCCAATGCATAATCAAGATCATAATAATTCTATTGAATTAAAATAAATTTACTCACTACTTGTTTACGATAATTGGATTCAGTATTGAGCTGAATATTAAAATCATCGAAATTGTCTTTGGTGTCAATCGGAAAATCAAATTTTTTGATTTTTTCGCCAGCTTCTTGCGTTTCATCTTCGAGATTATCTTGATTACCGCTATTGTCGACAGAATCATCATGAACATCACCGTCATATTTCTTTTTTAAATTTCTTTTCATGTCTCTCACATCAACAGAAAGTGACTTCAATTCAGCAGTATTTTGAACAAGGAGGCTGTTCAATTGACCAATTTGTTTGCTAATACTCTTGAAATATTTCATAATAACGCAATCCTGCGTTGAATCTTCAAAGAATGAAATATTTCCACATAAATTTCACTTTTGTCGATCTCAGATTAATTCAATATATTTTATCTTAATATGCAAACTTTACCTTGGCTCATAGTTGATTTTGTCGTGACTGGTTTATCAATTTGTTGATCAGATAAGCTTGAACCCTGTTGTCCAGATGGTTTTTTCAAGTTCAAGTCGTTGTGAAGACTGCTATTATTGCTACTGATGCTGCTTGTGGTATCATTCAACTTTTGCTTCTTGTTAATATTAATTTTTGGTAATTTTTTTTTTCTCTTTGACGATTTCGATCGACCAGTATCTATACACATACATATTAAATATACAATGAGTTCTAAATGGAATATGATAAAATGAAAAAAGAAAGAAAAAAATGTGAAATAATATGCAATATTTATGCAAACGGGGAAAAAAAAAATAATAGAAATTAAATTACCGATTTGCTCTGAGCACGATGTTTGCAAAGAATCAGTAATATTGTCTGACAAGCTTCGAGTCGATAGTGCTTCAGAAATACAGCTCTCAGCAGTAGATTCTGAAGACTTGGAGGTAAATTTTTTTTCTTTAATATTCGATTCATTGCCTTTTTCAATAAATCTGCTCGAAGACTCTTTTTTCCCGATAATGCTAGCAAAAAAATTTAATAAATTATTAATTGTATGAAGCGTTCTTTTGATTAATTAAATAATTAATATCTTACCGGGATTCTTAAATTTTACATTAGCCATTCTTAACTTATTTCTCAAGTCATCGCGTTTATTGGTAGTTGATTTTATTCTGAATAATTTAATGTCTTCAGATGCCTGAAATTTTGCAGACTCCTTATTGTCGATAGTAAACGCATAAGGCTCACGTCGTAAGATTTTTACTCGTGCTTCAGCTCCTTTGTAAGTGTCTGTAAAATAAATATATCATAATAATGAAGTTTCTTAATATATATTGTTATAAATTTAGACTTACCTGCTCTTCCACGAATTTCGACATCATACTCAGTCTAGTTAGGCGATGGTTCATCACAATTTTTAATCAATGATTGGAGCAATTGTTTTTTAGATTTGTCATACGGAGCAGGCATGAATCGACAACGACAAGTGTCATTTTTATTGTTGTAATGTATCCAGTTTGCCGGAACAACATCAACTTCTTTACTTTGGATGAAAAAAACCAAGTAGTATTTAGATAGTTGCCTAGAAATAAATAACAAAATTATTATCTACATAAACACAATCAGTAATAAAAAATTATTTTCAACGACATAACTGTAAACGCGTCGATAAATAAAATTTATATAGGGACTATTTTTTATTTACACTTAACCGATAAAAAATCTATATAATAAGTGACATGTTTGTGATTAAATGAATTTATTACAAATTATTAGATATTCATTCTATGATTTTGTATATAAACTAATTATCGTGCTACGTAAAATGAAATGACACTAAAGTCAGCGGACAAATAACAATTTTCAAAATTTGTTTTAACAAGTAAATTTTTCGAAAAATTTCACATCAAGAAATTGTAAAAAACCATTGATTGAATTCTTAAAATACTTTTTTTTTTATAAAAATTTACTTGGTAAAAAAAATTTTGAAAGGTATCAGATATCTGCTAAATTCGGTATCGTGAAATTAAATATCAATATAACATGCAACTAATATAATAATTTTATCGAATATGAAAATGAAAAAGATTTTTTAATCCGTATCAAACAAATTGAAACATCAAAGAAAATTCTTCGATGTGCAAATAAAAAAAATGTCCGGGGCTTACTATAACCGTATATACTTTAATTAATTCATAATTTTCTAAATACTTACTTTTTCTTAGACATTTTTATTCACAAATGTTAATATAAACGTTTCACCAGGTTGAAATACAGTTCAAAAAAATTACAAAGTAAATAACCACAAAAAACCTGTCTTGACTTGCACCCGCGTACTTAGACTATACACGTATACATGATACAAAGAAAAAAGTGAATATCACAACGAATCTGTCTCGACTTGCACTCGCGTTTCGTTAATTGTTAATACTTAAAACTTTTGACGTTTAGTGTTGCACTACTGATTTATACTAAATGCGCAGATATATTAGCGCGTTGTCCACAACTACTTACACTATACACATAGGTACATATATGACACGGAAAAAAAATTAATAATGACAAACAATTTGTCCTGACTCGCACCCGCGTTTCGTCAACTGTTTATATTCAAAACTTTTTTCCGTTGGGTGCAGCACTATCGATATACAGATTGGTTTGGCGACTGCCGGATAGGAAACGGGTGAGTGCGAGAGAGAGAACCGAGTATGCTATATGAGCGAGCGAGATATAGTTGTCTCTCACGTCGTTCCTACTCTGAACTCGTGTGATCATCATTTGTTTATTCTGCCTCGTTATGTAGATATAGAAATTATACAGCGACAGACAATATGCATATAGCATATATGCATGTATAGTATAGCTCTCTCGTACAGTGTAAATGGTTATGATACGGCCGTAGTTGAGAATAGCCTATAGCCGTTCTACTTTATCAACGAAAATTGTGTATTTTCAAATTTACTATCAAAGAAAATTTTAAATAAATGGGATTGAAAAAAAGTTAAATTATACAGAATATAATTTAAATATTTCTCATACATTAACTGATCAATCATAATAAAAATTTGTAACACATATTGACAACAAATTAAAATTATTTTCATATGTAAATACTATAAAAGTTTATTTGTGAAATGTGAATTAATATTTAGAATTGATATTGAATTAAATATAATAACAATACTTACATATTTCAAATTTCAAAGTATTGTACCTATAAATTTTCTACGTTATGATTATAGATATATAGATATTGCTCGTGAATTTTTATTATGATTGACCACTCAATTTATGAAATATTTAAATTAAATTTTGTATGATTTGACTTTTTGGGACATTTGAAATTGCGTCCCAGTTTGAGTAGGTAAAATTTTCGACACATAAGTTGCGTCCCGGGTACAACGAAATTGCGTCCGGGGTACAACGAAGTTGCGTCCGCAATGCAAACATTATTAATTGGCCAAAACTGAATTTATTTCGACTGCATTGTTGCCAAACTTCCAAGTGTAACTCATCACACTCAAAATGATTATATTTTATTATGAATCTTTCAACTCGAAATATAACAAATAATTATTTGTTTAGAATGTGTATAGATATAGAGTGGGGTCCAGGGGCGAAGCCGGGGGGGGGGGGGGGGGGGGCTTGAATAAATGTGAAGAAATAGTATGTTACAAAAACAAAAAATCTAAATCTCGAGAAATCCATTCCAAAAATAAGATTAGAAATTGTTGCCCAACTTGCAGTGATAATAACAGAGAAATTCTGTAAATATTAAGTTATAATTTTATAATTGCACTGTACATACTGTTCATACAGTCATTTTCGGGTTTGTTGCAATTTTAATGAATATGTAACATTGGTTTTGCAAGTGTTGATTACATTAATGATATATTTATCCAAAAAGCTCTATAATTATTACTGTCTGCAGTGGCAACGTTGTTCCTTATTTTATACCTGTGTACTTGTCCATCTGACCACAAGCCGACCTTTTTCGATTTGGACGCAATTCGATCGTGACCTTTTCCGGTACAGGTAAAAATACCCTTATCGGGACGCATTTTCGAATGGACCGACTTTTTTCAACGTTTTTCAATTCCATTTTTTTTTCAAATTTCCTTTGATAGTAAATTTGAAAATACACAATTTTCGGTGATAAAGTAGAACGTAGGCATATTAATATTATTTTGATTACAACAGAAAATCATTGGATTAAATAAAAATGTTTTCACTTCTGTCGGTAGTCCCACGACTGCTCCTAATTTTTTTAAAACATTCATTTTATTATAATTTACTTGGTAAAAAAAAAATAACAAATAGTCAGCTGTTCGCTAAGTATATTTTCATGGTTTTTAATTCTACTAATCATTTGAAAGTTTTTAATGTTTATTAAAATTTGAGGAAAGCTGTCACTTCAGTGTTCATATTGTCCCTCGCGCTATTTAATTTAGACGTAGAAAACACTTTTTTGAACACCACTTTTAAAATTTCAGTTCATATTGTTTTTTTCGCTACATGTGCATCAAAGGAATCACATAAATTTTTTTTTTTTTTGTTATTTACAGTAATTTCAAAACATACCATTTTTTTATCAACATTATTTAAAGGAATCGTTACTGTAGGACAATTTCTGTCGTTGACGACCCACATATTGAAATTTTCTGAACTGAATGGATAATCATAAATTGGACATATTTTCTTCAACTGTGTACCTCGTATATAAATACTATTTTCACCATGAGGTATAAATATATATGACACTCGAATAATTTTTTTATTTTGTAATAAAACGGTATTATTGGGATGTTTCAATCTTATAATTGCTCCTTTGAATTGAATACTTGTAATTGACGTATTATTGAAATTATCTTGATGCAATTGTTTAAGAATATTAATAGTTGGGGGAATTGTGACCATTTCAATGTTTTTATACAGTAATTCATTCATTCTTCGACAGAGTTGAGAGATAGGTTTATTTCCATTTCGAATGAGTCTTCCTAATTTTCCAAGCTCACTTTCAAACGGGAAAGCAGATATTTCAGGAATCGAGCATCCCATATTTTCAACATCATCAGGAAGATGAATCAGGCTATGCATATTTGAGAGTAGACATTGTTTGCCATATAGTATTTCAGATGTTTCCACAAATAATTTCAAACAATATCTAGCTTGTCGTAGCTTTGCAACCGCCAGATCTTTAGAAGCTAATATTCTTATCCCTGCATGTAAGAGCAAAAAATGTTTATAAATATCTGGTGACAATATTTTCTTAAAAATCACTGGACCAGCATATAATAATATAAATTGATACTCAGTAGCTTCAAACTTGGACAAATCATTTAACGATCTTGTTGTCCTTTGGAAATCCTGAGGAACTTGATGTTTTAATTGCAAAAGTTGATCACTAAGGAAATCTTTCATTGTCTTACTTAATTTAACGTCTTTGATGTCACCATCAAACCAGTAATCAAGGATTTTTTTGACTATGCCTAAATAAACCAAGTGCATCGAATCTAAAACCAAGTCATTTATCATATTGATAGCAGGATTGATCTCGAGAAGAGTTGAAACTCCTGTATGATGTTCAGCATTACGTTGATCTCTAAACGAATCATTTGTTCTTGGTCTGCACTGATTGCGATCTATAGGATATATAGTTCGTCGATTTATACGCTTACCTTTAACCTCACAGCGTTCACATGCCCAATAAGCTCCATGCCCCTTAATACTTTTAATGAATGATCGAGCTGGTCTGTCACAAATGAATGCTTTAATAGATATTTGAAAAAGTACATTATTTATTCGAATACCAGATTCTTGAAGGCGATTAATTTCTGCCACGAATTTCCTCAAATAATTATTAACGTTATTTGGTTTTTGTTTTCCACAGTAAACGGCCACCAAAAAAGGCTTATAAATATCTGGTTGATTAAACACCTTACACAAAATTGGCCACAGTTGGATGGAGCTTGACTTATATAACGGTACACCATCTATATTTATTAGTAATTGTAGGTGACGAACTTCATGCAGTTCCGAATTTACACATTGCTGCAAATTTTTTTCTATTCCGAAGTATAAAAAATCTCCTGAGTCATTATTGTCTAATGTTTCTATCTCATATTGAAATTTTTCAGTACCTAAGAATGTTTTGGCACACTTAGGCAACGTAGGATATTTGTCCCTTCTTAAAATCTTTAACAATGATTCGAGCCGCGTGTGAGGAATCGGAGGATCAGCCAATGCCCACTGTCGAAGTTCCTCAATATCATCCCAAATCTCTTCAGAGTTATTACCGATCAATTCTTCGTCCTCATCAGTTTCTAAGACACGTTTCTCACTTTCCTCAGACTCAGAAGAAAATTCACTATCAGAAACTTCATCTTCAGATTCATTACTACTAGATTCACTATTGTCAAAATCATCGTTTAAAAAAATGTCTTCATTCGGTTCATTATTATATTGTACGGCAGGTTCTTCCAAATCAACAGACACCTGTGATGATTCTGAGGAGTCATGAGATGCTGAGGTATTAACAACTTGTTGAAATAACTCTCGACATCTTCCTTTTCGTAAACGTGCAAGTTCGCGAGTTCTATTAAACTTATTAGGATTCAACATTTTTTGAAGGTTAACACAGAATGACATGCAATATAATTTTCACAGTGTATTTGACGTGATATGTGTAACAAAAGACTAAGCTCTGCAACACCGACACTTACCGACGCATGCGCGAGTACTGGATTTTTGGAGAAAGATTTACTATAGCACTTTATTTTTACCTTGGGATTTCCCAATTACTTCCTATATAACACCCAATTGGGAGAAAGCTGACTATATTTATTTTAACCTTGGGATTTCCCACTTGGGTTCCACACAACACCCAATTGGGGAAAACTGACTACGAGCTATTTTATTTTTTAGAGGATTTCCCGATTGGGTTCTAATTGGGCCCTCATAGGGGTTTCCCTATTGGGCATGCCTCCTTCGGACCCAATCAGGTCCACATGTATACTCTGGGTTATCCCGAAGTAATTTCGAGTCGGGTTATCGAAAAACGTGATAAATAAGTATCGAGATTACCAACCAAGGATACGAAAAATAAATTGCGTGTCGAAAAGTGTGTTGTGAACGTTTGGACCACATCCAGCCTCAGGAAGTGATTATTATAAGGATATGTGTTGACGCCACATCTGCGAAGTCCAGCTGCCGACGGATCAGTCATCGACAATCCATTTGTTTATTTGTGGGATCCGCGTGATGAGTCTCGATGAGATAATCATAGTGACAACGATCGTATTAAATAATTGCAATTATTCGCTAGTCTCCTATTCGTACGTTTACCCGCGGTAAGTTGAAGAGATAACGATGACAAATCAAGAGACACGGTAGTGTCTCGCGCCAAGTTCACTGCGGAGCGAGACTCACGTACCGTGTATCTTTACGCGAAAATCCAAGTTTCAAGAGACCACTATGATGAGATCTCATATATGCACTAAATTTAGCGGAAAAATAATGGGCGCAATTGGAAGCTCGTGTCCAAATTATGAAACAAAACTGATTTTATTTTTTTTCTACGTTCCGTATTACGGAAGATATATTGAGTTGAAGTTAAATTTTATTAAAAACTCTCGATTTTCATGATGAAATAATTCAGTCCTGCTCGTCGTCGTCGTCTGTTGGGCATCCTCATTCAATGTGTGTATGATACTATAAATTTGTCTCTCTTCAATCTGTACTGTAGTATCTTTCTCTTACTTCTAAAACTTCCTATCGTTTTGGCTTTTATTATTGCAAGTTTGCAACTGCCTTCTTCTAACACACGTTGTATCTATAAGCTTGTCCTTTTCTTTCATGACAGAATTTTATTCTTTCTCTACTCTGGCGGTCAATTTCAACACTAGTCAGAATTAATATCAAGAAACATACAATATTATGATTATTATTATTTCTCTATAACTCTAGCGGCCAATTTCAATATTAATTTGAAAATTTTTGAAGATGATGAGTTACCGACGAAGCACAGTTATAGTAGCCCCATTAGCCTGCAAGTACGCGTATGATCGTGCACCGTCATGTATAATGTGGCAAAAAAATTGAATTGCAAAAATTACTTTGGAAAATTTATTTTGATTAATTATTGTATTTGTAGTGAAAAAAGAAGTGATATCAAAAAAAAGTACAAACTTTTTTTAAAAAAAAAGAAAAAAAAGGCGCCAAGTTCATGTGTGGCAAAAAAATTGAATTACAAAAATTACTTTGGAAACTTTATTTCAAAAAAATTACTTTGCAAAAAGTTTATTTGAAAAAGTCACTTCGAAAAAATTACTTTACAAAAAGATTTGATATCAGTCATTAATGCCAAGTGCACAATATAAAGTTATAATCTAGTTATATTGTCAAAAATATCCCACTTTTAATACGAACGTACTTGGCGCGTCCGATCAGTTGATGGATTTTATATCAGTTAAAATTTTATGTATGATTAACATCGTCAGTTACGCTTATCTCGGACGCGCCAAGTACGTTCGTATTAAAAGTGGGATATTTTTGACAATATAACTAGATTATAACTTTATATTGTGCACTTGGCATTAATGACTGATATCAAATCTTTTTGTGAAGTAATTTTTTCGAAGTGACTTTTTCAAATAAACTTTTTGCAAAGTAATTTTTTTGAAATAAAGTTTCCAAAGTAATTTTTGTAATTCAATTTTTTTGCCACACATGAACTTGGCGCCTTTTTTTTCTTTTTTTTCAAAAAAATATTATAGACGACGACCGAGCCACGCGCATGATATGTACGAATTGTGTAATTGGATGTGTGTGTAAAAACGTATCGTTGACGAGCGGTCACGATCAAATAATTTATATTGAAAATTCAATAAAAGTACTGATTCAGATTTGATAAGTTCTATTCGTTAATCTGATTGATAATTTTTATAAAATAATAACGGATATCATTCATGTCGATTGCGACAATTTATTGATGAAAATTTCGAGTCAAGCTCAGTTAAAAGGTATTTGAAGAGAATCGCCGATTATCTTGTATTGGAAAAAAAATTAGATTTTACTGATGCGCGGTTCACGTGTGATTGCTGTTGAACAATCACAATAAAGAACGTTTGTCGAATAAATATTAATTCATTAATTATTTCGAGACAACTATACATCTGAAGTGATAATGGGAAGTATATGGTTTCCATGGCGCCGTCAAATGATAATTGATTCTTGTAGAACTCGACGAAATAAGATGTTTTAGAAAAATAAAAAATTTAGATATCTCGCTTAGTTTTCGAGATATCGAAACTTCAAAATTTTTTTTTTTCATTTTTATTTCTGCTATGTTTGATATTTTTCGACGAAATAAGACTTAACAAAGTCTTAATTCGTCGAGGAAGGTATGAATGTAAACAAATAATCTGTATGTACGCCTCAAAACAAATTTTACCGTCACAACCGCACTAGGAAATGGAATTCAAACTATAAATGTAAGAAGACACAAGATTCCTGGAATTAAACATTTTGTGCTTATACATACTATTCGTTCACATTTAGGAATCTTATACTCCAAGTGGGTGGAATTTTATACCCCACTTGAGTACAAGAAGAACATGAACAGAAAATGCACTACGTACACGATTTGTTTACATTTATATTTATATTTGATATTTTCTATCAGTATGGTGTTGTCTTCAGTAACAAGTGGTCTATCTATATTTCGATTGGGGTTAAACTTTTTGCAAGTCACAAAATGTCAGGTAAAAAAATTACTTCATAAGGGGGCTGACGTGATTTTCGGTGCCTTCGAAAATACGTCATATTACAGTAGAAAATTTTGTGTAAAAGTCTACCGAATATTTGTGTTAAAATATTTTTCAAATTGAAAATAATGTTAAAATGACATATTATTTACGTAATCCGATTTAACTCAAATGCCATGTTGAACACTCACAATGAATAAAAAAATATGTTGAGCTTCTCTTTCACTGATTCTACCGAAAACATGTGTTGTTCGAAAGACGAAAATCATGTGTTGAATTTCTTGTATAAAATTTTAAACTGAAAAATATCAAATCGAATGTTTTAATTATAATATTCATTATGAACAACGCAATCACTCAATTGTTTTTATAATTTTCGAATGATTTCAATTTGACTCATTCGTGATTGAACCGTATCGAGGCGCGGGCCGCTGTTCATTTCACTATGAGTCGTAAATTATTGAAATGTGGCGTATAACAATGGTTATTGTTATATTCAGATTGGTGATCAGTTTAATTCTGTTGTGAATGACTATTACATTTACAAGATAAACAAGTAAGTCAATTACTATTTTTTATAACAAGTTATTTATATGGTAGTGTTTATTGGAAAAATGTTATTTAAGAATGAAAAATAATGAATTCGATATGAATTTCAACTTACGAGTGATTTAACAATGTCTATATCGATCTAACCTTATTCGTATACTGATGCTTTCACATATGATTCGACATTTTTTATTCAATCTTTTTCATTTTTGACACTATTTCGTAACGATTTTTTTTACCTAAAATATATTGTTGAAGTAATTGGAGATTTTTTTTCGTATTGAGTTTCTTATAAACGATCAGAAATATATTGAGCAGTAAATTGATTTGTTGACATTTGATTTGAAATGCAAAGTAATTTTTGTACGAATGTTGAATGTTTTATTCAACTATAGATTTTTTGTATCGAACCTAGCCCAATTATTATTTCGCATAGAATATTCCCCATATGGGACCGAGTCACGAATTCACTGGTTGCATTGACACAATTAATCCCACCAACAGCGAGAGGACCACGAGCTGCAGGTCGTGGCAAAAAAAATTGATATTATTGAGAAATTAATAAAATTCAGAAAGGTAATGAAAGGTTAAATTCTGTTCTGGCCTAATATTATACAAAAAATTTGGAATGCGAAAATAAATGAATTTCCATTAATTTATAATAATAATTATTTCATATTTTCATCAGGCTGGAACCCCAATACAAGTTGTCGACGAAGAAAAAAATCAGCCTCGAATTATTGCAGTGGGTCCAAACAAGCAAGCTGTCAATAAATTTTATATAGAAGTTGATGAAACTTCCATATTATTACCTGTGAATGATATGCTACGAGCAACTGACTATCGCTTTGGAGCACAACATGCCTTTATACTGAATTCGACGCAGACTTGAAAAATTTGTGAATTTTTATACAAAATTATATGTTCGGTATCTCCAGTAAGAGTACGAATAGAATCATAGAAATATCAACTAAAATCAGTGCCCTGAAAACAAAGTGTGAATCAAACAGTAATTTCACAGAATAAAATAATGTCTTTAACGTGTTATTTGCGTGGTATTCAAACAAAAAATATAAGAATATTGTGTGAACCACTTACTATTGGAAGGTGCCAATTTATTTTTAAGATGCGGTGCGGGTTGTGCAACAGTGTATAAAACTTATAGTGGTTTCCGAAAGCATATAAGTGAATGTAGCAAAAATGAACTTGCGTTCATTAAAAGTCATAATGTTGAAATAAGATCTGCCATGGGTGATAACCTTCAATCGAACGTTCATTCACAAAACATAAATGAACAGCTCAATGAATCAAATATAGAGTATTGTAATGAAGAAAAGATGACTGAAAGCAATGTACAAAATTATGTTGTTAAATTATACGCACTAGGCTTACCTGATACTACAATAACTACTATAATAAAATTGACAACTGACTTAGTTGTTCCGGTTTTGAAAAATTTTGTAAAATCGCCAACTATTGAACAACGAACTGCGTTAGCGGCTGAGTTCAAATTTTCTTTCGAAAATCAACGTAGTAAATTATACAAACGAGATAAACTGTTCAAAAATCGGATTATTGAACCTGTTAAAAAAGCTCATGGTGTTCGAATTGATAATAAATATGATTCTAAAAATCAGTGCTACAAGCAAGTAGTAGTTACTAGCACGTTCACTTATATTCCATTATTAAAGACCCTTCAATTATAATTAAACTTGGACGGCATTCGAAAATATTTGACCAACAATATGTCACCAAATACAACATCTTATACCCATTTCATAGATGGAGAATTATTTAAAACAAATAG
The DNA here is from genome assembly GCA_918226075.1 of Microctonus brassicae. Classification (NCBI taxonomy): domain Eukaryota; kingdom Metazoa; phylum Arthropoda; class Insecta; order Hymenoptera; family Braconidae; genus Microctonus; species Microctonus brassicae. Next base: position 15,923,358 of record OW445482.1, read on the forward strand.
CTTTCTTTGAAACAATGAAAATACAATTCAATTGCAAATATACTTTGATGAATTTGAAGTGTGCAATCCTCTTGGAAGTAAAGCAGGGATTCATAAACTCGGTGCTTTTCATTTCACGCCCAATAATTTGCCAATTCACATGAATTCATCTTTGAATAATATACATTTACTGGCATTGTGCTATAATGCAGATAATAAAGAATTCGGAATTGATCCAGTACTTAATGTCATTGTCGAGGACATTAAATTATAAGAGAAAAAAGGCATATTTATTGGAAGTTTAAGTAAAAATCTTAAAGGTACATTGGTATCATTATCGTTCGATAATTTGGGAGGCGCTATACAATTGGGTATGAATGAATCGTTTAATGCGAATAATTATTGTAGAATATGCAATATATGTAGAGAAGATGCTCGACGTATGTGTATATCAAACGATTCTGTTTACGAACCCCAGAAAGTTCAAACCAGCTTTCAAATCAACTTCAATATGCAAATAACGATACAATGGCTTTTTTTGGTATAAAAAAACGAAGTATCTTTCTCGATTTACACTATTTCAATGTGAATGAAAATTATACTGTTGATGTAATGCATGATTTTTTGGAAGGAGTTTGTCAATTAGAGTTAAAAAAATTTTTCCAATTTTGTATTACATCGCAGCTAATTAGTCTCAATGATTTGAATTGCAGAATAATAGCTTTCGATTACAGTATTCATGATAGAGCAAATAGGCCTACTGAAATTACGTTGAATAAAAAATCTAATACAATAGGATTACGTGCCGCTCAAACTTTATGTTTGATTGTTCATTTGCCGTTGATATTGGAAGACATTGTATCATGTATTAATAATGATCATAACAAATGGAAAGTAATTTTATTACTTATAGAAATATTAAAAATTGTATTGGTCCCCAAAATAACTCATCACATGGTAAATAAATTAGCTAAACTCATACCGGAGCATCATCAACTTTTTATTGATACTTATAACGCATCATTGACGCCAAAGCATCATTTCATCACGCATTACTGTATGGTCATTAAAAAAATGGGTCCTCCGAGATCATACTGGACAATGCGATTTGAGAGCAAAAATGGTTATTTTGAGGATTTAGCGAAGACATTCAAAAATTTCAAAGACATCGCGAACACATTATCAGTTCATCAAAAATCTATGCTGGTTGTATGGAATGAGAATTTTGATGGATCTGAAAGAAAGCCGATATCCCACAATATTCAGATGATAGCACTACTTTCTATTATTTATAGCGATATGATAAAAAAAAAATTTTGCATAGCAAATAGCGATTTTATTTATACATCGAAAAGAGTTTAATTTCGAGGTGCCAATTTAATTTTGAATAAGTTTATTTGTATTGCCCTTAATGAAGATTTTCCAACTTTTGCGAAATGTTTATTTTTTTTTACCATTAATTGTTAAGAATATGTAATCTGCGAGTGTTGGAAATCTTTGAATATTTCACCGCATTGTTTAGGATATTGTGAAACCAACTACGACGAATGTAATTTTGAATATATCCGAAATACCATTCACAAATGCGTGATATATTTATAGTTTGGGCACTGATTTTGTTATTATAAGTGAATATTTTTTATAAAATTGTCTTTCATCAAAGATTCATAATAATTTCAATGAAAGAAAATTTTCATAATGGATTTTTTATTTCATTTTTCAGAATAAAAAAAGTTCATTAAGTAATTTATATAATTCATGAAAATATTGAACATGCACAACATATATAACACGTCAAAATTAATAAGCCCAATCTAACATAAAAGTATTGTAACGAAATAACATGAAAAGTGTGTGAGTTTTACACATTGATTCATTCAATTATTTTAACTGAAATTTTGTGTTTCAACCAACATAGAATATTATTCATTTTACGAAAAATTATTTTTCTGTTTTGACACAAATTTTTGTGTTGAAATTTAACACAAAATTTAGGTTAAAGTCCGTTAACACAAAAAAAGAGTGGACTTTTACACGAAATTTTCAACCGTATACACTATTTATTTGACAATTTACTTTGTAATTGATTTTCGACAAGTACGATACAATGTCAGGGTGGATACTGTCGGATGACCATTTTGACTAATATCTTTCATGTAATTATCAATTCAAGGTGATCTCAATTAATAATGAATAAAATGCACATGGTGATTTAACATACAATTAGAATAGTGAAGAACAGATAACACAAATTTTGAGTGGATTTTACAAAAAATTTTTACTGTGCATACTCAATCCGCCTCATGCTTATATTCTGCATTGGTATCTAATCTATTATTATTATTATTATTATTATTGTTATTGTTGTTGTTGTTGTTGTTGTTGTTGTTGTTGTTGTTGTTGTTGTTGTTGTTGTTGTTGTTGTTGTTGTTGTTGTTGTTGTTGTTGTTGTTGTTGTTGTTGTTGTTGTTGTTGTTGTTGTTGTTGTTGTTGTTGTTGTTGTTGTTGTTGTTGTTGTTGTTGTTGTTGTTGTTGTTGTTGTTGTTGTTGTTGTTGTTGTTGTTGTTGTTGTTGTTGTTGTTGTTGTTGTTAGTTTCGATTTGTAAAGCTTTATATATTGTTAGGTCCTGAGGGACTGTTTCATTATCTTCGTGACGTCACGCGCCTGCGCTTTATTCGCGGTGCGCTTCTTCAAGTAAATTGTCTCGCATTTCGAAATATGTTGTTCATTCGTCAATAATACAATATAATATAAATTCATTTCACATGGAAAATTCCACTTACTGAAGCTAAAATGTTATGGGCGTTAAGAATATATAATCAAAATTACACGAAAACTTTCGACGAATGAGTCTTCATTTTCCGTTATAAAAACGAATTCGAAACTGCATCCAAATATTTTATTATTAAATACTTCTTTTTGTGAATTAAAAACTTCGTTTATTTCAATTATTTTAACCTCCAAGAAATGTTTTAAAATGCTGATGAAAAAATGTCTAAATTCAGTCGAAAATCGTGTATAAATTCTAAACCACAGCAAGATATTTCATGTCAAATCTCACAGTAAATTTTTATCTCTCAGACTTTTTGCGTTTGGAGTCAACATGTTTTTCAATTTCTTGAGTATTCAATACACCATTGAAGTTGAATCGAGTCATATGATGATGTGTTGCTCTAGCATCATTCTTAGGTTGAATTTTTGTGAAACAAATTTTGACAGAAATTCTGAATGGACTTGACAAAAAATTTCTTACCGTGTATATTTATCTCTCTTCACATTAATCAATATAATAATTATATGATATAGTGATATAATAATGCAGTAATTTCCTAATATATGGTGTGACAGAAAATATTGTCACCTTCCCTAAACGCTCGAATGGTTCTCGGGCATCAATTTTTGATAAAAGAGAAGTTCTAAAATATTATAAATTATTATATGAAGTCAATTTGACAAAATTATTAATTAAAGTTCAATTTTTATGCCGAGAAACTAATTGATACACAGTTCCTGGCTGAATAATTAATTACAAAAAGTATCGAAACTGATATTTCGGTGAATATTGCCGAAAGTAAAATAATTCCAGATAACGATATAAAAATTGACGAATAAGAGCAAGCGAGAAGGATCCGCCCAGATGGGAGTCGAACACTATAAACAAGGAAGCGAGATATCAATTAGAACTGCATCGAGCAAACGCATTGCCATAAATTTAAGACCTAGCCCAACTTGTCAACGCACGATAATCACCTAGTACCAAGACAAAGGGACAACGGACCTACGATCTGGCAATAGACGAAATGTGTCTTCACTCCAGCTCTGCGAGCTGACATGTAAAAGTCGACCCCCGAAAAATATATTCGCGTACAAATTATAAAATTATTGCTAAAGATTATGAAAGAATAAAAGTATCGTCAAAAAAGTAGATGAATCGTTCTCAAGTCAAATCTAAAAGGAAAACTGCGAATTTTTTCTTCTCGCGGCATTGACGAAATATTATTCTAAACATTTAAGAAAAAATTCCCTTCAAAGATGAGCTCTTAATTTTAATATTAAGCATTGCCGCCATCAATTTGAAATTTTCTCATTTAATTAACACGTAAATCTTAATTTTTTATTTTCATTAATTTACAGATTTGCGGCATTTCATGCTATTTAATTGCTTTTCAGCAGAAATTCTACAGAAATATATAAACTTTAAAAATGTTCATCACAAAATTATTTATTGTGAACCGCTCTACCAGTAAACAATGTTGAAGCCGATTTTTGCTCGAATTTCATGGTTTTGATTTGTCTCAATAACTATGAACTTTACAGAAAAAGTTAATGATGCCTTTTTTGTAGGATATTAAATTTCCTACAGAATAGTATTCCTGATTAAAAAACGTAGAGCTAAAAGTTTTCGGAAAAAATCCAATTAAACACATGGAAAATCAAAATTCCCCTGTTTAATATAGATTCAAGTGCTTTTTAATGACACTATAGCTGAAAAAAAAATCAATACAGTATTATATATAGAAAATTGATCGTATGCAATAAGTCAATCAATTTATTCATCTCAAGATTCTTTCAATATTTTATAATGACACTTACAAATAATTTACTTGGGATTGACACAATTGATAATTAGATTTAACGCACGACGAATAATTTTTGCGATGGTTCTGAACAACTTGTAGCAAATATTGTCGTTGATCTTCGTTGTTTGTTAGGCAGTTATTAAATGTTTCTATTGATGCTAAACCTTTTTCGGCAGTATCGTTAACAATTAGTAAATTACTTCGAAAGAAAAATTTGATAATTGCTTAACAAACGACGAAGATCAACGACAATATTTACTACAAGTTATTATCAGAACCATCGCAAAAGTTATTTGTCGTGCGTTGAATCTAATTATCAATTGCGTCAATCCTAAGTAAAATAAATTGATTGATTTATTGAATACGATTGATTTTCTATTCATAGTACTGTATTGATTTTTTTTCAGCTGCAGTGTCATTGAAAAGCTCTTGAATCTATACTTGTGAGAAGAACTTGAGAATATTGATCAACATGTGAAATTTTTGGGTAATTTTCAACAGCCTATAACTCAGGAGAAAATGATTGCACAGCAAAATCGAAAGAAAGCAAATTGTAGCTTCAAGTGTCTTGTTTTCAGATCTGACATTGGAAAATTTTTGCCTTGTACAGTTCCGAGATAATCTTAGAAAAAGGAAAAAAAAAATTCATAATTTTTGCGTATTTTGCAGAAGGTCCACGGGCCCAAAAAAATGGTTTCTGAAAATTCACCATGAAGCTTCTAGGAAATTTCGTGCCCTCAATTTGACTACATAAAGCGCCCGATACAATGATTTGCTGAGGAGTTATTCTCAATCCTAGCAAAAAAGTCCGTTTTGACTTTGGTAATCAATAACTCAGTCAATAAAAATCTTGCAGGAAATTCAAGGAGGGTTCTGGAAACTGTAAAACATTCTTTATGAGACCCTATGAGTGGTTCATAACGAAAAAAAAAATTTCCGAAGCGATAATTTCGTCCGAAAAAGAGATGAAAAATCGCATTGTTGGGTCCTACGGGACCTTTCTCCATCTTCATGACGTCTGCGCTTTAGTCGCAGCGCATTCCTTTAAATACAATAATCTCGCATTTCGAAATCTGTCTTTATTTTAATATAAAATGGAATAATATAGAATTTCACTTATTCAATGTAAAAGTAACTTCATATTTTAGAAATACTTATTTTTAGCCGAATTCGAGAATCGTTTATTGCAAATTCTTTGTCGTTTCCAAGAAATGTTTATAAATGCTGATGAAAAATATTCAAAGCTAAGGTAAATTTTGTCTATAAAAACAAACGCTCAACGAGCCTCGCGAGTTCACTTCTACCATTTTTAACGATCAATTCAGTTCACTGTTACCAATGGTTGCGATAACAAGTCGACGACAATCAGTTACTATTCATTCATATCCATAATCTAAGAGCACATCTACGACAATTCAACCTTTTAACATATTCATTCAACGAATCCAAACCACAATCCACATCCATACGAAGTGAGCCGCCGTCCCTCACTCACCAATTCCATTAAATCACAAATCAAGCTCTTTAACTGTGAATCGATATTCGCCAAGTGAATTCAAGTTGATGTTGAATAGACAATAATATTCAAAAGTTCAATTAATAAAGAAAATAATTCATCATACTTCAAGTTCATATTTCTTGAGTGAGACTATAGAAAATAAGTTAAAAGTGTAATCTTCTGTAACTGGTTAAAGGATTATATCAATAAATACAAATTAAATTTATAATTGTTCTCCAAAATAAAACATCCTCATTCACTTTCATCATCCTTGCACCTCAGCTGCGCATAGCAGTGGCCGGCAACGATCCCATTAAAAAAATTAATATTTTAAAACTCGTCTCCACGTCCAAATCACATCCAGGACGTAACACGCATATATGAGGATATTTGGATAACTTCGCATAACTCTGGAAATAAAGGATAAATTTAGAGTATCCTAAAAAAGGATAAATTTAGAGTATCCTAAACAATCCCTGAAAATCTTACGACCTTGTGATTTTTTTTTCTTAGTGCCCCGAAGCTTCGAATTCTGTGGTTTTGCCGAAATCACCAAAAATCACCATACTGAACAATCTTTCGATTTTTTATAAATTTTTCAGTAAAATTTCATTTGTTTTCTGGGAAAAATCCTCATTTTTCCTATAGAAAAGTCAATCATCTTTCTAAGATTATCCAGGAACTGTACAATGTAAAAATGTTCTCTTGTCAGATCTGAAAACTAGACACTAATTAAGACTACAATTCTTCTTCTCTCGATTTTACTATGCAATCATTTTCCCCTGAATAACAAGATGTTAAAAATCACCCAAAAATTTCGCATGTTGATGAATATCCTTAAGTTATTCTCACAAGTGTATATTAAACAGGGATATTTCGAATTTCCATGTGTTTAAGGTAGATAACTGCTGTGGTGAGGGGCAAGGGGCGTACTCTTATCCTTTCTGTACTAAATAGCTAAGGGTGACAACTTACAAATTCAAAAAATCATTATTTCAAAATATTATGAAACAATGAACATGTTTTCATTTTTTTACATATTTTTCCATATCTACTGTTTTTTATACCAGTTAAATTTAAAAACTTTGATTTAAGCAATAATAATTGAAAAATAAAGATGTAAATATATTCGTATATATTTGGCAATGTCGCAACCATATCGATAGCAGTTTCGAAGTTGGTATCATTTTAATGTAAAAAAATATCCAACGTGTAGCGTTGCATAACATACATAACCTAAAATTCTAAGTGACGGTTCCTTTAGAAAGAGAGACCCTGTATTAAATTGCCATTAGGAAAGGCAGAAAACACATTACCTAACCTCCAACCGGAAGTTGCTTTAATAAAAAAAAAAAAAAAAAAAAAAAAAAAAAAAGTGACAGTTCCTGTGTTAGTCGTTGACTGTAAAATATATAAAATATATCTAATACTAGATTAAATAGTATAAATGAAAAAATCAGAAGGAAATGGAGAAACTCCCGAAAAAACCTCATTTAAAGAAAAATCATCCGCGCAAATACGCAATAAGCGTGGAAGATTTGCTACTGCCAAATAATGTCATGCACTTGCAGTGCGATCAATCAATGGAAAACGAGCGAAAGCTATTGTTTCGCAAGTGTCTGATGTATTACATCAAAAAAATGAAGAAAGTGCATTAGATAACGGATATCGCATTGTGCATAAATCTCATGTAGCTGAACAAATGAAATGTTCTTCTTGCAATGCGACTTTGTCATTCAGTAATGAGGAGCAAGAAACTAAAGTCAGAGTGGCTTCTATATTATCGATTCGCTGTGCAGAGTGTTTATTAATAAACAAAGTATCTACTGGACCCCAGTATAATAATACCAATAATGGATACAAAGGATTTGATATTAATTCAAGATTAGTCTTAGGTAAGTTCATGTAGACTTTGTTTTCTCATCGTTTTATTATATTCATTATTAGTAAATGAATATAATTCAATTTTTTCTTAATGCTATCTCATCGTTGTATTTATTCCTTAATATTGTTCTATTGAAGGGGCCCTACACACTGGAATAGGACATCAACAATCAAGTAACTCACTTGCAACAATGAATATTCCACAAATGTCGCAAGCTGCATTTAAAAAACATGAGCGTTACTCGACTTCTTCAATCGATGGAGTTACGACAGATGGATTTGAAGAAGCTATCAGAAAAGGAATAGCTTTAACTTTAGAAAAAGTAGAAGAAATGGAAAAGTATTTGTGAGTCCAATATCCATTTTCCAAAAGATTCATATTTTCCTAACTTTTTAATTCAAATCCAAATAATACACTATATCAATATAACATAATGATGATTATATTTTTTATCGATCAATTTATTGATTTATTAATCATTCTTTTTTTGTTATTCTTTTTTAGAGATCAATTTATTGATTCATCAATCAATTTTTTTTGTTATTCTTTTTTTGAGATCAATTTATTGATTTATTAATCAATTTTTTTGGTTATTCTTTTTTTCCCTTGTTTCCTTTTTATTTTCCAATTTTTTTTTTATCTTTTCACAATTTATTAATTTTTTTCTACAAACAATAATTCCCAATAACCAACAACCTATTAAAAAGTAAATTAAGTGAAAAGTATAGTAATATTTTGATATTGATTAATGTAATATTTGTGAAATTTTTGAAAGAATTGTAATAAAAATCAATAATACTCAGCAATTTGTTTTATCGAACCTTGAATGTCACATTATTATTGCTATTTATAGGCCTGAACATTTGAAAGGAACAAATTTCATTCTTCCAAGTGGAAAGAACCCATGTGATATTTTACCGACAGATATAGTACGAATATATGTGTCTTACAATATGGGATGGAGCAAACGTGGGAATGGATGACAATACAATAGCATGAATGGATATGGTGCCTTAAGTGGTTATTTTAGTGGCTTTGTTCTGGATGTAGAAATATTGAATTCCGCATGTAGATTTTGTGATAAAGGTGCTCTCGTTTCTAGTCACGATTGCAGAAAAAATTATGAGGAACTGTTAAAAGAATGAATGGCATTGCTGCCAAAAAGTTAGTTGTTCACAGTTCAGTTTTAAAAAAATTTAATGTAGAAGTAGGTATTTTTGCTGGCGATAATGACAGCAGCAGTATATATGCCATAAGACAAGAAGCTGAACACTTCATAGTGAAAGCTGATGATTTAAATCATTCCAAAATAGGAGTTAAAAATTTGTTATATTCTTTATATTCTCATCAAGAGCCTTCAAAAGAATTATCTAATTTTCCGTCAAAAGAATATTTGCGCCATTGTTTTGCTTGTGCTGTTGAACAGAACAAGGGGGATGCTGTCGCAATGAAAGAGGCAATTAGAAATATACCTCATCATGCTTTCAACATCCACGATAAGTGTGGGGATTGGTGTGGATATAATAAGGATAAAGTCAATTACCAACATAAAAGTATCTCAAGTGGATTTAAAAGTAAAGATCTCTACAAGTCATTGACTGATTTGTATAATAAAATTGCAGAAAACGCTGATAAGTTTGCAGCAGGAGCGTCCAGTCAAGCAAACGAAAGTTTGAACCATATTATCACTCGAAAAGCTCCAAAAAATAATTTTTATTGTTCATCTGAGTCAGCAAATAGTAGAGTGAAATGTGCAGTCAATCAAAAAAATTATAAATATCATTATACAGAAAAAATTTTGAAAAAGAGTGGCATAGAACCTGGAAAGTATTTGTCTCATCGAAATAACGTTTGTACTGAAAAATCCTTAAAGTATTCTGCACGATCCAAGCAGCCTAGTCAAAAATTAAAAAGGCGATAAAATATTACAGAAAGAAATGCAAAAAGAAGAAAAAAAGAATCTACAGAAAAAAATACTTATCAATGTAATATGACATTATTTAACGTATCAAATTTACTCACAGTTGATGCATCACAAAATATTGAATCTTTTTTTCAATATTCGTTGCCTGTGTGTTTGGAGAAAGAAGTTAATTCCGATATAAATGTCGTTTATTTTGACTTGGAAACTTCATGTTTATCTTACTGTGCTGAGATACTCCAAATTGCATTGAAATGCAATGAGTTATCTCATAAAGCATACATTACACCCTGCAAACCCATATCCCCTCAAGCAACTCAAGTACATGGGCTGACTCAGCAGTATGGTCAACTTTTTTTGAAAGATAAACCTGTATTTTCTTGGCCAAAAAGAGTTGTGATAGGTGAAGTGATTATATTTCTAAAAAGCTTGAATAAACCTTCTATTCTTATTGGACATAATGTTAAGTGTTTCGACATTCCACGTCTGATATTAAGTTTTTATAATGTTGGTATGCTCGATGAATTATTTGAAGTAATTGTAGGTTTTACCGATACTTTGTTGCTTTTTCAAGAAAAATTTCCGAAACGTAAAAACAAAAAAAATCAGCTTATTTTAGTTTCTCTGGCAGATGCATATTTAGAACATTTATTTGATGCACATGATGCATATGCAAATATATGTGCTTTGCAGGAATTAACTAACCGATTCTTCTTACATAGCTTAATAATTGAAAATAAATTCAGTTTTAACGATGCCGCACTCAACTTACAATTTTCATTGAAAGCAAAAGAAAACGGAAAAACTTATCAACCTTCAAAAAATATAGTGTCAGACTATATTATTAACAAAATCGCACAGACAGAAGTTACTTTTGATATTATTGAACAAAAATTCATAACTGATAGAGAAATTGAAACCGCCCAATTTATACAGCAACTAAAAGTATCAAACTCTAAGTCAAAAGCTAACAAAAGTAAATTTTTAAAAGATGAGAGATTACATTTAATTTTAGATTATTTAAAAAAAAATACAGCAAACACAAAGAGTACTTCATAAAATATCTCATTTTTTTATACTATTATTGATATTATAATTACTGTTATAAAGTTATATTGTCATTTGAATCTCGATTTAAAAAAACTGATAAAACCAGCCAAAAATTTTATTTTTATAAGTTATAAAGAAAAATTTGTTGCACCGTTATATTTGAAGCTGAAAACTCCTGTGTTTGAAGCATTTTTAACCTATATTATTATAAATGAAAAATATAAATAAATTTTATTGTGTTCAATGTTTATTGAAATGTCATTTATATTTCAATGTTTTTCCTCCTTTGGAATTCAATTTATTACTAGCTTTTCCGAGAGAATCATCTTATGACTCGTCTATGTGATACATGCTTTGTATCACTGTAACCATTCCAGTGAATAAGCGCAATTTTGAATTACCGCGCGCTTAGCGACGTTGCCACATTTTTGACAGTTCCATGTTAAGTTTCAAGAGACGTCGTAATTTTCACTTTCTAATCGAGTTTTTGTCAAGTTTCACTCGGGCAATCTGCTTGATTTTAGAAATTCTCGATAATTTATAGTGTAATTCAGTCTGTGACAAATTTTTAAAATTTTTTCTGCTTTTGAAGTGCTTTTTTTTACTATCTGTTTCTTGCTCCGTAAGACTCTGTGTTAAAATAACAATTCTTAATCCTTAATATCTAAAAATCTAAACGGGCAAAAATTCTGGAAAAAAATCGTGGGTGTTAAAACATCATCATACAGTGTTTGGCCAAATTTCATTCACTTCGGTGCATTTCAAAATCTGTGGTGATCTACCTTAACTGGGTTTTTCTCGAAAACTTTCAGCTCTACTTTTTTCAGTCTAAAATACTATTTTGTAGGTAGTTTAATTTTTTACAAAAAAGGTACCATTAACTGTTATAGATGATTTGTTCGAACTTTAATTATATTCAAAGATGAAAGAAAATATTATTAATAAAGTTAGTTGACTGTATGTGATTAGGTTGAAGGTTCGTAGCTCCAGATTTTTTATCATGAAAATAATATGCACGTGGTTGACTCCATGATTATCAAAATATAAATTGAATTTATTTATACACACACAATGATTAACACACACAAATAATACTGTTGAATGATTTGTTCAATATGAATGATTGTTTCTCAGTCTTTTAATAGTACTTAAGCAGCACAGATTGATTTGCACGATGGAAAAACTTCGTAATTGTAAAGATGATGCAATACTTGTATCACCGGTGAATACACACTTTTTTCGCGTGGTCGTAAATCACGTAGACCGGTTATGTGATTTTTCTCGATGATTATTTTCACTGATTGTTCTCAAAATTAGTTTAACGTGGTAGTATAGCTATTTGGTTTAATCTATTAAGTTTTTCAATTAATTATTCAATGGTGAATGATTTTTCACAAAGATAATGAACATAAAAAATACGATGCGCAGCAAGTGTGCATAGGTGATTAGTTACTCGTGCGTCTATTGTATTAATACCCGAGTCGAAATTTATTCCTACTTCGATGCTTATTGAAGCTCTTTGAACCTCATATGATACTCCTAACTTCTACGAGCTCCTTCTTTGTGCATGCAAGTGGAAGAAATGGAAATTCCTGCCACCTTAGAGGAGTAAAAGAGGATCTAAATTACATTTTTACAGTAGGCACAAGCTGTAATTTAGATCCTTTTCTACTCCTGTAAGGTGGCAGAAATTTCCATTTCTTCCACTTGCAGGCGCAAAGAAGGAGCTCGTAGGAGTTAGGAGTATCATATGAGATTCAATGAGCTCCTATAAGCATCGAAATAGGAAATAAATTTCAATTCGGGTACGCACAGTGCAATGCTATGGTGAATAGCACAATAGACAACGCAATCAAAAGTCGAGTGAGAAAAATGGTGCAAAATAACTTATGACTTAAAAGGTGCTGCCATATATTGATGAATGCTATAATTAAATGATGTCAATCCGTAACATTGACTTTTTCTGTAAAGTTGATAGTTTTCGAGAAAAATCGAAAAAACCATAAAATTCGAGCAAAAATCGGCTTCAACATTTTTTACCGGTAGGGCGGTTCACAGTAAATAATTTTGTGATCAGCACTTTTGAAGTTCATATGTTTCTGTACAATTTCTGCTGAGAACCAATCGAATACCATAAAATGCTGTAAAGCTGTAGATTAATGAAAAAAAAAAGTTGAAATTTACGTGTTAATTAAATAAGAAAATTTCAAATTGATGGCGGCAGTTCTTAATATCAAAATTGAGAGCTCATATTTGGAGGGAATTTTTGTTTTTTTTGTTCAGAATAATATTTCGTCAATGCCGCGAGAAAAAAAAATAGTCCCCTCCAAAAAAGCACCCTTATTTATATAATAACAATTATTGGCGAAATTGTCAAAAGAAAGATATTAATAATCGAATCGAAGTCAACAGCTGTGACTAATTATATTGATTTTCGAGATTCCCATCTCGATTATTGAAAATAATAATTATATGATAATAATTGAATTTATATTTGTGTGTGAAAATTTTATTTACTCGTCTAAAAAACACTTGTATTTTGTAACGTTCTTTCTTTTGACTGCTGGAAGCGCAGCGTACCCTCGGTGAATGCCTCTAAGCTCAGCCGACTCTCCAGGATTCGTTCAGGATGAGGCGAAAGATAACGTTAAACAAATTCACACGGTTCTGGTATTTTTAAACAAATTGGTCTATTTATTCTGTCAATCAATTTTGAGGCGATTGTTAATAACTGACGAGTACATATGTAATACAAATTTTATTAATTACTTTGTTCATTAGCCTCCTTTGGCGTTACGAACTACACATTATTATTGCTACGCTACGATTTCCCCTAGAATTCCCTAGGATGGTTACGGACCCGTATGCAATGTAAATCCGCCTTCATTTGCGGTGAATAACTAACGTTACACGTTTTAGTGCTTGTTTTACAATAAACAATGGACTTTAACTATAACAGTACGCTTCAACTGCGTTTTATTTGATTAAACAAGATATCTTATTAAAATAATACAATTTGACTCTTCGTAAATGAACTTTTGCAATCAACTCTCGTTCTCACGCCTTTTATTTCACTACCACGTGTTCTAATCGCGTAATAGCCTATTTGCGTATGATCAAAAGTGAATTGCGTATTTAATAATTATTTACATGTATTTTACGCGGATTTCTCCGCGTCTAATTAATGTTAATTATGTTCCGATTACAATATTCTTCGGTATCATGTAATTAATGATTCTACTTGCGTTAAGATACAATATTTAATTCGCGGGTACAATAATTTATCGATACTTTACTGGTCGGTAATGAGTTGATTCGGTTTTGTCCAAGGGCGGAATTACTCTCGAGTGCTTCAGTTCGATCGAACCGTACAACAAACTAGAGGGGAAAATAGGTTGGGAAGGAGCGAACAAGTACTTCAGTTCGAGCGAACCATACAGCAAATGCCCGTGTAGGATGAGGATAAGAGCAAAATAACTCAGTTTGATCAAACCGTACGTTATTCCACGAAAAGAGATTGTGAATGCTTCAGTTTGATCAAACCGTACAGCGAACACAAACGAATGATGGTTCCGATGAATGTTTCAGTTCGAGCGAACCGTACAACTTTCACCGTAGGAGAAAGAATAAGATAAAGCGTGGGTGGGTGTATGAGCAATACTTCAGTTTGACCAAACTGTGCAGTAAGACTCCTAGTGCTATCCCCTTGGATAGCCACCGAAGAACTGATTCTCTGTGGCCGATGCAGCGGCTTTTATACTGTTGGATGAGTGGGCGGTTACCTACCGCATCGATCCCCACTTAGGTGTGGATCGAGTGAGTAGGGCGCCCGGACCCATGTGACGGCCCTGCTATTGGTGGATGCCTGCGGAGAATCCCGCCTATGCGGCATTTATCCCCAGTAGCAGTCTGCCGTAACTTATCTTTCTCTTTCTATTTTATGATCTTTATTATAATTTTTGCAGTTATTTCGCTCTAAATTAACATTTATTTGTATAAATTTATCTTAATTTAATTCATCTTACTAATTTTGACAGGTTTTAATGCGTTTTATGCCGCTTAGATACTTCTTTTATAATCATTTATGAGTGCGCATTTTTTCTGCGCATTTTCTCTTACTTGTACATTCGCACATGCGCGCTGACAAAAGTCTCACCGAGTACCTGAGAAATTTAAACTTTTGAATTGGTACCTATGGGGCGGCGCTAGTTTCGCTGATGTATTAAGGAAACCTGCCTTAATGATTTTTTTTTCTTTTGCCTATTGCAAATGGCGGCCAGTCTGTGTGACAGGTCGTCACAACTTGGATTCGCAAGCCCGGTCACACTTGCAGTCACTCAGAGACTCGAAAATAGTCACTGTCACCAGTCAAGTCAATAATCACTATTTTCAATCAATTAACTCCACCAATTCACTCAAGTAGGACAACGTCGAATTCAAAATCACGATCAAACTTATCTATTCTTAAGCTATATCAATCATCGATCTCTATTCTTAATCTGCATCAAATCCAGAATCGAGACGTCAAATCGCTCTAATCCCGTGTGCCGTTCAGCCACGAATCATAATCCAATTCAATCGTAATTAAATTCAATCGTGCACTCGTTTCAAGTTAAATCATCCGTTCTAATACGCGAATTCACACATGATCTCTCTCGCAGTTCAAGTGACTCGAAATCCATCGATCAATTATAATTCAAGTGCATCAGGAATAATTCATACAAACAGACAATATTCTCAAATATCCCAGCTGCAATCATAGACATTCTGTATTCAACGTACATTTCATTCAATAAATTAAAATTTAATATATTTGTGTTCTAGAATAAAATCAATATTTCACGTACAAAGCAACCTTCCGAGGTGTCCCCCGCCGATTTAGTTGCGGTTATTATATAGCCCGTGGGCCGTGAACGCCAGACCTACGTTAAGGTATAAAACCTAAAAAATTTTTCTGCGCATGTCCCCTACGCAGGTAAGAAGGTTTGTATATTATGAATCTCGAACCATGGCGGCTTTAACAGGTGACAGGTAGCAAAGATGTGCACAATCGCTCTTCAAAAACATTGTAGTATAAAGCGTAATTTTTTAGTATGTTTCACATGATACTATTAGAAAATCATACCATCCGTTGCCAGACACTTTGTACAGTGGCAACCCCTTGCCAGACGCTTTTAAAATTCAATAAATTATAATTCTACTTACGTTATAATATAAAATCTGAACTTTATATATGTTACTTGGCCAACTATTCAAAAATGTTTCCCAAACAGCCAGATGGTTTCAAAAGTTCTAACACTCTTCCAGACATAGTTGAAGGTCAGCTGTAGAGGTGAGCGCAGAGGCAGTTTATATGCAATACAAGTACCAGTGAAGTAGTTAGTTGAATTTATTAGTCAATCCAATCATACAAAAATTATTATTTTTATGAATTAGAAATATCACTAAATTCATATGAATATAATGGAAATATAAAAGTACATATATATTATAATATAAAAAGAATTTTATCATCGTAGTCGGCTATTTCTATTTTTTCATTGCCACTCCAGATTTTGGCAAAGAAACCTTCCAAAATATGCCCATCCGATTTTGTTGCGGTTATAATATGTTAATCTGTATCGAAAATGATGAAATACGTAATTTTTTTTTGTGCGGAAAAACATTTTCAAGGGGTGAAAAAGACCCCTGAAGTTGATGCCCTATGGAGGTGGTTTCCAGGTTTCACATATTTCTAATTGATATTTTTGAAAACGACCGAATGGACAAAAGTCTATATGAAAAATATGAAAAAATGTATATAGTATTACATTTGAAAAACGAAAATAAAAATAATTTCGAGCCATTGAAAATAAAAAAAAACTTATAACAAAAAATCTATTGGTTATTTTTTGATGGGACCAATTTTAATCGGAAAAGCGTCAAGAATTACCAGATACATGTCTTTGCATTTGCTGGAAGACCATAATTAAAGATGTTCTAAAAACGACTCAATTCATATCTATACATGGTGAGTCAAAAGTCCCGGGACGTCATGATAACTCTGCGCGAATGCATTCTCAGAAAAAATGTTTCAGACAAAAGTTTCAGTGTTTTTCCTAGGCTATCACAAGGTTACGTTGAATTTGATCTCGGACATGATCTTCACAGTTATATTGAGGTTGAAATTGTTTTTTTGAGAAGAAACCCTAACTTTTTATCTTGAAATCTGATTCTGTGGTTGAAAATACGAAAATTTTGTCTGGACCATTTTTTTCAATTATTGCATGATGACGCTGTAATCGTGAAAGAAGCCATAACACACGAAAATATCGCATTTCCTCAGCAGTTACCTATTATTTGTTTATTAAGAGCAAGGTACATCGAAAATTTCATACGAGAATTCAATTGGTATGAATTTCAGTTAACAAATCCCTCTATAAATGTCGCAAAATAAATCGGTATTCAAAATTTCAATACTGAAATTGGATTCGTTCAAATTTGCTACGGAGCGATAATTGAAAAAAATGTTCAAGACAAAATTTATATATTTTCTTTCACAGAATCAGATAACAAAACATAAAATTAGGGTTTTCATTTGAAATTTTAAAGTTGCTCCCCACCCCACTTACTGGATGAGAGGTGGAGTGGTCGAATTTGGCGTCATTGGATACATTCATAGGAAATATTGCAAACTTATTTTTCACTCTTGCGATTCAACATTTATTCATGGGAAAATGTGATATTTTCCAAATCTTCATGTTTCATGGCTTCTTTCATGATTACAGCGACATTTTGCAACAATTGAGAAAAATGGTTCAGACAAAATTTACGTATTTTTGACCACAGAATCAGATAAAAAAATCAGGGTTTCTTTAAAAAAAAAAACAATTTCGACCTCAATATAACTGTGGAGGTCATATCCAAGGTCAAATCCAAAGTGACCCTGTGATAGCCCAGGAAGAAGACTGAAACTTTTGTCTAAAACATTTTTCCCGAAAATGCATTCGCGCAGAGTTATCATGCCGTCCCGGGACTTTTGACTTACCCTGTACAGAAATGAATTAAGTCATTTTTAGAGCATCTTTAACCTTGGATTTTCAGCAAATGCAAAGACATGTATCTGGTAATTTTTTACATACTTCCGATTGAAATTGATCCCATATAAAAATAACCAATAGATTTTTTGTTATGAGTTTTTTTTCATTTTCAATGGCTCGAAATCATTTTCATTTTTGTTTTTTAAATGTAACACTACATGCGTTTTTCATCGTTTGTCATGTAAATTTTTATTCGTTCGGTCGTTTCCAAAGATATCAATTAGAAATATATGAAACCTGAAAACCTCCCCCATGGGACATGAGCTTCGGGGGTCTTTTTCACCCCTTGAAAAGGTTTTTCCACACAATACAAAAATTACGTATCTCAATATTTTCGATGCAGATTAACATATTATAACCGCAACTAAATTGGAGAGGGACACCACGGAAGGTTTCCTTGTTAGTTACACCATTATGATTTTCATCTAGTTCAACTGCACGCTCGGATATATCATTAACTACTTTTAAATTTCTCACCAACATTAAACCCTTGCTGAAACCGTCATTTCTATACCATTCAGACGGATTTAAACTCAAAAAATCTGTATTTATTTCAAACCGTTCAAAAAACTGCATTGACCTTGACGATATAAATGAAACTATATGTTTGAAGTATATAAGTCAGCTATATTTTTAATTTCCAGGCGTTTTGATTTTTCTGAACTTTTGTCAATACTTTTTAACATAACCACCATTTGCTTTTAATCATTTATTGACACTTTTTCATCAAAGAACGTCATAGCTACAGTTTCCGGATTCAAATACCACAAGTGCTTGCTGAACTTTTTTAATGCCACTTGAGATATTAAAGCATCCGTTGATTCATAATCAATCAGTTTTTTTATAAACAATAAATCATTGTTTGGGATTCAGATGCCAGAGGACGAGTAAACCACGCTTTAATATAAACTGTAGCTGAGAAAATGCAAATTTCAGACATTGATTTTTTAATTTTACCGTCATTCCGAATTGCTTATTGAATATATATTTTTTTATTGTACATATGGCTTTTGACATCCACCCAGCATAATGAAACGCACCCGGTTTTCTAAATTGATCTTCAGTGTGAAAAACTTTATTCATAAATATCAGAACAAGCTCCAAAAGTTCTTTGTAGTCTTCTCTTGGTAGTTTAAAATTCAGTTGCTCTTGGACAAATTGATGAATATCTTGAATGTGATTCTCTTTTATATTTTCCACATAAAGATCTTCAATACCAGTAGAATATTGATTTGTATTGATTTTTGACCAATTATCTCGATCTTAAACAAAACATTGATTCTGATATTGACAGACTGCAAATTTTAGAATTCTTCCTCATTCGCATCAATGTATTGGACAAAAAAAGTGAGAATAATTTAAATTTAAACTCAACTTTATATGATTACACAATTCAACATCACATAATGATAAAATCATGGGAAATATTTCATATATTTCACAATATAAGTGTTTATTTTATAAATATACTTGATAGTATTAATGATTATATAGAAATTAAACTTTGAGCTCGAATAACTTTTGAACTGATAGACTTAGCGAAAAATTATAATATACCTTTTTAGTAGAGCGTTAAATTCTACATAAGAATATGCATGTGTCAAGATTTTGAATTGATTTATCTTTCAGTAATAAAAGTTTGAAAAACGAAAGAAATTTCTCATGTTATTTCCATGAGAAACTTTGGTCGCAATGCGCACTATTTCACAGTGAATATTGAAATCTCCATTTTTCAGGGAATTTTTTTTCATCACTCTGGAAACACTTGAGCCTCTGGGAGCGAAGAAATTCGAAAACACCCCTTCTAAGGGCCAGCCTGATATATATATTAGCTGGGCGGTCCTTATTTGAACTTTTTCCGAATTGTCTTTGAGGATAATTCTGAATCGCTTCCAAATATAGAAAAAAAAATTCAAGTCAAATAATTGTTTTAAATAAGATAAATGAATAATATAATATACAATATGCGCATGTTTGCAATATGGCCATGACTTGTAATTCTGTTATTTCCATACAAATGACGACGAATATCATACGCACAGTTTGTAGTTGATCTATATTCTTGTTTCTCAGTCGGGAATACAATCAGTAGCCAGCGCTTAACAATTGTAGATGCTACGAGTCGAGTTTTGAATGCGTCGTTCTAATATTTACACTTTATGTTCGTTATTATCAAATGATGAAAAAAAGTATTGGAAAATTGCTCTATCTTGTGTTGCATACATAAGTATTGGAGCTTACATTATGGTAGAAGAAGTTCGATATAAGGTAAAACCTTATCAAAAATTATAACATAATCAAATTTCACTTCATGTCGAGCAATAATATGCTCACTACACCGAGGTGGCAATATGCGCATGCAAATATTGCCAGAAAATTGTTTATTAGTGTAAATTATTACAAATATGACTAGTAAAGTGAGAAATCAGAGCATTCGAAGTGAGCGTGGACACAAGAAGACCTAAAAAATGCCGAAATATGTTCATGAGAAATGTGTGAGCCTAATCAAAGAAATGAAAGGCAATTTTATATGCTCATTATGTGAATGATAATTTCTAGTATATCTTTTCAATGTAATTACTAAGTTGAAAGCTGTAAATTTCTCTTGCAACCTAAAACAAATCAATTTTTTCACATATCCCGAGTCGAAATTTTTGTCCTTCTGAAGTACCCCAAATAATCGAATGGATATCCTATTGTCCTCTGCGGCCCTATCATTTCTACATTGAATCTCGAAAACCTATATTAATCGATGTTTGAATCTACTTTGGTGCCCTTTAGACCTAGCACAAGATTGTCTTGTTTCATGTTTTGATAAACTGAGACGCAGAACCTCCGCAGGACCTCTTACTCCTATAATATTCAATGAAATCAGCTCTCAACACCTCCTGTAGTTATTAAACAAATGAATTGCGTAGTAGTGACACGCACACCGCGCACACCCATTAAACAAATGCATACTTTTATGCAGACTGACGGTTGCATTGATAACGAAGCTAAATGCAAAATGAATAAATTTGTGGCAATATATTTATCCAGAGTGAATTGTTTATTAATGAAGAAAAAAGACGAAAAAATGGGTCGAGGAAAAACAAAATATGCGTTAATAATATGGTGGTTGACAGGCCACATAAAGACATGGTGAAAATTTTTTAATACAGCAAAGATTTTGGATTATTCACATGACAGATAGTGATGAAAAAAAAATAATAAATTGAAATATGAGGAGAAGCAAAAATAATATCATTGAATCGTAATAAAAACAATGATTTGAATTGTGAATATGTTTTCATTCTCATTATTTTCCCCATGTTCCCCAATTTTTATGATCTACTTCTCATCATCGACATTTTTTTCGTCATTTTCTCTTGCTGTTCCACAAATGCATTTCTTACACTCAAAAGTAGGATAGTTAAAAAATGAGGATCTGAAGGGATATAGATTTATTTTCAGGTCCTCCTTTGCGCCTTAGAATGGAAGATTTGGCATTATGTGACTACTTCGAAGTGTTGAGGAGGGTTTGCATTTCCTATTGAAATATATCCAAACAGCCTCCTTTGCTCCTGAAGAATCGTACGAAATGCTAATTGTAAGGTTTAAAGTAGGACATAAATTTCGACTCGGGATGGCCATATTACCAACACCGTGTAGGCAATATGGCCAAAGACACATTTTCTTCAAAATTTGGTGAACAACATTTCTGACTTATTTTTCGTGATAATTATTTTTAATTGGCTTTTGAACATGTGCAGTTCCATTATGAAATAATTGTTATTGCTTATTATTTAGCATTACCTTGAAAAAAAAATAAAATCACTTAGGGTGGGCATATTGTATTGATCACCTAACTTATTAATATTAACCTGGCTCCCACATCCGCTAAAATTTTAATTGGAAATAGGAACATGGGAAAAAATCTTCTCTGTCTTTCAATTATTGTAACTCATTAACGAAACGACTTCTTGCCATGATCAGAACATATTCTTAAAAAAGGTACCTTGTGATTTTTGCGTTCCTCTACTGGTTCAAAAGTTATTCGAGGTCAAAGTTGAAGTTGTAGTCGATATCATGGATTTCTTCATTTTCACCATGATATTATGATTTTAAAAATAAAAAACATATTATAATTTATAATTGACATTTTTTTTTCTCTGAGTGAGTTTCTGGGGCATAACGGTCACTCTTTTGGTGATACCAAATTTTCTAATTTTTTATTCCCAGAATGATATAAGCTCTAAGAATTTTCCAAATTTTGAAACACTCAAAGGTATTTCGGGCATATTGCTTAAAATTTTTCGATTTTGATTGTGAAATATGGATTGAATATTGATTCAAATTGAGAAAACACTACATATTAGAAAAAAAAAATTGAACAAATGATCTGTACTGTCACCTCTATTAGCTTTGCCTTCAACAATTTTCCATTAAAGTTAATAGTACGTTCATAACTTATATTAATTTTTTTGTAACTGTAGAATCGATCAAATTTTCCGAAAGATTTGAGTTACGAACAGAATTTTTGCGAATTCAACCATCTAAATGGGCTGAAAACGAAAGCTACATAATATGCTTGAGATTTGGTAAGGATTTGTCAGTTGTAAATAACTGTGCCGAAAAAGAAGTTAAATTGGTGCATCATTTTTGTAGATATTATACTAAGAATGAAAAATGATCACAATATATATTACGAATGGTTAAGAATCATAGACAACTGTTTCCTGATGGGCTAAAAAAAACATGATAAAAAATATGATAATATTAGTATTTCTTCAATCATTTGAATTTTTTATACTCATTATTTTGTTAGGGTGACCGTCACGTCCTAGAGGCTCACTGAACGAAAAAATGATGTAGATTATAAATTATAAAATGTTCTTCGTTTTTAATATATATCATATCATGGTGAAAATGAAGAAATCCGTGAAATCGACTACAACTTCT
This sequence comes from Microctonus brassicae, assembly GCA_918226075.1. Lineage (NCBI taxonomy): Eukaryota > Metazoa > Arthropoda > Insecta > Hymenoptera > Braconidae > Microctonus > Microctonus brassicae. Next base: position 15,946,292 of record OW445482.1, read on the forward strand.
ACTTTGACCTCGAATCACTTTTGAACCAGTAGAGAAACGCAAAAATCATTAGGTACCTTTTTTGTGAAGCGCTAAATTTCCTACAAGAACATGTTCTGATCATGCCAAAAAGGTGTTTCGTTAATGAGTTACAATAGTTGAAAGACAAAAGATTTTTTCCCATGTTCCCATTTCCATTTAAAATTTTGGCCGATTAGTGGGAGCCGGGTTAATATCAATATCTAAAACTATAATTTGACTTGATTTTTTTTTTCTATATTTGGAAACGATTCAAAACTATCCTCAAAGAAAATTCGAAAAACGTCCAAATAAGACCACCCTAATATATATGAGGCATTCGCGCCGAGTAAAAATAATCAACGTCCACACGCGTCCACACAAGGTATGCACACTGTGAAAACGTCCACAAGACGTTCACACAGGGGACGCACTCTCTTCAAACCAGTGAGTGAAACATAAGTGGCCTGAAGAAATTCGTGCGTCCGTCGTGTGGGCGTAATAAAATTGCAAAACCATAAAATGTTTCAAAAATTTTCTAATATTCTATCTTCTAGAAGCTGCAACTTGAAAGTCATAAATTTCAGAACTAATATAATAATAAATATTCATTTCGTTAGGACTTAGAATCTTTTCTAAATCGCATGCATCTCAAATTTTCCTAAGTCCGACTATTGGGACTTAGAAAAATTTAATTTCAAAGTTTCTCATTTAATATTAACACATAAATCTCAATTATTTTTTTTCATTAAACTACAGCTTCGTGACATTTCATGCTATTTAATTGGTTCCTAGCAGAAGTCGTACAGAAATATATAACTTTAAAAGTGCTAATCACAAAATTATTTTCTGTGAACTGCCCTACCTGTACACAAATGATAATAAGCCGATTTTATAGTTCTGATTTCATGGTTTTTTCGATTTTTCTCCAAAACTATCAATTTTACATTAGACGTTATCTGAACCTTTTTTGTAGAGAATTCAATTTCCTATTGAACATTATTCTTGACTAAAAACCGTAAGGCTGACGGTTTTCGAGAAATATTCAGTTAAACATATTCAAATATATGTGTTATAGAAAGACTGATCCAAAAAAATTGACTAATTTTTCTTTCAAAACCCCTTGCACTGAAATACCTTCAGGGAGGTTTAAAAAAATGCCTGTTAAAACCGGAGCACTTAATATTAATGTTAAAAGATCGCTCATCGTAAATTTCTATTTCCTATTCATAAATAACATGGAAAATATTTTTTTATCGTTAGAATTTCGTACCTCATATAACCAATTGACGGGTTCAAATGATCAATGCATATTTTTATAGAAAATTGAACGCTCTACAAAAAAGGTCTCTTTTGGTTAATCGATTGCGATCATTTAGAAGATATTGTGAAGAAGAAGGGGTTTAAAAAAAAAAATAGTCGATTCATTTGAAACAGTCTAATATATATGTACTACGGTTAGAATGATGCATTAAAATTCAACTAAAATTCATATTTATATTTCCAAATGAAATATTTTTCATTTTACGCAAAAAGATTTTCCTGTTTTAAGAGAAAACTAGAATTTGAAATATCACACAAAATGATTATAGAAATTTTTTGACATAAATTAGGTGCGAACTCAATTCACACAAAATTTTTAACCGTAAATATACATATAGTAAAAAATTTTGTATTGCACTTCAAATTTATCTTGAAATATTTCCATAATGATTTTGTATCATATTCCAACTTCAACTTTTGTGTTAAGAAAAAACATTTTGCGTAAAATAAGACGTATTTTATGTTAAGTATAATATCGGACATATATCCGATACTAAACACAAAATTATATATTGGTAGCTGGCGCAGTTGGCAACGCATCAGTGTTGATATTGGCAGTTCGAAGGGTTCAAGTTCAAATCCACCCAAGGAAATATATTATTTTCAGATTATTAATATATTATTTATTATTCAATATTCATAATGTGACAATAACCTGTACTTCAAACATTTGGAATCACCTAGATTAAGAATTTATAATATACAGTCACTTTCAATATAGAAAAAAAATGTGAAATATGCAGTAGAATTTTTTTTGGAATTACTTGGATCGAAATATAAGCAAATTTTTTTTATTATATATATATTATTTTTATATTCATTCATTGTTATAAACATCATAAGAAAAATTATAGCTCTATAATACAGCGGCTCTATATTATTTGTTTGATTCATATTTGTTTAAACAAAATATCGGCATGCATACTGGGCTCATTGGCTTTTGCCAATATAGACCCTGATACCCCATTGTCGATTTCTACCTGGGTATATATACGTACGTCCGTGAGTGTATATACTAGGTGTGGACGCGTATGTCGCTTCGTTTTATGGCTATATACATATATATATATATATATATACATACTATTATAGTAGTGCGTGCATCCTACCTATTATAATGTGTCTTAGCTGTGGACGTGTACGTCTGAGGTGTGATCGTATTAGTTCGCTATGCGAACTAGCTGTGGGCGTGTGTATCCTTATGAAAATTCGAGTGTGCGTACCTCGTGTGGACGTGTAAAATTTTTCGATAAATTTTTACTCGGATCCACACAGAATCAGCCGGTCATCAGAATTTGCATCTCCGATTTTTTCGATAATTTTTTGACTTATAGTACCTATTGAGAGAAACCTTCATGATTTTTTGGAATTTTTTTTGCCCAGCCGTTTCCAATATAGCGATTTTCGAAAAAAATGGCTTTTTTTTTTCAAGAAATATCTGAAATTTAAAAAACGTTATCTAATATAATGCGTACTTTATTTGACCAATTTCTTGTGCTTTTAATCAATGTCCAAACTAAATAATAATCATTACGTGTCACATAGTCCTCGGAAGTAACTTTAATGTAAAGTATTATGATTTCAGATATTCTTTCATCTATATAAGTGAAATTAAAAATTTTTAAACTCGAAAAAACATGGATTTCTGAATTCGATGACTACGTTCTTTAAAAAATCAACATCCAATGTGCACATCTCGAGAATCATATGGAAATCCAATTTATGGAATTTCGTAGGGTTTTCTTTATCTACTTGTGCATCTAAAGACGAAAATTGAAAAAAAAACATCACTTTTCACTGAACATGAAAATTTAAAAATTCGAAAAAAAAAAATAGATCAAATAATTTTCTCATCAGTCGACTAGGGGGAAAAGTTGTGGGATGTGTGACAGTATTTTAGGCAAAATTTTCAGAAAAACCGATCGCTACATGTTTTTTGAAAATCAACATTTTATAAGTCAAATTCGAAAATTTTATAGAAATACGATTTTGATAATTTTTTTGATTTCATATTCTCGAAGTGCTGTAAAAAGGAAAATTTGAAAAAAAATTGTCCCAATCGGCCCATTTTTCGCAAAGTTACAGGCATTTGAAAAAAAAAAGCCATTTTTTTCGAAAATCGATATCTCGAAAACAGCAGGGCAAAAAAAATTCTAAAAAATCATGAAGGTCTCTCTCAATAGGTACTATAAGTCGAAAAATTATCAAAAAAAATCGGAGATGCCAATTCCGATGACCGACTGATTCCGTGTGGAATGCCTCATATATAAGTATAAAATATGTACATACTTTCGAATCGAGGCAGCGACGTCACATATCTTTTTCACTGAATATTTTTTTGTCCTATTTCATTTAATTGAGTTGAGTTGATCCATTAAAATTCAACAATTCTTATATCTAATAATCTTAGAGGAAAATCTAATGACAAATTTATGTTGGGTTCGTTTTGACAGATACGCTTACCTTGAATTATAAAAAGGATGAGAACTCCCCAAATGCCAAAATACATAGGACTATATGATGCCATTCTGATTAGCGGCTTCACTGACTGAACATCATACGTGATTCTTCTGCAATGGAGATCAAAGTTGAACGGATATTGTACTTTCAGAGTGATACATACATAATATTAATGTAATACAAATCCTTTTTTCATTGTTGTTCAAATACAGCTACATTATTTGATTACATCTTAATGGTCATGGGCATAATGAAAATAATAAACTTAATTTCATGAATTTCTTCCATTTATTTATAATGTGATTGATTAAACTATCTGATTTATCGATTGCCATATGTCTTAGATGTCATTCACATTTATTATACATGCAAAAGTTTTCGATAAGGAAAGTATGAACCAAAACACAGAGTGAAACTCAAACTGGCATGAACAGTGTGAGGGGCGTGGGTTGTTTTTTATCTACTTCTTTATTTCAACACTCTCGCACATGTACCTCATCATATTCCAATCTATGCTACACGAGTTCGTCTCGGCACTCTGGCCGATGTTGGGATAGAAAAACTTGAGTAGGCTCAGGTCGATCGATTGATATGATCTCCTGGGTGAGCTCAACACAATTTGTTAGATGAACAAGCCCCGATATAAGGTCGCTCTAAAAATTTATTCTACTGGAAGCTTGCGATAGCACGATAGCATAAAAAAACAAATAAAAAATGAAGATTCATCAGTGTCTTTATGTGTGAGTGAAGAAAAGTAATACAAGGTGCTTAAATACACTCCATAGAATGGGAAAACACCCGTACGCATGCATATGTATACATATACAGCTAATACTACTTGTCAATACGTGACTGCAGTGTAGCTATATTTTTCAATGTTACGACTCAAT